>VXBJ01002480.1:126867-294307 GCA_013400055.1 Nycticryphes semicollaris | reverse complement strand
AGGAATGAGTTAGAAATACCCCATGTGTTAATAATACAGTAATATCAACAATACAATAATATTATAATAATATTAAATTTATTTATATTACCAGTATTGTTGATATTGTTATATTAATATAGTATGATGTATTAATACTAAAATAATTATAATAATATAATTTCAACTCTTTTAAAGCTCTCAGATAAAGATATTTCAAATAATAGAGAAGGCATTTAAAATTATAAATAGCATCACTATTTACATCACTAAGTCCTGCTCACTTTGTACGGCTACTGGATACTCATGTGTGATTTTTCAAATGTTTGCCTATCGCGTCAACATGGCAAGAATGTGTACAATCTATGTCATGCCATGTGTTCCTTGCTAGCTCCTATTAGACAGAATGATATTTTTTTCTTTATTTTGCATGTTTCAGGAGAAAATGGAAAATTCAAATGTACAGTGTTTCTCCCCTACTCTGCTCCCTTTATCTCTTCTCCTAAATCAGGCAAGTGAATGCCAGTTGCCAATGATTAGAGAATTCTTATTTGCCTGTTTTTCTATGCTCACGTTGTCCAGGTAAAAATAGTTTGGAAAGTAATAAACCTCTTAAAAATCAGACCTATGTGGATTGAGTAGCTTTGACAGATTACTCCCAAATTACAAGCACAAACCACTAACTTTACTGAGTCCATAGAAGAAATAAAAACACCTCTATGGTGTTTTATACCGATTTTATGACTAAACTCACGTACATTTTTCAAGGTGGTATGCAGTTTTTTGACTGTAAAATAGAAACAGTTAAAGCCACAAGATGTATACCTGCCTGCCCATAGAGTTTGCTGTGGGTAAATGAGTGTGCTTTATCAGAGGAGAGGAGAGTGGTATGGAGTAAGTTTGCAATTCTGTTAGCTCAGAATTCTTTTTGTCAGTGGAATATGTTATCTGGTTCCCATTTTTAGCATGTTTAGATAAGAAAAGGGGAATATAAAACCTGTCTCAGAGGTTTTGTTTATTTTTCTGGTGAAGACTAGCGGTATCTTTACATGTTAATACAGAGTCTGCTACAGATGGTTACTAAATTAATTTTGCTTGATGGATTTCTTGTTTTATTTATCTAATGGTGCTTTTGATCAAAGATACAGAAAGATAGTATAAGTGATAATTTTGATTGGTGAAATATAGAAGGCGCTATTTGAAAAAAAAAAAAAAAAGCCACAAACGTATTAGCAGCACTAATTAGTACTGCAGAGCCTTGGATTTTTTGAGGTGGATAACATTTTTATCACATGTTCAGAAACTTCAAAGCTTGATTTTAAGTGTTTAACTTACTGTGATAGGAACTGAAAGATGACAGTGACAAAGAGTAAACAACATTTGCATAGCAAAAGCAATTTGACAACTAAATTTATAAATATTGCAAATAAGGGGAAAAGCTCATTTCATTTTTAAAGCAAGATGTCCTCCAGAACTTAGTTCTTTTTTTCTCCCAGTATGAAGATATAGCCTGTGCTATATTCCTGTGACGCTTATGCCTATGAAGGCAATTTTATATTGTCCTTTCATATGAGTATTATTTCTTATGAGCTTTATTTAAAAAGCAAGCTTAGCTATTGAACATGGATCCACATTTGATAATTGTTAGTGCCAAACACTGCTAAGGACAAATACCTATTCTCAGTTTCACCCTACAAATGTTTTTATCATTAGTCTGTATCTCTTGAGTATTTTCTACACCCATGTACCTGCAGACTGCCCACAGGTTTTGGGTAAAAATCCAGTGCTATGGTACTAAACCTGACTAAAAGATCTACAGTGAAGACCAAAGAGGGCAACATTCTAGCAATTACTTTGGCTCATTGCAGGCAAGAAAACCCTGAAGTAGAGGAGATAGTTCTTGGAAATGTAAGTTGCTGTTAATTCAACACCTGTAAGCATAAAGTTTTATGTATTTTTCAGAAGTAAACGAGGAAAGGGTGAGGGTGCTGGATCTCTTTGCCTTGGAGAAGAGGAGACTGAGGGGTAACCACATTAATGTTTATAAATAAGTAAAGGGTGAGTGTCAGGAGGATGGAGCCAGGCTCTTCTCAGTGACATGCAATGATAAGAAAGGGGCAATGGGAGCAAGCTGGAACGTAGGAGATTCCACTTAAATAAGATGAAAAACTTCTTCGTGGTGAGGGTGATGGAACAGTGGAACGGGCTGCCCAGAGAGGTTGTGGAGTCTCCCTCTCTGGAGACATTCAAAACCTGCCTGGACGCATTCCTGTGTGATCTGATCTAGGTGTTCCTAGCTCCAGCAGGGGGATTGGACTAGATGATCTCTCAAGGTCCCTTCCAATCCTTGATATTCTGTGATTCTGTGAAAATCCCAGCTTTAGAGTTACAGACATGTTGCAATTTGAACAATAAGAATTATAATAGAGGAACTATAAATATTAACACAATAAAACACAAACAGTCCAAGGGATCACAGAACACGCTCAAGACATACAGAAGCAGCCTAGAAATCCCCAGCCTGACTAGTCTGACATACAAGGTCATATTTCCAGACTTATAGCTGAGTCTGTACTATTAAAGTCAGCCTGACTCAAGAGTTCACTTTGAGACAACGCTAACATTCACACATAAAAAAAGCTCTTGAAGACAGCTTTGACAACAGCTTCATAACTAATAATACTTAAAAAGACAAAATACCAGGGTGTCTTTTCTATTGCCTCTTGACTAACAGGTATGTTTGATGCCATCTCAGACAAAAACCTGATGTTCTTAATCTGTGGGCTAAATTTCACTGGTGTCCTTAGGCTAGTGTGCACTATATTTCCAACACTGCTCCACTAAATGAGAATTACTTGAGCAGCTATAAAATGAGCCTAATGTGTACTGTGCTAATGATTAACTATTAATGAAGTGGCTTGTGGTAGCACCTAGGGAAAACTGAGATTCAGACCCCATTATGTAAGGCAACATACAGAAGGCTATGGAAGTATTTTTGCTTTTAAAACTATCCGTGCTCTTACTGCATCCAGACAAGTTCTGCTTTTTACCCTGGTATCTATTCTTACAATTCCAACACATTTGGCACTCGACCTGCTAAATTCATTTTGTGATTTTCTGTCTGCTAATTGCTTCCGGAAGGGAGAGAGGTGCTGTTGCAGGATGCATATAATTTCAACCTAGCTGATAAGTGTTAAACCACAGAATCCTAATGTATTTGAAACCAGGTATTGTAGTTTTAAGCAGCCAGCTTCTCATATGTTACTGAACTTTTTCAAACAATACAAAGTTGTAACCTGAATTCTGCCAGATTTACTACTTTGTGGTGCATTTTGGCAGCTGATATCATTGTCAGCAGGAGGGATGTTTCCACAAAAGATACCACATTCAATACGTTTTTGGCACAGTTAGGTAGCAGCCATGATTCATTAAGGCACCTGATGTAAATCAGCCTGTTACACTGGCATTCTTAGTTGCCTGTGAATTCCAGATCTCTCTTTCTTATGTTATCAGTTTTTGGCAGATAACTGTCAACAGGTGATTATCAGTGATAGGAAGCACATAGTGATGATGGTTAAAGACTTTCACAAAGTCCTTAAAAGGACTTTTTTTTAAAGAGAGTAAGATATTCTATGTTTAACAGTTGTTTTTTATTAGAATTAGACTCTTTCCTCCTGCTGTTACCCTTCCCACTCATCCAGAATCTGAAAAATAAGCTGAAAACTGCTGGAAGAATACTGACTCTAATGTTATTTTCATGAAATACTGTGGGAACAGTTTCATAATGGAGCAAGTGACAGTCACATTCCAGTTGGCAGGAGGAAAAAAAAAAAACAGATGGACAAGAAGCGAGGATGACTGGCTCCAGAAGAAAATGATAAATGAAGATGGGACAGATGATAAGAAACAAATAAAGTGTGAAAAATTAGATGGAAACTGTATATTGAATGTATTGAGAATGGAGAGAATAAGTTATAGAAAAAATTGAGAGATAAGTGAGCTAATGGTGGAGATTGTTGTTGTTGCATTCTGAAAATTTCAACAGAATCTCAGCACGTAAAGCAAAATTAGATGTCCAGAAGTAAGAGAAATTAAGAAAGTATAATTCACACAAAGTACCTAAAAATTGAGAAGAGAAACAAAAACTATTGAGAAATTATATCTAAACAGAGTTTTAACATAATCTCTGTGTAAAATAATAATAACTTTAGAAACCAATTATAATTACTAGGTTATACTACGGTAGCAGACAAGAGAAACTCTTCATGTCTTATTCACCACTTTGGAAATGTTTCCCTTCTAAACAGATCTTTCACTGGCATCTAAGCAGTCACCTTCCATTGCTTGACACCTATATCCCGGGGGAAGGGTTTGATAAACTTGTAAACAAGCACTATGCTTTGAAGTTCAGATGAATATGAGGATAGACAGCAGACATTGCGTATGTGCACTGACCGTAACTTCATAATAGGACTCGTGTCCAAAAATGTGACTGTTTGCAAGGATGTGCCACTTTGGAAAAAAAGAACAACCCACAAACAAAACAACCACAAATCTCACTGTGAAGCTGGTCAGAGCTTCATTTAGCTCCATTTCTTTAGGGAGATGTCAGGTGTAAACATATACTGTTCCTTCAAATAGGTTGTTCTGTTGACTGACCCTCAGCATTGCCTGAGGTATGCCTGAATGCATAGAGTATGACCAGAGCTTGCCTAGATAGATACTCCTGGGGACATATGAAGTAACACTATGACAAACACTTCTGACATGTCAACATGTCAAAAAAAAAAAAAAAAAAAAAAAAAAAAAAAAAAAAAAAGATGTTGTAAGAATTTATTTTCCAAGCATGTATGGTATGTAAATGCAAATCTGCTTGAAATCTTTCCATCACAAGCTGCCAGAGTCTGAACTTCACTGAGAACGTATGGATCCATTCTCATGATGCAACACAGTACATAATATTATGGGGAGAGGCAAAAGCTAGGCAATATGCTTTAGTGGATGAATTTCCTGAAGGCCTAAGTGCATTATTGTCATGAGTTACAAAACTTTCAGGGTTTTATGAAGCTGATTCCAAGATTTTTGGTTCTGAAACAATATTGAAGTATAATAAGAATACATTTCTATCTACAATTTCCGATGTTCTCCATGATCAGCATAACTTCCCTCATGGGTTTTGTTCTTGCTTTAGGTTATGACTGAAATTAATAAGATAAAAGACAGATGATAATTCTGAAAAGTTAACTGAAGTTTAATGAAGTTCAGAAGTTTCAAGTTAAGCTGAAATTGTATGCAGAATTTTCTGGTTACTCTGTAGGTTTTTTTAATTGCTTATCATTCAGGTCTGGGTGAATACCTGAACAAAGTATTTGGGAAATACCTATTGCAGATATAATAAGCAGGGACATCTTTAAGAAATTATGCTTGTGTTAGACTTCCCTTCTCTCTCATTCTCAATTTAGTTGCCAGGGATTGTAAATCCACACTGTACGATATGACTGAATTTTTAGGAGTTTGAATGAGAGAGTACATAATTCCTCTCTTTCACATATTTATAGTAGTTAATATGTAGAAGGTTTCCATCTGCCACCAAATACTAAAGAGTATCTTTCAAAAATGAGAACATCTGTTTTCATGGTTAAAAAACATAATCTATATATAGTTACAGAGAATCTTTTAAAGATATTATTATTTTGGTAGATGTCCAAGGCCTTGCTATGAGGGATCAACTGTGGCAGTCTTTTTAATACATTTAATGACTAGATGTGAAATATTGATGTAATTATATGCATTGCTTTGAGAATGTAAGTAAAAAGGAAGCATCTTAAAGTAAAAAATCAAGGTTTAGCGTTTTACAAGTCGCTTTCTTTTCTCTACATGCTTTCATAAAAACTTTACTCTTGAAAACTATCAAGGGAAATAAGGTGCTGTTATTTTGCAGTTTGATTTCTCGGAATATTATAACTTGAGAGGAATTCAAGCCACAGAGTTTCAGTATTGTTCCCAACATCACTGCAGTTTGGAGGATTTGGTTACAGAGTTTCATTTGGTGTATAAAAAGAGCTGCAGCTAATCTCCACACCTATATCTTTCCAAAACTCCTCTGAACATTTTCTAATGTGTTATAATGTATACAATTGTATACTACTGGAGTAATCTTCTCTGTCTCAACTGGCATGAGACCCAGTCAGTTTTCTCATAATTACTTGGGGATGAAATCAGACAGAAAACTGAAAGATATCCAAAGCTAATTCCCCAAAATGATTCTTTCATCAAATTGCACAACAAGAAGGTTCAACTTAAACATTTTAAAGGTTGTTGGGTTTTTTTTCCTCAATGGAGGACTTGGAAATCTGTTGCTTTCCATTAGTTTCCTATATCATTGAGTCATTGCCTTGTATGTTGCTGTACATCTGAGAATGCTATGTGAAATAAGATTTCCATTCTTCTCACAGCTCTGCCCAGAAGCAGTTCTGGGTTCTGGCTCACTTCTAATAAAATATGGTTAGGAGTTATAAGAGAGTGATTAATTCTTTGGGTTTCTGCTTGATACCAAAAAGTCTATAAACTATGAGGGAAACATATAAAAGAATTAATAAATGACATTTATTAATAAATGCTGTTAATAATCATAATCACCTTTATGCTGGTAGTTTAGATGAGATGTTGTTCTGTTGCTTCTGCTACTGAGAGTTTTCTGAATGGTAACGGTTTTGGTCCTCGAGGGACAGAGTAGAGCAGCTGAGACAACATTTAATCCAACAGATGAAGGTACAGTAAATGCCACAGGCAGCGTTCCATTTTGGTGTTAGCAGCAAGGGATAGACATTTAAAAAGTCGAGAAATGGAAACCTTGTGTGATGGGATGTGATGGGAAACATTGCATTTGTCCTGAATTGGCCTCAATTAACTACTCTTTCTTTTGCTACATTTTTTGTGATGGAAACAACTAACAAATAGCAAAAATAAATTGATAGTATAAGCATGTTTCCCACAAAACATAATTAGAAAGGTACTATATGACACTTGAAAAAGGTATATGAAATACATCTACAGGAATTAGATAGAAGCTCTTGTTTAGTGCTAAGCACCTAAAGGACATTCCTTCTAAGCCAGAAGAGGGATTGCAGTATAACGCTTATCGGTCTTTCACAGTACATTATTGAAATGATCAGGATTTTGCAGAAAAAAACTTATGGGTTAAGATCTACAGCTGCAACTTAATAGAGAACATTTACTTTTCAGTTTTGCTTTGTTTTCTTTAGTCCTCTGGTAGCTTTAGGAACTTGAAACACCTGAAATCTCAGTGATTATCATGAGAAGGAATCAAGTCAGAAACATTTCAATTGTACATTCCCTGAAGAAGAGATTAAGTCTTATTTTTTCCTTTAAATACATATATATACAGCACACACTCTGAAATCTGTGTTCTGTGCTAATTGCTGTGCTGTGTGCAGAAGTATCCAAATAATTCTTCTAGAACACCCTCAGTACTGATACTGATCAGTAGAGTAGAATTCATAGAGCACCCAAACTACGTAGCCTTGCAGAGGCAAATTTTCTTTAATTACATCTAGACCCACACTATTGCATCTGTATGCAGCTGTCCTATATTGTGCAAGCTTACTGAGATGAGGACCTATGTGGTGCACACCATTGCGGACTGTAGAAATGTTCTTTGCTGCATAGTATTATTAATTGGTTGTTACTAGGAAATTTTGGCCAAATTAAAACAAAGGAAAATAACACCATTAACAAAAATAATGAGTGTGATATATAACCAAAATATTTTTTTCTTACCTGAATCAATTGCCAAAAAATCCCATATTCTAGGAAACAGCATGCACCCTTAATTTCTCTGAATAATATTTTTTAAAAATCTGATTGTTTTCCCAAGTTGCTAGAGTCAGTTTTTCATACTGCTAAATCTGTCTAAACTATTAGAACCTGGGAGCAGGTTCCTGTTCTTGTGTCCAGATTTGTCCTCTGTCAACAACCCAACCACACAGGGGAGGAAAGCAGTCACACAGACCAGAGGGCAGTACAGAGACTTCCCAGACAGGAACCATCAGGGACAGGAGTACACGTTGGGTATACTGCTGTACCTGCTTTATCACCAGTCCTGGCAATGGCATTGTGGGCCAGCCCTCGCAACTGAATGGACAGCATCTAAACCTAACGTATTCTTTTGGTGGGGATTCTTACCTTGGATAATGTCCCAGGGGACAAAACTGGAACTGACATAAAAATAAAACACATATTCCTTGGCAACTGAAGGACAGCAGGGTGTTCATATACAGAATGGCAGTCCTGCAGAGGCTGTCGTCACTGCAGGTATTTCTGCATATATAATGCAAAATATAAAAATTTTTCTGCTAAAAAACAAGATTTTCTTAACTTCTCATTAAACTCTTTGTTTTCCACTGATTGGGTGCCTGACATTTTTTTATTTCAATGTAATTGCCTGTTGTTTTGATTTTAAAGTATTTACTGCTAAAATCAAGGCCAAAACAGGGAAATATAGAAGTGTAACCAATTAAATCTTATATCAGCCTTTCTTCATACAAACTGAAATTGAAGTTTCATTTTGGCTTACAAGTAAGTAAATCTGGATACTCTTATTCCTAAACTGGATTTTTATGCATCAGAAAACTAACAATTGAAGAGGCACAATTACACATATTTGTCAGACTTCAGTATCAATGTGACTGTGTAATTGTTGGTTGCAATTAAAAAAAAAATTTTTGTTTCCCTCTGATGTCACTTTACCTTGCTCGTAGTCAGGCGTCCCACTATGACATAGGACACTGACAAGTTGGGATGCAAGTTAGATATGGGGAAGACACTACTATGAATTTGGTTTTATTGTTTGGTTTTATTCAATTGATTTATAAATGCAATTACACGATTACTGAAAATACAAACCTCCATGTTGACCTGCCCTTTGAAAAAACTATCTCCTCAAAGTATTTTCAGGTAATTATCCGTATGGGATTAAACATGAATGTATTTGGTTCATGATCTGAAATTCTGCGATAACATGATATCCAAGTAACAGGTCTGCAATGTTGCATTCTACTTCCTTTTTCTATAGGCACTTTTTTTGCCGGTCACGCTCAACACATCTCTATAGTCGTACTTCATTTTAGCCTTCAGGTGGCAGCATTTGAGAAGAGTCTAGAATGTAGCTCATGGCCAGGAATTATGGATAGATAGGACCAAGCATGCAGGTACTCTACTTAGTATGCAAGTCACAGCAAAGGTTATTCAGAAGCATTCAAAACTTAAAAAATATACATATACTTCACTACTTCCTTCTTAACACTTCTGCTCTCATTTACACTTATTTATATAGAAAGCTGTGTGGTTCAACTCATGTATGTACATGCATAGTTTTTGAAAATGGTTTGCACCAAAATAGAAATTTTGTTCTTATTTAGGAAGTGTGAAACCCTTTATTCTATCCATTCTATTTCTGCATTCTCTTTTTTTCTTCTTTTTTTTCTAAAAAGAAATTTTTATCTAGGAAAGGAATGAGAAACAAAGGAGTTTGATTTTAGCCTTCTTTACAGTTATCTTTCAATCATTTGAGGATGTCTGAATCATCATGGTCTCAATAAGATGTGATCAGTGGGAGTGTTTAAAAGCATACACAAAATTTTTCTCAGTTTTAATTCACTGAAAAACAAATGAATGATGTATATCGGATGTTGGATTGTGTATTCCATATATCTACAAAGTTTATTTATTATTTCTATATGTATTGTATTTCATGACAGTAGGTAATCAAAAAAGATACATCCTGGGCTTTACTGAGATTGGGCTGTCCATATGTGGTTGACAGGGATGCTGGGTTGGGTAGAGCAAACATCAGTACTGCAACATTTAATTCTACATTACCTCTGTGTAAACAAATATCATAAAGAAACATTGTGTCAATGCACTAGTAGAAGAGGACCTCCTGTTCTGCTATTTACATTTCTTCCTAATATCTACCCTAAATCTGACTTGTTCTAAACTTTAATCCATTAAATTTCTTATTGTTCAGTACTTGGTAAGTGTGGAGGAAGCATGGTAGGCTTTTGAGGGCAACCAGCCTAGACTAACAAAACCAGTTCTTTTTTGTTAGTCATATTAATTCAAGGACCACATGATCACAATGCAACCATGCAGAATTGAAATTAATCACATTTAAAAATAAACCTGTAGGTGCTGAAAGTCCAAAACCTGACTGTATACTTTAAATAGATGCAGAAATAGCAGTAGAAGCTTTAATCCTAAAAGTTTCTTAACACTCAGGTGCTTGGGTTTTTTTTTAATTTTGTGGGAGATACAAGGACTCTACCTCATAATTAATATTAATAAATAAGGCTGTACTAAATTACGCTAAATGCATCTATGCATCTATGCTAGAATTTGCTAACTGAAATACACAATGAAAAAAAAAGATAAAACTGCAGCAAGATTTTGAGGATCTGTGTCAAAATGTGTAGAAAAACACCACTGGCCAAACACTGGAAACTTTATGAGGAGAACTACATAGCTATTCCACACAAAGACAGGAGAAGAGAAGCCGCAGGTCAATCTGTTAGGATTTAGGACAGGGAAAAAAAAAAAAAAGCCAACATGATAATTTGAGATAGGGTTGTTTCAGTCTGTTCTATTTATATTCTTTGGCTCAAAAGAGAAGGGTTGAAAACAGACTTTTTTTTTTCATGATCTTTGCCTTGCTAGTATTTTCTGCCATTGTGGCTGCCCTACTTTGTGTCATGTTGAAAGACTACCACTAACTCATCAGCTCCTTTATTTGCATCTCAGAAGAGAGATTTTTGTGACCATGACAAAATGACATAACCGATGCAATCAAGATTTATATTTTTCCTTTCTCCTAACTCTTATTCCTGATTTTACATGGGAACCTGATACTGAAAAAAAAAAAGGTAATTTTAAAGATGAGCATTCAGCATAGTGTTCTCTTGAGAACCATGTCAGAATTCTGCAGAAGTTTCATTGCAAAAAGAACAGTGGCTGCATGGAAAAAAAAGTAAAGTAAACAGATAGACAGGTTGCCCACTAGTCATTGGATGTCTACACTTGCTATTGCTTTGTTAATTGCAGAATTGTCCGTCCTTCGAATATCTAATACATCCAAGAGAGAAGGAAAACATTAGAAGAAAAAAAATAAGTGTCTAGTTGGAAAAAGTAAGAACTGTGTGCAGTGAGATGGGGAGACAAAACCAAGGCTTGTCTATGTGGGAATGCCATAGAAAATTCAGAATCAATTGAAGGTATAAGCCTGAAATAAATTACTTACTCTACTTTGTGGAATACTCTCATTCAGAGTGAAAGTGCTTCTAATTCTTTTTATCTTAATTTACCCAGTAAGCTAAAATGAATTAGGGCCACTTTAATTCTGAATGAATAATCTAGTCCATCAATTTAAGTAAAGTGCTTTGCTAGTTATTTATGAGCTATATTATGAGTTATCCCAAGCCTAGGACCTAGATTGTTTAATGGCCAGTGTCTTTAGGTACCAAGAGACACAGTGTGCTTGTCCCTTTCATTTGCATGTGCAACCACTAATCTAAATAAAGGTGAAAAGTTACCTCTTCTGAATTATTTTTTTTACCAGTGGTTAATATATGATATTCCACACGTGTACTTAACTAAGTCTATCACGCATTGAAAAACCTGGTACACAAAAATTAATAACTAATACAGGTTTAAGAGCCAACATTTTATATAGTACTTTGCATTTTTTGTCATTTCATACAGAAAGCTGGGATGATAAGTTATGAGTTATGGAGTTATGAGAATAAGTACTGAGACAAGGAGAATCAGAGCTGCATACATATTGGAATGACAGCATAAAACCTTTTTACCCACTTGGTCATACTTAAATGCACACATAAGTATATTAATCTGCATATTAGCTGTTTTCCCTTTAATTTAGATGATAACTGTTCAGATAACGAGACTGACATTGATGGCTTCATTGCAATGTAGAAAGAGTATGCAGTGTCTTGACTTATTTGACAGTTTTAAAGACAGAGTAACATGGATTAAAGATGGAGAACCCTCCTGTAAGGTATTAAAGGTTGCTTTAAAAGTAGTAAAAGGTTGCAGAATTTAGCTGCAGTTTTTGCATTTCTATTAATTATTTCCATATTTATAACACTGTCAATCAGGCCTGGCATCATTGGAAATAATGTAATTATATTGTCAATTATGATATAAGGCATTGCATAACGGGTTAAGAAAATGTGATTGTGGTTATTATTATATCTTAGTTTTTATTCTCTATAGAAAGTGTCTTAGGATCTTTTTGTTCAAAGCATAAAATATTCAAAATGTTTAAGGAATTTTTCCTAACAATGTCTGTCTTTATAGGCAAACATCTGCCCATGAGTGCAGGTTTGACGGAATAGTTATGTAAATAAAGCCATGATTCATCTATAGAACTCTGAAGAATGCTTCTGCCATGATTTCAGCAGAAGATACAGTAGTGTGAGAGACATTTCCAGTATGTGAAGAAAAAATCTCTAATATTTTTTTCAATGCAAGAGAAAGTTCCGTGCTCATCACCTACTGATGTGTAGGTGCTCTGAAGTTCTGTGCTCATCACCTACTCACTGCTGTGCTGTAGTTTCTGTTAAACTGATGGTTAGTTCTGGCTCATACTGTTGTATGTACATTTCCAATAGCCTTAAATAATTAGGGTACTTAATGATCCATAACATTATGTGAAGCCTATTTATAATATTATTTTCTTTATGGGAAGTGGCCCTGAAAGAAGAAAATTTCTGATCTCAAAATTACTTCAAAATATATTGTAATATCATAAGCATTTTAACTGAAATGATACTTTCAGGCTCTTAACATCAAAGTCATGTTAGGCATACTTCTCTGTAATACTAAAATGAACTACGGTCCTGAAAGAAATGTGTAATGAATAAGACAAAATAGATAAAATTTCTCATAAGTATGCTCTATTTTCATAAAACAGGAACAAAATACAAGTAACTTGAAGTTATAAAAACTGTTTATATAATTCCCAAATATAAACACACAATGGTTTTGTGTGAAGGAGAGACATAAAGCAAGCAGATGTAAATAGAAAGTCACAAAGAGAAAACCAGATGAACAGATAAACACATGTCATCTTTGCAGACTGACAGCTTTGCTACCATGACATTACTCCTTTTTCTTTTAGCCATTTTGGTATAATGATCTTGACTAAAACAGGTTGAGAACAGGCAACAGAAAAGAAAAGGTAATGAGCTATGGAGCTATCATCTTTACATTCTAACCAGCTGCATTTGTTTGCTTTAAATGGCCAATTTGGGGAAAGATCACTGCAAACACAACACAAGCTGATTTGCATTTCTTTTAGTGTTTCAGGTTGACCCTGGTTGTCCACCCCTTATAGTTCCTTGTCTGCTTCATAAGAACTTCCTGTTCTCCATTTCTGTTATCTCACGTTTTTTGCCCTATTTACATAGTGTGTTTAGGTGTTCGTATTTTGGAGTAACACAAGAGTAGAGTAGATACTTCTTGGTTTTTGGGACACAACTCTACATAGCAATAGAGCACAAAACACCCCACAAATTAAATTCTTCCTATCTGAGATGTGCTTCTGTCTTTAGAACTCTGCTTTACTGATGACTGTGAATGCTTCAGTATGTGTATTTTTTAGTTAATGAGCAGCTGAAGGTAAAGTTACAGCTGTCTAACTTTATTGACTGGTTTTCTATTTCTGCCTATTCTTGATGTACCTTACTGTGTCAAAATTGCAGTATATCACCACCTCTGTATCAGCTGAACTCAGCAGGACTGCTTAGAATGTATTAAAATAAAATAGAATAACCAAATTGTTTTTAGAAGAAAAGAAAGAATCCCCCAAATGTGTGCTGTAGATACGGGATGTGTGGATATGGGTAGAAACTTAGGGCTATTTAAATTGTATTGATAAATGTTTTTGAAAGTTTAAAAAAACACTTTCCTATGACTGAGATGAATGTGTCATGTACTGAACACAAGTGTGGGACTTTCCTTTGCTTTTCTGAAGCCTAATGAAGTTAGGTTGGCAAATCACTGTCAGCTGCTTTCTCTGCCAGGAAGTTACAGAAAGCCCTTGTGGAAATGGAAATAACAGACCAAGAATGAATTTTAGCTTAATGTCTAATGAGGATGTGTCCTAATTCTTATTTATAGATTTCTACATGAGAAATACTTATCATTATCATTAAAAACTGTTTTGAAAACGCTATCATTTAGTATAACATTTACGGAGTAAGTAGTAACTTGGGGCTGAACTATATTTCATAGATTCTAGCATGGGAGACTATGCATATGCAATAAAAATAATAGTCTTTCACAGCTTCCTTTTCACTCTTACTGATACTGAACATCTCCTCTCATCCTTTTTTACATCGTCTAAGTAGTTATTAAATATACGACTGGCCCTTCTCCATTTGCTTCTCTAGTAAAGTGACACTTCCTATTCTTTTCAGGTGAGCTGTGTCTTCCAACTTGTTCATTTCTTACATTTTGGCTATCTTCTAAGAGTAACACAATAGTTTATAATGTTTAACGCACTGTGCTAACTTAAATGTTCAAATTTTGCACATCATCCCTACCTGAAGTAATTTTGGTTTTTTTCACACGAGTATTGAATTTCACTATCAAATATAATTTCCATCTAATACTTTATTCTAATCCTGACATATTTTAGCAAGCATATTGCTTCTAATCTAAAAGACCTTCAATTAAAAAACCCTTTTTTCAATATTTCAAAGAAGAATGCAGAATATATAAATAATAAAACACTACAAAATTGGCACTGATATTAGAGAAAATATCTGGAACAAATCTGATGAAAAAAGCAATTTTATATTACTCTATTTTTTTTCTTAAGAATTTCCATACTTTACCAACCAAGATTTGGTATGCCAAAGTGTCTGTCTGGACATGTTAATAAGATATATATTTCTGAAATGCTGTCAGTATTTCCCAAGGAAAATGTAGAAATAAATATTTTACTGTGAAGTTTCTAATACTACTTTATATACAGAAATACAACTAGTGCCATTCAACAGAATATGAGATACAAATCTTTTCCTTTTGCTGTTATCTATCTTGAGTTGTTTTACATGTTGTAAAGATAAGTGTATAGATACATTAAAAGTTAAATGAAACACAACTTGACCCACCAATAGATCTTAAAGTATTATGATTAACAGTGGGTTTGCTCAGTGTTTGGTATCAAGTCTGAGTCTTTTCAGTATTTTTTAAATCAAAAATGTCAAGCCCCAGCTGACCAAAACAATTATTAGAGTGGTAAGTAATTATAAGGATGGGGCAGTCTTGCTGGATGACTTCAGTATTGATGTTCTGTGCTTTACTTTAATAATCAAGAGTAAAAATCTACACCCCCTGCTTGTAGATGTACCCTGAAAATTTAGAGAGAAATTAATTGCATTAATAGATTAAGAGAGTTTAGCATGAATACAGTGTAATGCTCATACATAAAGGTGGGAAACAGACTTTAGGTGTACAAATAGCAAGTCAGTAGTGGGGGAGAGAAGCAGATAGAAAGTCAGATCTGCAGGATGTGAGGTATTTTTGCAACCACACATAGTGCTGTGGAAAACTGTACAGCTCAGAGACTCTACCAAAGACACTTGAAAACTTAAGAGATAGCAGTCAAAATCATCTGAGATCAAGTGCTTTTAGAAGGCAGTAACAGCAAAGAAGATGTAAATATCAATAGGTGGGAAAGTAAAGTTGAGGAATTAAAATATAAAATCAGGGTCTGCAAGTTCACAGCAATCTGTGTTGCCTGCATTGGCTGGGCAGTGATTTTCCAGTGAAACAGTCACATGAATTTACATTTAGCAAAAGGGAGGGTTTCTAAATGACACTAATGAATCTCAAGTACTGCTGCTGGCATAATTTTCTTCTAAAAGAAACAAAATAATATATAAGAAAACAGTCTTCCTCCTGTTCTTCGGAAAGAAATCACCCACCTCAATTAAAAAAATATCTCTTTGTCTTCCTTTCTCCGAGGTCTATGTCAGAAGCCATATTTCTAAGCCAATATTTCCTTACATTCGTTGACTTATAACAAACAGCATGGAGTAGCTTTAAATTTTGTCTTTCCTAACACCCCAGGGCCATACCAGTGGCAACTTCCTACACCGCCAGATCTGCTTCCCTAACATTAGTAATTGTGGTCCAAATGAGATTGTACTTATTCACAAGGGAGACAACTCTCTCTTCTCCAGAGCTGGGGCAGTCTTGTTGTCTTAAGGTGAAGACCACTACAACTTTTTGTAAGCAGGAGCACAAGCCCCTGTTCAAAATTTGCACACTCAGTGGCAGAAGAAAAAGTATTGTTATGATTCTACAGTGATATGTACAGATCTCTGAACCTTGCTGTACTGTGATTGATCAGGCTTCAAATAAAATATCTAACAAGCACCACACAGGCCTCATCTGTCACTGGTTATTTATATCAAAGTGATCTTAGAATTACGTACAAGCATTATATTGATGAATGTCCTACCAGACTCTTCAGTGGTTACAGATGAGGCTCCTTGAGGGCAGGCTGGCACTCAGCCATCAACCTCACCATGTAGAAAGTCCTGTACCTGGCTGGATCACAGGTCAGCTCCCTGCTCAAGTCACTGTAGTAAGCAGGAGCAGCGGAGACAAATATACACTATTCACCCCTTCCATGAAAAAAACATTCCAAAAACAGTGTTCAGAGAGATCCCATTGGAAGGAAATGAAGACCTTTTGGTTAGGAGCCAAAAACTGAAGAGGTAGATTGTTGTTCTGTCCTGGAACAGGCCAGAAAATAGGCAACATATTTAATTTGATAGGTTATATTTTTTAATTAACATCAAGTGATCATGCTTTATCTTCTAACAGCTCTGCTTTCATGTGGGTTCAAAAATGCAGCTACTATGTCTGCTTTTAGTTAATTGCAGCAATTTCGAACAGTAGCAGAATATTTATGAACTCCTACAAATCCTACCATCAGCTGTAACTCCTTTTACCTAATGAAAAATGCAGCTGACAAGAAGCATCATCAATAGATTTGACATGATAAAAGTTCTCAGCCATGAAGCAGTATGTCTAAAACAGAGTAAGATGACTGGGTTTAGGTGCTCACTTTCCTTATGGCTCAATTTATGCATCCTCAGCAAATGTAGAAAATATCAGCAATTTCTCCATCAGTGTGTCAGCATATAAAATATGTATATGAAATATAAACAGATACTTGGGTTTCAAAGATTCTTAAGTGTTATTTAATATTCGGTATGAATGTAGAAATGTTCATTTCTTAAAAACCTTATGGGGTGGGATGAACAGGTTTCAGAGTTATTTGTCGTTTGGTTATTGCCCTTAGCATTTTGTCCCTGTATATGCTCAATGAAATTATGATTCTTGGATTACATCCAACATAATTATGATTCTTTTATTTCTTTTTCTCTAGGTAAGGTTGCTATTATTTCTATTATGAAGAAAATTAATGTAGGAAGTAATAATTTACTTTTAATGGAGTAGGTGTAATTTTTTTTTTTTTTTATTTCTATTTTTCCAAATTCATTCACTGGTGTAATACTTTTTTTTTTTTTTTTTGCTTCACGAGACAGAAAATTTGGGGCTAAATTAAATGTTTAACTCAGAAAGGGATTTTGTTTTATTTTCAGTGATGTTTTTTTAATTAGAATTCAAATTCAAAATGTAGCCACGATACAAAATTTCAGCTGTTAGTGCTATTCTGGCTTTTGCCTTTCTTTNAAGCAGAGTAGTTACAAAACAGTGCCTCTGCTTATACACCCTGAGGATGCTCTGAATTAAATTCAGTTACAGGCAATAAAAAGAAGCTGTGTTGATTAAATGATTCTCTGTCTTCCTCAACCCTATAGATGTCTCCTGCAGTGAGCAGAGCCAGACTGACCCTGATCAGACATGCATGCATATGTGATTTTTATTTCCTTCTGAAGAGATGTACCTTTGTTTTCCCTTAATTTTTCTTCTTCAATTTTTTTTTTGCTTGACTGACATTCTTCTTTAGATATTATTTATATCAGAATCAGGACTCCTGCTTTTTCTGATGCCCTGAAGGCTGCAGCAGTCTACTTTCTATTACTCCAAATGCTGTAACCTACAAATGATTTTGTAAGTTTTCTAAAACGTGAGAGAGATTCTACTCATTGCAGGGAGCATGAGAGGAACCAGGAGAAACTCCCTCCCAACAATTTACGCTGAGAAGTAGTTGTGTTCACACAGACTTTTTGCAACTTGGCCAGAGACTCTTTGTAGATCCTAATTTTTTACTTCTTTTTATTTAGAATCCTTAAGCTGTGTTTTGACTACTAGGGTTAGGGAGCTAAATGCCCACAGAAATATGGCAACTCNGGTTATTTTTTTTTTTTTTTTTTTTTTTTTTTCCAAATTCATTCCCTGTTGTAATATTTTTTTTTTTTTTTTTTTGCTTCACGAGACAGAAAATTTGGGGCTAAATTAAATGTTTAACTCAGAAAGGGATTTTGTTTTATTTTCAGTGATGTTTTTTTAATTAGAATTCAAATTCAAAATGTAGCCACGATACAAAATTTCAGCTGTTAGTGCTATTCTGGCTTTTGCCTTTCTTTTTTGTCTCAAACTCTTAGCATCTGATTAATCAATGAGTCTGGCCGTGAAGTAGTTTTTTTATGAAATAATCTCTTCCTATGAAAAATATTACCTACTGCCCACTGGCACGCACTGGTATGGCATTAGTACCGCCAGTTCTGAATTAGGTTTATTATGTTTACCTGTTCATTTGCTGTATATTGTTACAGTGAACCAACATAATTGCCTGCAATTTTTTGTGACATTTTTTCTTCTAATAGAAGGTAGGTAGAAGGCTTAGAGGTAATAGTAAAGAGCGNTTTTTCTTCTTCAATTTTTTTTTTGCTTGACTGACATTCTTCTTTAGATATTATTTATATCAGAATCAGGACTCCTGCTTTTTCTGATGCCCTGAAGGCTGCAGCAGTCTACTTTCTATTACTCCAAATGCTGTAACCTACAAATGATTTTGTAAGTTTTCTAAAACGTGAGAGAGATTCTACTCATTGCAGGGAGCATGAGAGGAACCAGGAGAAACTCCCTCCCAACAATTTACGCTGAGAAGTAGTTGTGTTCACACAGACTTTTTGCAACTTGGCCAGAGACTCTTTGTAGATCCTAATTTTTTACTTCTTTTTATTTAGAATCCTTAAGCTGTGTTTTGACTACTAGGGTTAGGGAGCTAAATGCCCACAGAAATATGGCAACTCTCCAACTATTAGTCCAAATTCTGAATCTACAGGTAGTTTGTGGAACTGGTCTGGGACCCAGAATTTTCTTCAGCTGTAAATACCAGCTTTGTCTTCCTTCCCTCACACAGAGTTATCCCAAGGGCTAGCAAGAATTATCAATTAACAATTTACATCTTATTTTTATACTTCAAACAGCATCTTTCTTTCGACTAATATTCGTGTACTTTTTGATTGTTACAAGAATTTGTACAGAACAGTCCAGTAATCACATATAATAATTTTTCTTTCCACACGTGTTTTATTATTTTTAATCAATTTTCACTTTATTAGCAAATAGCCCAGGCCTTGTCACAGACACACAACAAAGGTATAGTGGCTGACATTCCTAACTTCACTATAATATGTACACAGTGCATACAACCGTAACAATTCTCGTCAATAACAATAATGGACCTTGGGGTAATAAGAGAACAGCAGAGGGCAACAACAACAAAAGACGTTGTCCCAAAAGGCACTTTTGTTTCCCCCTAGATTATTGTACTGTCCTATTCTTAATACAGGGAATAATTAATTGTCATTACCTCTTAAAAGACTGCCACTTAGAGGCAAATCCAATCTGGCCACAGCACAGATAACAATTTAGTGAAATCACACTTCAACTTGCTGTATTTCTTCCTATAATCTAAAGGATTAAGTTGTACAGATATGCATAAGAATCCACATGGTCTAACAGAACCTAGAAAAAGGAGATAGAAAATCATAGTTTATTATTCTAGGTCTGTCGGTCCTATGTGCTGCTCACAACCACAGGAATTAATCTGTCAATTCTGATCTTACAGCAGTCAGATACACATTTAATTCCATTATTTCATGACTTTTGATTTACACTGGTAGAGGTGAAAGTATTGTCAGTTGTAGGTGATGTTACTCTGATGTTTTAGTTTTAATACTGAACATGAGGCAGAATGAGACTTGTCTATTCTTTTAATAGTGGGAAAGAATAGTTGAAATGCACCATATAAAGTAATCAAAATGATACATAAATGCTATATTATCAATGTAGTGGGTTAATAATAATAGCATTAATGACTTATTTTTGGACAGAATCGGTTACATAAAAAATTGCTTCTTCATGTCTTTTGGGAACTTGTAATGATTTTTTTAAAATATAAATTACATGGAAGTAAGAAATGGAACATCTGTTCTATGGCCTAAACTCTATACATACACTGTCATGTGACACCAAGGCCTTTTCCCAGAGGTAGATCTTGTACACTCAGACTACCCTTTTGAGATGCTTTACATATGTTATCATGTGGGCATTTGTATAACCATGTACTGCCTCAATGTATTCTGCAGTTATCCTGGGAAATAAACTGCTCTGACTATAGATGTAACTACCTCAGGGCTCCAGAGTCCTGACACAGAGCACTCCAGTTCAGTCAAGCTTTGCAGACCCATTGCTGCAGCACTTTCAAAACCTTCATTAAAACTAATGGAACGTTACTTTTGAAACCCACTATTTCTTGAATAGATTTTAGTGAAGTTTGCTACTTATATATCAAGCAAATAATGATTTTTTAAAAATAGAATGATATGCTTATTTGCTGAAAGCTTTTTCTAAAATCATAAGACTTGAATTTTTAGAAGTACTTTATTTAATCTGAGATTAGTCTGAGATGTGGGTATCAAGTTTAAGTAACCTTTTTTTTTATTTTTTTTTTTATGAATAGAACATATCAAACTTAAATATATCCTGGAAAATGTACAAATTATTCCACAAGATTAATACAGATTGACTAGTCTCTGTATTATATCTAAAACTAGAATTCTTTTTCTGTGGGCTTCTTCTGAGAACTGGTACCTTGTGAGTTTTCACATGAGCTTTTCAGGCTGCTTAATATACTCTCGATGGTTAGACTGAAGCAAATAATACACACTATAATTTTTGTGGTCGAGAAAGGCAACATTTCTTTTTTCCTAAATTTTCTGCTCATAATCTCTTCTGGTTATTCAGTTAACCACTGAACTGAATGTGAAATTCATCTAATCTGTTCATTGTGTTAGTCATTGTAGTCACGTGTTAAGCCACGGTAGTCTAAGTACATAAGCAAGGCAAGGTTTGTAAATGGCAATAATGAAACACCTAGGAGCTTTGAAATTTGATGCTTCTACCTCAGAACTGAAAGCTTCTGTACACAAAACCTGCCTATTTGCCCCAATACTTTAGTAGTTCTAAAAAAATGCATTCTTTCTACCCAAAAATGCCTCCTCTCTTCCTCAATACTCACTGCTTTTTATTTTCACCTTGCATTGCGTATTGGCTAACAGTGATTAGACGTATTGCTTTTATAGTTCTGATTCCGATTCCTGACTGGACAATCACTATATATACTATTAAGTCTCTAGTAAGCATAATTTAATTTATTTATTCAGAATTTACTGACCATAAAAATTTCCATTATGCATGCTTAAAGTAGACTATATTTAAGAATGTTTCTTTCGGGTATCTAAATCATTAGAATACTTTCAGAGAGCCAACACACAACAGGCAAAATTTTTTTGTTTGAATTTGTGAATTTTTTGTTTAAAAGTATCTTTGTATAAAAGGTATTTTTGTAGCTACTTCACTGAGCTTCCTAGTGAGCCCGTTCTTTTCCAGTCCTTTCTGGACAGCATAGTAGAAGCAATGGGAGAGATTTATAGGATATTTGTGGGCAGATGTGCAAGTAGCTCTGGAGAGAATTTAAAAAGGTTCATAGTTAAGATCAGCATAATGTGTCTCTTAGAGAGCCATGATATACATCCCAGTTGCAGGTCTCCAGCTGTTAAGAGAAAGCCAGTTTGCACTACTTAAAACACCACTAACTGCAGACTTCCTCATGAAAGAGATACTACTTTATCTGTGTCCACAAGCAATAGGTCATTCTTACATAAGAGTCAGAACTCCCAGCTTAATGAGTATCACAGTTTCTATGGTTCTATGTACAGAATTAAACATCTTCACTGAAAAAATCCCTGCTTGCAATTTCCAGATACTCATATATGTTGACTATTGGCACCCTTTCTTCAAATGATGGGCCATGATGAGCTAAGACAGATTTCAGGTAACAACACCGCATGTTATGCTGACAAGCTGAAATGAGTTACATGAGGTATAACTTGTGCAGCCATCAGGGAATATATGGTTTTTAATGATCCTTACTATTGACATCTGTAGGGGAAGCAGCCACAATTCTCCATAGAGTACGCCGACATTAATCATTCTGGAGGTCAAAAAGCATAGATAGTTGCAGTATATTTGCAGAAGTTGCATAAGAATTTTGAAAGAAGTGTCTGACATCATGCAGGGATGTAGAGGTAATGAGAATACTTAAATCAGTTACCTCAATGCTTATTGATGAAAGACAGGCGTGGCTTTCCACCTCTGAGGGCCATACCACTTCAATAGTGTCATCTCCATTGTTCTCTCTGAGTATCAGTATCGCATTGACTAGATTGTGTTTTACATTGCTTTCTAATCTAATCAGAGTACTGGACCAGGAGGCACTTTGTCATGACTGAGTAAAAATCTCTGTCATAGCCACAGAACAGCACTTTTTTAAAAAAATTCAAGATATGTATATCGGGAAAAAAACAAATATACTAATGGCTCTCAGAGTAATCTGTGTATTTTGTAGATCTGTATTGTCATTATCATAGTCTTACTAATTCCAGTGGATTCATTTTCTCAACCCAGTAAACTGCTGCTGTTCTTGTGTTAAGAGTAGTGATTAGATAGATGCTGCCCATGTCTGCTTTTATGTCATTTTTTATATGTTGGCATTTGGCATGTTGTTAAGGAGGAGAGAAATCTTGCACCTCTGTTGTTCTTTAATGGAGGCTTCAGTGTGAACTTCCCTAAGAGGTGGTGGATAAACTATGCATTGCTTAGCTCAGATCTGCAGCTGAACAGTTCATTTGCTTTTATAGAAGCATTGTATGGACAACACCTGTCAAATAAGCCAACCATGTGGTCTTCTCTGGGCCATAGAGGTAAGATGTGTTCACAGATGAGCTTAGATATTGTTTCTAAGCATGGATTACGCAGCAAGAGTGAAGGAGAATACTGCTTTTTAGCCTCAGTGTGATATTGTGTCCTAAAAACTAAATTAAATGAATTGCTGAGTCTAAACGTGAAATGAGAATCTCAGAGACATAATGTCCTGGTTTGAGGTAAGTTTAGTGGCCAGCCCAGCCTAAACTGTGACACCTAGAAAAGCGTGCTTTTACTAAATCCAGTGAAAACACATAATGGATTTTCAAAAAATCCTGAACTATCTAGGTTCAAGTGATTTTGCTTGATAGTTTTAGGGTAAATCTTTTAAGTGCTTTCCTACTTAAAATCATATGCACATATTTCCGAAGGAAGGATTTAATTATTGTGAAAATCTGTTTTGAGATTTAAATTTTGAATCACTGATTTTCCTTTCATTTGTATGGTGTCTTCTCATTAGGGGAATTCTGTTGACTAAAAAAGAGTTATTTATGAGTCATATTTGTTAAGGCCATAGATTTTCAGACCGTAAGAGTTCAGACCTTTTAGGAGGTCCCAGGTCCATTTTGAAAGCAATTGCAACACTCATCAGAGGGCTGTGGCGTACATGCCTCCCAGTCTAAACTGGGTGGAATAGTATTTTGAAATTGCATGCATGTGGTCATTAACCTGCCAGTGATGGCTGGTAAAAGCTGCATATCCCCATGAACAGGTTATATAAACCTTTTAGTTCAAAGTAGATATATGGTTTTGTAAAAGATCTTCTAGACCACAGCTTCAACTCACAGAATTTGGCCTGGATGGGNAATTCATCAGCTACCCATGATGTCTGAATATTAACAGCCAGCTTTGTGGTACTATAAATGATGTAGTGTGCAAAATGTACTACATTTGCAAAATGTACTAGATATGCAAAATGTACTAGCAAAAACTACAAAATGTAGTGTGCAAAATTCACATCCAGTGACAGGATTTAGGATATTTAGGAGACTTAAACAAAGTCTAGAAAATGCTCGTAAAAATACATGCAATATCATTTATGTTCATCTATAAGCTTTACAATTTGGAAAAAAAGACCCCCAAAAACTCCACTCTAGTAAGCAGAGTTTGCAGTATCTGTTATTTCAACTGTTGTTTTTCTTCCTTCTCTTCATACAGTTTCAGAATCTCTCACAAATTTTAAACTTCCCTGTCATAAATTCTTGATAATTAATTCAAATTTTAATGAATGCTGCTATCATTTAGGAAAGATTAGGCAACCACCTGCAGAAATTTCTGCAGTAAATAGTTGCAGGGCAAGGAAATAGTCTAGATGTCCTTGTAAATCCTGCTTTCTGCAGTTAGCTTTACTTAATTTTTAGTAAGAGAGAAAGAGAATTAAGTTATTGAATTCAATAGTAGCTTAGAAAATTACTGTTTATCCTCAGTCAATTTCTCTTGAGTAGTAAATATATAGAGCAATAAAGAGGCACATACTAGCTTGTGTGTAGTATCTAGGTAGCTTGGTGCAGTGTTCAGTAACAAGAGATTGTTTATATAAAAATGCCACTATTCTGTACTATTCTGAAATAACTACTGCACTGGCTAAATGTATCAATAATTCAATTAATTAAATATATGTCAAAAGCAAAATGTTTAATGCATTATAATAATATGAAATGAGAAAAACCAAATGCAAAGATACCAAAAATACTATTATGACACCGTGATTTCAATTTTTAAAGGCTACACATGAATAAGTTACTATAGTAGAAACATTAAAATGATGAGAATACTATAAGAGAATGCATTTAATGTGTTTCATTTAAAAAGCAAAAATAAATAAAAGTAATCCCATGTTTTCATTCCTTAATGTGTTTTTACATCCATGAATCTCTTGTGAGAATAATAGGGGATATGGGAAAATAATATACTGCTGAATTTAGTGGATTTTAATGTTAAACTCAATAAAATAAGCTTCCTTTATCAGTTTTATTCTTTTTATTTGAATACAAACATTTTGGGATGGATTGCTAGGGAAATATTTGAATAGGAAAAACGTGAACTACAGAGCATCTTCTGCATACTGGCTATGATTATTATAAAACGTCAAATTTACTAGATATATATATATGGGTAAAGCTGTAGTTTGGGCTTTCATTCACCCATCCTTTTCCTCTTTGCTTAGTTATAATTCTGCAAAGCACATGTGAAAACACAGTACCTGCTATGGTGACATTTTATATTCATTTTAAACACATATGAGTCACTTCACTACATTCACATGCTCAGTTTCTCTTTCCTAGGTGTAAGATGATGAGCAATTTTGCCCAGGAAGACAAGTAATAGCGTTTGCACAGTTTCAACATTCTGTGCATATGCAAAATGGATAAATATTACATCTTTATGATATTCTTCACTGACCAGTTCTGTAGCCATGCATAAGCAGGTTCAGACCCCACTGAAGATAATGGCTGGATAAGGGATTGTGCATCACTGCAGAGATGCACAGGGAGATGGGAGATTGCATTGCCACGAGAGAGAGCAGCTCATCAGTATTTGTGATTAGATTAAAATATTTATATTTTAATTCAGTAGTATTTCTTTTTTTATGTAATGAAAAATAGCAGCAATAAAATTAATACAACGTTATTTCCTAGGACAAAATGTGTCTCCCTAGAGACAAACACAAACCAATTGCCTATGTAGAATATGTTTACCGTTTAGAATACGTAATTAGTTTCCCTAATTTTCTGAAAGATGAAAGAGTTCATACATAAGTGTTTTAGTATATCTGCGTGTGTGTGAAAAGGGAAATGTATCTAATTTCCTACAAATGTTAACCTATCTTTTACTTGATAAAACTCAAAAGAGTATTATAATAAAAAAATTACTTTGCTAGTACAAATACTATTGCCCTTCATATTTCCGCTACTATTAAAATAGTAACCATGTTTTCATGAGTAACAGGATATCTTTCTCACTGTGTTCATCAATACAACTCAGTTCAGATCTTAATTCACTCTGGTAAAAGAAATTATTCCGTTCAATTTGAAACTGGTCAAAGCTCTTCTATAGTGTTTCAGACAGCCAAAAGAGGACTTTTTATGGGACTAGGATCTACATAGGAAGTAGGCAAAGACTGTTTTAAGAACAGTTTCCTCATTTGCTAAGCAGAGGTTCCCATGGAAATCTATTCAGCTAACAGTTATGTTACCATTTTGACAATTTGCCCATCTGGTGAGGAAATAATATTTTAAGGGGTTTCCACAGAAAGCCGTAGCTTAGGTTTGTACTGCAGAGTGACAATATTCACCAATGCCGTGAAGCTCTCTGTCTTGTCAATGCAGCATTTGAGAACAATTGATTGATTCCTTGTGGGGCCTGAGTGCCCTGCTACAGTAAAGCATGGCTGGAGACAAGGAAGGGAGTGCTCTTGGGATTTTCTTCTCTTTTGTCATGGCGCTTACTGTAAGGGAAAAAATAACCCGCAGCTCATGTTTTGCTTCTTTTAGGTGCTTTGTATTTTTAACCTGAGCCCTACAAAGGAAGAAGAAAAAAAAAATAAAAGCACACAAAACCCCCTCAGTCCTTTGAATGTAATGAAATGGGTTTGGGTTGTTTGGTGTTTTTTTTGTGGTTTTTTTGTTTGTTTGATATTTTTTTTATATGGGAGATAATTTTATAGTGAAAAAGAAACTGCTGGCTTCTCAATTCAAATGCAAAATGTACTTTTAAGTCAACACACATTCTGCCATCTAGTGACCAGAAGAAATTGTACTACTCACGAGATGCAATGTGATGAGAAACCCCAAGTACTGCTACTACAGCATATTGCACTAATAGCTTTGTGGGAGAAACTTTAGAATGCCTTATGATAACATCAAATGGGCAGAAAAAAATTTCAGGCTCTGGGAAGCCTGCAATTAATAAGATCTGTTGAAATCATTCAATAGCTCAGTCCAAAAATTAATTGAAATGAACTGGTTCTTTCTATATTTCTGTAGGCCTCTTTTTACCTTTCCTCCTCTACATCCCCTTCTTCCCTTTCACCTGGGACTTGCATCAGCCTTTTGCATAATATCAGGGAAAAACATTTGTGTGCTGGCACAGAAAGGATGACATGCTACTGCACGTGAGACGGTCTCCATTAACGCTCATTCTGGCTGCAAGTCCTTTAATATTCATTCAGCAGTGAAAAGTAATTGAAAGCACTCATTTAACCATTTAAAGCTCAGTATTGGGTAGGACAGTATGAAGTACACTTCCAGAGTGCTGTGGGTGAGAGAAGAAAATGACAGTCACTTTGGGGAATCAATTGCCTCTTATTGCTTTTAAGGTTCTGATCAGCCTTCAGGGAGCTGCTCACCATCTCACCTTCCAGGCAGTTCAGTGCAAGCTGAGGACACTCAGCAACTTCCCAGAGGTTGCTTTACATTTTATGTGCCCTAAAGGAGTAACCCTAAAGGTCTAAGAACAACCTTTTTTAGTTCAGCAGTTCATTCATAAAGTCGTCACCAAGTACTATGTTGAAAAAGCATTTTTTTATTAATGCCACTGTGTTCTGTGCCACTAATTGCACAAATCATAGTACATTGTATACCTATAATCAGGTCAACACATTTACACTGTGAAGTTACCATGAAATGTGACATAAAGATAACCATAAGAGCCGAACCAACCTGGTTTATAATGTCATCTGGCAACTAGGATAAATATGTAGCAGGCTTACAAATATTATTAAATAGCCTAAGCATAAAATCTGTTTGACATAACCCTAACTTTAACAATTATCCACTTATCGAAAGCAAAGACTAGCACTTGGTGAGTGGAAGTGGAAACCTGCAAAGCCGGCGCTTTTCTTTTGTATTGCTCAGTCTTCTTACTTTGCATTTTTATACTGTTAACAAATTTTTTTTCTTCTTTGTTCCTACAGAGAGCACATGGCACCTCTCTTCTCTACTAAAATCGTACACCTACATTGGCCGCAAGATTTTAGCTTCTCCTTTAAAATCTAAAAAGGTTACTCAATAGGAATAAAAATTCTCATAATATAACATAAAAATAAAGGTAAAGCAAATGGGACTACAGATAAGAGTTGTGGTCAATAATAATCAACTGTAAATTTTGGAATTTCAAAAATCATTGTGGTTGGGTTTTTTTACTCCTAGAGGGAAGTGCTTCAGAGTTAGATGTAAAATGAAATGATAAATCATATTCATGGGAAAATACTTGCATTGCTAAAATACTTTCAAGTATTGATCCACTGTGTACAGCTGGGAAAGAAAGACTATGCATCCTATTGCAGGAAGCTATTGTACTTCTATAGACACCACAGGACGCTGACAGCAGGATAAATTCTTATATCAAATAGCTAAACCTCAGATTTTCTACCACAACTGTTAGGAATATGTTGTGATTTATTATAAGGCACAGTCTGGTTCAAATTATCCCTTCAAGATTTTCCATAATGCTGTTTGTTATTTACATTTGGAGGTATTTCTTTATGAATTTTATTCTCATTCAGGTAGATTATAGCATTAGCAATGTAATAAAAAGAATTAAAACCCTTTCATGCTTCCAGGCCAAACTTAGAGTCACACTGGCAATTTAAGGATCTCTCTGCTGCTGAAAAGATTCGTTGTTCCTGTTTATTTAATGAATAAGCAATCTGATTAATGTCAGTCTTTGAGTTAAAAGATAAGAAGGACTGTCCTGTTCCACCCAAGGGAAAATTAGTACAGGCATCACCAAAAAACTTTGTATGGAAACTGATTTCTGCAAAAATAGTTTCTTCTGGGTTAGAAAAATTCCTTTCAGCACCAAGAACTAGGTAAAAAAAAAAGAGTGAGAATGAGAAAAATTCCTTTAATCAGAATCTTAATTTAAACATCAAATATTATTTCCCAGATATCAGGTCTTGAATCATGCAGTAATATGATTCCTATCACCTTTCCCACACAAACAGGTCCTTGAAACTATAGCACCTCTTGGTCATACTTTAGGCTGCCTTGGCTTAAAATGCTTTCACTGCCCAGAAAACATCCAAATGCTTCTCCTCTGTGAAGTACTGAGGGAAGAAAAATTAATAACTGATTCATCTTGTACATTTGTTATTTGGCTAGGATCTGAAAATGGATTAAAATTTTATCCTATTTAGTATTTATTGTAAACTACAACAGTCACTTAGGTAAGATATTTTATTATAAAATGTTTCATAAAAAATGCATTACTGTTGAGGTTCTTAGACTAAACAATTTTGAGAGCACTGTTTGTACTTATACACAGAAACTGAACACTCCTGATCCCATTAAAAAAATGTACTTTACACTTATTTTTCTTTTCTTATGAGGCCTGAATTTTAATAATGCCCTAAAATCCCCACTCATATTACTGCACTGCATTTCCTGTTACCATTTTTGTTCTCATGCAGCATTTCATTAAAATCTTGATCTGAATATAAAAATGAGAGCACTGCATAAGTCTGGCTCCATTCCTGACAAAAAATATGAAAAAGAATATTTTTATCTTTGTTAGGAAACACTTATTTTAAATAAATATTTATATCTTCACTATATAAATGCTTAATATATCAGAAGAAGATTGCATGAAAAGTGCATCTCAAAGACCATCAGCAATAGTCAGCAATAGTTGAAGCAAATTGAACAAGTGTTGCTGCTAAGCGGAAAGAAAAAAAAATTGGGGCATGATTAGATCTTGCATCAACAACTTGTATTTTATTTTGCTCAGTGATATTAGTAACTCCATCATTGTGAATGGAGTTACACTGGATGTAAACCATAACGCTGAAAGCTGATCTCCCAGAATTTCCTTTGCCTCTTCACCAGAGGTTTCTGTCTGGCAGGACACTGCATGTGCCAGCACCCAGCATGGGCTGCTGTGAAACTGGGACCAGAGCATTCACCACCTCCCCCTATGCCTCTGGAAAGCCGCCTTCTGGCAAAGGGTTCCCATTATTGCACTGTTTGTAACTTAAAAAATAACATTAATTTTCTGCAAGAATGGTGCCACATCCTCTAAATTGCCTGACAAGTAGGCAATGTAGGCAGGTAGGCAGCAAACGCAAGGCAAATATGCCTTGCTTTCACAACCTCTTCAGGTGAAAAGGTCGTGTGTGAAGTCTCTTGCCATTCACTGTGTTGTTAACTACAGTTTAAATGGTCATCTGGACTGCACCTTGTAAAAATTATGAAAGTATCCTTCTAATCTTAATTTACATTAGCGGAATGATTGTAAAACTTTAATTAAAGTAAGACATTTTCCAGAGAGTAAAAAGCTATCTTAAATCAGAGGAACTGTAGAAGAGGTGTATTTTGTAAGAATATATTAATAAAATTTTTAAAGACACATATGTGTGTATATATATACATGTACATGTATATAAATATATATGTATATATATGTAATTAAATTATATTTTATATGTCTTTATGGGATATATTAATAATGTTGAATATTTAGTTCTCAAAATATATTTTCTTAATTGGATTTTCAAATACTCTCTTTAGAATGCAAACTGCATTGCTGTTCTCGAATAATTAAATTTATATTTTAAGTGGCACCAAAAGAAACAAAGAAACACTAATTTGGAGAAATATATTAATAATTCACTAGAAAGGAAAAAAATCCTTCTCTTTGATGACTGACCCCTTAAAAATCTATTGACCTTTTATTATTTCTTTAAGTAGAAATTTAAATATGTTTACAGATTTATCAAAACAATGTGTTTGCAAATAATATTTACTAGTAGCATTTACAACATATAATGTTTTGCACCTTTTGAGGCAGGAAGGTAAGTTTTATTATCATTATGACTTCAAAGATTGGGGAGAATTTTGAATTTTTCAGAAAAGTATCTTTTGCTGTGTATGTTGCTAGTGTTTCAAGCACCTTCTGCCTCATCAGAAACTTCATGTGCCTGTAGTTGAAGTAGTTTCAATGTTAACCCAAGGTTCCCAGCACACACTTCTTAAATTAAAGTCCCGACAGAAACTGCAGATTATGTTCCAAGCTGCAGACAGCTATGTGTGCCTGGGAGGACCAGAGGGAACTGTGCAGAAGATACAAAGGACCCTCCACAATTCATCACAAAAAGGAAGAACGTTTAGGACAGGGGAAGGCTAGGAGGTTTGCACAGGACCTGAGAGGTAAAATGACAGCAGTGATAGGATGAAAAATGAAGCTCTCTCAAGTCCCACGCTCTGAGCCTTTATGTCAGTGATATTTAGATAGATTTCCCTACTGAAATCAATGGGGACTTATTTTTAAGTACTGAGGGAAAGATATAATCTTTATAATCTTTTTATCTACGAGGTTTCAAAAACAAAACAGTTCACAACCACTTATTTGTCTGAATTCAGCCTAATATTGAAGCAGTTTGTTAGCTAAATTATTATTAATTTGCATTGCCACCATTCCCAAAGATGACTTGTTATCTCTGTTGAAGGCTTTGTCAGCCTGAAACATGAGCGCAGAAATAGAAGTCCTCTGGAGGAGCAGCAGGCTCTACTGTAGAACAGCAATGTCTAACACTGTCATAATCACTCTGGTGTGGTTTGCCCTGGTTAAAAATACAGGAATAAAATGTCTACATTTGAATAATTGTTTTTGTCCCGTGTCATACAGCCAATTTATAATGTGTCACCACATCGAGTGTTGGTTCATACAATGTTTGAAAATCTGCAGAAAAAAATTCAAGTATTTATTAAAAGCTGAGTGTAGCAAAGTTAAGTTGATGTTAACTGCCATGCCATGATCACTTGCCTGACTTTTACCAGCAACTTCCAGGTATGTTTAGGAACATATTGCATGAGACAGTATGTGACGTTTGAGAAATGTCTACACACAAGCTTTCATAAACCTTTATTCTGTCTTTAGAATTTGGAATGATGGGAGATCATACAATTAAAAGTCAGCGACCTCGATCTGTTCATGAGAAAAGGGTCCCTCAGGAACAAGCTGATGCTGCTAAATTTATGGCACAAACTGGTAATACATCAGTTACATTTTTCTATTTACTGTTGTTAATTTTAGCAAAACCACTGCATGTTTCCATAATCTTTTGCTGCATATTTGTCAGTTTTCTAAGCTGATAATTTTTCAAATCATGTATTTTTTTCCCACCAGTTAAGTCCATAAATAAAGTAGCTGAGAATTAGGTAAATCATACAAAAACATGCACTGTGAACAAGGATACTGAATCATTTAGTGTAAGCATTAATTTCTTTAGTAGTAAAGCGGTCTCACATGTCCAAACACAGGACAGCTTATTATGACATTAATTTTTTTAAAGAAGGTGTTAGGAACATGCTTCAGAATTTCTGTATAAATAGACTGAGGTCTAATCCTAGCTTATCTAAGGCATTTATCCCAGATATTTATCTAAATAAGTACTAGACCTTAATATACATATTAAATAGACTTTAATATACATACATTCAGCATTTACTGTCTTTGGCCCAGCACAACACTCTGTTCCCTAGTTTCCAAATTCCTAATTCCTAAATGAAATTGGCCATAAGTAGTTTTTAACTGGAAGTACAAAGTTATCTACTATTTAGTTATCTAACAGTTTTCTAATTTTGTTTGAGCAACTCCATCTTCTGTAGATAAAGGTACCAAAATATTACAAATCTAGAGCTAAAGTGATTAAAAAAAAAAAAAAGCCTGTTTACTAACAGTTACCACAGCTACCTTAGACATCAATGATAAAATTATAAAATTTCAATGGTGCTGTCCACTTTGACATCAGTAATGATCTGTGTATCTGTTGGTAAAATCTAGTTGTTTAATGGTTCTCTAAACACTCCATTCCACTAAGTTACTGCGTGGAAAGCCTTGTGCCCCATAATTATTGTATGGATTTGAAACAACTTACTCTGTATTCTGTAGTTACTAACATAGAAAATATGCTTGCATCAGTAATGCTTCCAGTTTATATTCACTTAAGTAAAAAAGCTGTAATTGCTTCTAGATATGTTGCATGTTGACTTAGTAGTAGGATGCTTTACTTAACAGATTTGCTGAGATCAATATTTAAAGTAATCTAAATACATGTATAGCCAATCAGTGTAGATCTGTTTGGTAAAGAATTTAAAAGGAGAAAAAGTCTGTTTCCCCCCTACTAATCTTTAGGACTTCTTTTATCGCTAACTTCCAGTTGATACTACTGTAAGCAAATGTAGTGGAAGAAGGGAGCCTAGAACCCTTTTGGTCTACATGCAGTTTTTGTTTAGGCAAGTAGAACTTATTACTTACATAGCTACCTCAGACTTAGAATGTTAGTCGCTTACTGCATAGAACAACATCTTTGCTTTTATACTGCTTCTTGAATTCATACAATTACTCAAAAAAATAAGTAAGATGATCCGTTTTTTTTTATTTCCTCATATAAATCCCTAAAACTTTCATATTATCAGATAAAACTCGTATTTAATAATTTCTATTCATGCATTGCAGTGCATCTATTATAGGTAAACTGCATTATAAATGCAGCACTTATACCATCTACTTCTGATAGATTGTGTGTGGTGAGTGGCATACAAACATTCCAAATTACACAAAGCTTGGCTTCCAAGGTCCTTTTCTGAAAGTATGTGAGATGTGTTAGCGGAGCATACAACGTTACACACCCAGCTCTAAGAAATTCTATATTTTTACATACCGTAGGTTAAGACATTTTAAATAATACTGCGCTCTTTTTGGACATACTAATTTTCATCTCTTCTTCATTTTGTTTTTCCTTTGTAATGGTCACTGCATATTTTCTTCACCTCTAATGCATTCATTTTCTTGTGATATAATTAATGTGATATCTTCTTAAGCTGATTCATAAGTTTTTTTCTAACATATTTATCTCATTAATTTACCCCTGTACTAAGAATACTAATGGTCTTTAAAGTAAATTGATACTGAGTTTATGAGTTTTCTTGTATTTTAATCCTGTTAATTTTGTGTAATAATAAAACAAATTCAAGAGTGCAACAAAATGTTTGCATGGTTTATAAAGGCAGAGAGACAGGAAAAGATAATTGTCCTGGAAAAGATTTATTAAAAGCACTTAATACTGTTACAAGAGTGGATTTAATCCACTGAATACTGCTGTAAATCGAAGAGTTTTAAAACGTGGTATTAAAATACGCATTTGCCTGTTTGTTTGTGATATGAGGCAGTAAAACATTTTATTTAAAAAACATTGTCTGAATAATTTTTTGTCCTGTATTTGTCATTTTATGTGTTTGGACTGATCCTTCCCTTAGGCGTTATGGGATTTAGAGAGTATAATACAGGTAAGTGTTACAAAGATCAATGAGGCCTTCCATACAGTAAGTTATGTTTTCTCTTACATGTTGAACAGCAAGGGAGAGCAAGGGCTTGGTAGCTTGCCAATAATTAATTTGAGATTGCACGTTTAATACAATAGAAATTAATAATTAAAGTTCTCACATAACTGAAAACTAAAGGAAAATAAAAAATAGACCTTTTCAAATTTTCATTTCAGAAAAGAAAAAAGTGGAAAAGACATAAAGAAAACAATGGAAGATGTATTTGCAGATTATATAGGCAATCTAGCTTTATTCCAGAAAATAAATAAGTCTTAATTTGCTTAAATTAAGAATAGTTTTCTGTGGTATGTCTGTAAAGATATTTTCCTCCTTTAAAATATTTTAAAATAAGTAATAATCATACTAACAGCAGTAGAAAATACTCTGAAAATTAAAAAATTACCAAAAAATCATAATACATTGTGCAAAAGGAAGTAAAGCAGCTGGTGAGATAGATTTGGTCTTGATTTTCTCTGTTTTCACTCTTTTTGCTCAATACATCTTGATAGTGCAGAGGATCTTGCTCCAGCAAATGTTTAAGTCTTCTATCCTATACATATGTTAAAGGCTAGATTCTGCCTTTTGTGAATGGATAGTACATATATGCTCAGAACTTTTAATAATTAATATTTATTTCAAAATTCACTCAGTACAATCACACTTCTTAATATCATGTTACTACTGTTTTTCTTCATATTCCAATAGTTAAGAGCTTATCTTTTTAAGATACCCAACATTTTAAATCTTTAATACTCAATTTCTGTATTTTATTAGCTATTCACTGCTAAAAAAAAATTGCTGAATTTTTGTATTTAAAAAATTTTATACTCTCATGCTTTTGTTCTTTTCCATATACTTTGTTAAAATTCTGTATAATTTTATGAAAAGCAGAGAGATTTGTGTGCTACTTATAAAGCATTATCTCTTGTTACCGAGTAAGAAGTACATTTGTTTTAAAAGCATTGAATAGCCTTAGAGTTGCTTCATAGATAACTAGCAGAGACCAGCATTTTGCAAAGATTTTATGTTTGGCCTCTGGAAACAAAACCAGAAAAACTTGGACAAATGCCTGCTACAAAAAGCACAGTTCCAAGAAATAGTGTATCAGTTCCTGCATTCTTGGAAGATAGCACCTCAAGTCTTCCTCATTTGCAGGCATTCCTTTGTGACCAATATCAAAACTTTTGGAAGAGTAGGGGAATATTGAGATAACTGAACTTTTAAGCAAGCTATTTAAGAGGGAGAGTTGTATCGTGCCACTAATGATACACTGATGATACAGTGTTTTTAAAGCAGAAAATCCCATTTGTTTGAAAAGGGACTTAGGTTTAAAAGTCAAGGGTGTAATATTGGCTTCAGAATGGCATTTTATACTGATTTTTAATGGAAGAAGGTGAACACGAAACCACAAGTATTTACTGAAATTGTACAGTGAGGTATATTCAAGTTCTTTTTGCATTTGCCTTCTGAGAATATTTAAGGGATCTAGTTTTCTGAACATAAATACCTTTGCAAAAGGAATTTCAGAATTGTGTGTATAGCTGTTCATAGAAACTAAATTTAAGCATTCTTCCTTGTACATCTATTCTCCAAGATTTAGTCATTATTTGCTTTAAAAAAATAGGAATAATATAATGCACTATATCTCAACAATAAAAAAATATGCTATTCAAATGTATGGTGTTAATAAATCACAACTGACAATTCTGAACATAGTGGTATGTATTATATGCAGTAATGAGGCCTAGCTCAGCTAAAAGTTTATCACAACTCTAGGTCAAAAGCAAGGAGCAGATCTGTGCAGTAAACAATCAAACCAAAGTTCCCATCCCACCACTGATGTTAGAATTCGGTAAGCAAAGTGCTTCTCTTTTCTAGGGAACTTCTCTCAAATGCTAGAAGACTCTCCTCCACTGAAAAAAAATATAAGAAATTAAGGTGTTGGCTTAGGTATTTTTAAAATCAGAATTCCCCTACAGGTATAATTCCTTTAACTATTACCTAGCCTTCATTCTAGAGTGATAAGTATAGATATCAAAGATAAATCCTTTGCTATGTTATAAAAGAATTGTGTATATTCTTTTAGCAACCTGATAGCAGAGAGTTGTTTCTTAAATAACAAAGGGCAGTAGGTCTCATAAAGTTGTAAATGATGCTAAGCAATCAAAGTGTTTCCCTCTGATAAGCGTTATGTGACTGCAGCATAACAGGTGTCTTTATTTTCTATCCATTGCACATCTTCACAGCTGCTTTACTCCATGAACTTTTAAATATTTATTTTGTTGTGGTACTTGTTTCTTCGATTTATAATATCAGATGATAATGAGCTTCAGCAAATAGTCTCATTAATACTTATGTATGTATTCATGTTTGTTTGTTGTCTTGAATACAGGTGAATCTGGTGTTGAAGAGTGGGCCCAGTGGAGTACGTGTTCAGTTACTTGTGGTCAAGGGTCGCAGGTGCGAACCAGAACTTGTGTATCACCTTATGGGACACACTGCAGCGGCCCTTTAAGAGAATCAAGGGTTTGCAATAACACTGCCCTCTGTCCAGGTAGTGTTAGCAGCCAATGAATAAAATTGTGGATGTTTTTGAACTGTATAATGATAAGAATTTGAAACTATTTTTATTATTATTATTTTTAACATGGATTTCATAAAGGCATTTCAGTTAGAGCAGAGAAGCATAATTCTAGTCAGTTGTGAAATTTTTCATGTAGATTGTTATTTTTACTTTCAGAACAGTCAAGATATGCAATAAAAGTCCCTTGTAACAGTTTTAGGTTTTTTTGTAATGGCCATGTTTTCTGATTTTCACCCAGAAAAGAGAAGGCACAGTGTGAGTACTTTTGTACAAATAAGGGAAGAAATCCAGATCATTAATACATTAAGAAGCAGGGGCTAATTAACAGGGTGTGTTAAGTTAACATATATTATTCAACACTGCAATTGTTTTGCCATTTAGAATACTGTCTTCTAGGCAATGGGCCAGACAATGTTCTATGCACAGTAAATGCCTTTGTGGACTTTTCTTTACATTGTTCTAGCAAGAAAGGGCAACAGCTACCCATGAAAGGAAGAGAGATCAGATAAAAAGTAACTCTCGTATCTAACACAAGGTAAAGGCCATAAGTATCTTGCATTACAGTTTTCCTACCCCTTTTGTCTCAAAGTTCTGGGCGTTGTTGGAGTACAGCAACAGTTATACACTAAGGAGAAGAGACAGGCATGTTTGACTTAGTTTCTGAAAGGGTACATCTCAATTTCTTTAGACTCTACCTGTGGATCTGATTAATCTGTGATAGGAAGCAAAAGGGAAGGCACATGCCCTACAACTACATTCATTTTCCTCTGCTGTGTCTGCAAAATGCAAAAAATTTCTGCATCTTCAGATGCAGAAAGTCCTCAGCAGTTTGTAACATCTGATTCCAAGAAGGTGGTGAGACACTTCAGGTTCTGGGGAAGCTCACTCCATTTTTGATGTAAAATAGACCATCATACACAGAGAAACCCCTGGACTTTATCTCAATTAGTAGCGGTAATACATAGAATCAGCACACATTGTTAATATGTGCTGGAAAATATCCAATGGGAAGTGCATACATGATAACTTATCTAGATAAGCCACCACTGTAATAAGTACTGCTGTCAGCACCTAATGCTTTACAACTGTGCCTAGATAAGCACTTCACATGTGATTTTCTACTATTTCATGGTAGAAATACTCCAATAAGTAATCAGAGCTATTCATATCAAAACAACAACAAAAAAATAACAAATCCGTAATACAAAAGCTAATTTGCTGCCAAAGTAAATTGGAATAAAGTTAATTCTTAAAAATCACATTGCTAGCAAACTTCTAAACAATGCTCACACACACACACAAAAAGATTGCTATGTATTTCTCGGGTCATAAAGGAGCTATTTCCTTACACATGAGCTCCCACTTCAGAGCTGGGCTTTTGTTTACAGATACCCAATATGAGCAACGGCTACCAATTCTTACTGGCTAGAAGTGATACTGCCAAGATATTTTCCTTTTCATGTCACCACAACTGGTTCTGATAATCTTTACGTATCTTGAGTTACTTTTCCTAAATAATTAGTTTCCTGGCCTTAATCTTGCATATTGTTTCACATAATTACAAAATGACACCTTAAATTTCAAAATAGTACTCCTGATAGATAAAGTAAAAACATGAACGCTTATTTAGAAGGTTCCAGACCAATAATATTTCAGAGAAAGGAATATGTTTTGTAATTCAGTCAGTGTCTTGGAATCGACAGCCTCCTGGAAAAGTGCAGCATGGTAGATAACAAAACCACTGGTTCAGGTAATCACTTTTGTTACTGGTTCTTTTGTGAGCAAGGATGCCTCAGGATGCAATACTGCAGTGCCACCGATTCATTTCAGTTTGGTGGGTAATTTCTAACACGGCTAAAACTTCAAGACGAAAGAATATGGAATTTCAAAGCCTGTAGATATCTCAATTAGTTTCAAGTTGTCCTTCCTCATTGCCTCCAACCACTTTTACCACAAAATTTAGCTGAAGCTCAGTATTTTCAAGCTTATGGGTAGAGCAAAACATGTGAGGAGCAGGAATACCCCAGACCGTTTCAAACACTGGTATGCTTAAAAACTGTATATTGGCTGGTGTGAACCTTGGCACATGTTGATATATTCTGTTCCTTTATGGGACACTAACAAAATCCTTATAGAGAAATTAGCACTATCTTTTTTTATTTGTGTAGCTTTATTGTTAGTAATATATGCTCTGGGATTTCAGGCCTTCAACTGAGAGGAAGAAAAAAGAGTAAGGCAACTTAAGTTTATAATTAGAAAGAGACACAGCAGAAGTAGAGTAGATGTATGGCATCAACATAAAGGTTAGAAGGCAGGTGTCAGAAAGTTTGCTTAGTTTATGTATTAAGAATTTAAGAAAGATTTTTAAATGGAGAATTTAAGCTATACTTAGGGAAACTATAGCACTTAAGTGAGTTTAAATTTCTGCATGCAAACCCTATAATTTCATTTAAAACATTCCTTTAATGTGGCATCTACTTAGATGCAGTTATTCAGCCATATTAAACTATGATACCACTTACAAAGAAACATCAATGCCCATAATTATGCTTTTCGATATCTGTTCAGGTTAAGGCTGCAAAGACAAAAAGCATCTAAACTCTAATAAAATCTCCCAAAATATGCTTGCAGAATGAAGTCCAATGAGGCCTCATGCCTCCTCCCACTTCGCAGCAGTTGTGTATTGTGAACACTGTGGGTGTTCGCTTCAACATGATTAGGTTCACAGAGTGGCAGAGAAAAGGGAAAGATGCTCTGCAGTAATCCAAACTCGTTGTGCTAGCAATATTTTTGACCGATAAATTGGAAATAATATGAATATTTTTGTCCCAAATAATGAATCTTGCATCAAAACTGTGTTATTGAAAACTGTAACTCCTCTGTGTACCAGCTCTCCATCTGGTGTAATTTGGCATAGCTCATCTGGCTATAACTCATCAGATGTTGTAAAGTATTTTGCACTTAGAAAATGGTGTTAAAGAAATAAAATGGGCATGAAATATAAGAAAAAAATATTCAAAGGTACAAAATTTTAAATTAAGGTGTTCTTTTAAAGCTGTTCTGGGTAACACTGGACACTTCTGTGATGCATTGAACAGATTCTTAATATTTGTTTTCTGACATCAGTTGTTTACTTAGTGTTATGAGTTTTTCATGCTTGACTATTAGTTATCTACTAGCTTCAGATATACAAGTCTATACATAGAAGAAGGTACTATGAATATCTTACTTACTTAATGAGCTAAAATTTGTCACGGAAGATGATTTTCAACACAGCTTACTTTAAACCACAAACAGATAGAGGCTGCTGTAAGTTTGAGTTCACCCAAAGTGAAACATTTTGTTTTGGTTTATGTTCAGATCCAAAATCAGAGAATTATTCTGTGTTACTGCTAACATGCAGTCACTCTTACGAGAAGAGATATACAGCCTTTTGGCTCAAGACAGTATTTTTACAGACCTGCTCAGCACATGTTTTTGTCATTTTTAAATGAAGACAACTAGTTTGTAACATTTTGACAGCATCAAATCAGAACTCCAAGTTAACCAGTAGAGTAAAACTCATCTATACCCTGAGAAACCTCAGCCTGTGTCTACAGTGTCAATACTACTGCTTGGAATCTGATCTGACAAATTTGTTTCTCATCAGTTTTTCTTGTATGATAAAAAATTTGGAGTCTTAGAGATACATCTGGATTCAGAAACTAATACTTTGCCAAGAGAAAGAAACAACCTTCAGTTCATATGGATGGACCAGAGCAGTTGTTTAAGTATAGTACATGTTGAGAAAAGATGAAACGTAAGGGATTATATGCAGATATAGTCATAAATTTACTAATTTTAGAAGAGTTAGGTTTTCTGGTTTTGACCAAAATGTCACAGTTCATCACGGTTTCTAAAACAACTAGGCTAAAATCCGTCACTTTAACATTATTTTGGAATGTTCCCAAGGGTTGGGATTTTTTGCTAATATAATTCAGACTGATGTCTTATTTAGAATAAATTAATTTTATTAAAACTAGCCATGTAGGACATGGAATAATTATTGTGCTTTTTGGCCATCTGTGTGTGACCAATTAAATACCTTTCATCTGATCCCTACAAGAAAAGGGTTTTATTTGTTGAAACTGGACAGGTGATACACGCCTTCAAAGCAAAGGAAGCCTTTACGTGAGAAGCTCTTTCAGTGATGAAAAAAAGTGAGGAGAAACCAGAAAATCTACATTTTCCTGTGATGTTGTGAAGCACTATGAAATGATACACTGACATATTGTACACTATTTCACCCTCCAGACACCCTTCAAATAGGCAGGGCTGCAGAAACAGAGTTATCTGATATCTAGTGTGATGCTACGTCTGAGTACTGTCTCTGGATTTTTTCTTAAATGCCTACAATTACTACAGTTTTTTCTCAAACAGCCTAATTTAAACCTGAGCAATTGCTTTTATTTAAGCAGAAGAAAAAGAGTTAAAATTTGTTTTGCAGTGTTTTTCAATTTATAAAGAGCTGTTTTGCCAATGCATGTATGGAGCTGGCTTACCAGTACGTGCTTAACTCTATTAGAGAACTTTCTGAAAATTTAACTCAATTTGTTTCTGAGAAAGAAATGCATATGATATATAACTCATATGGATATCTCCTACAGTGGAAATAAAAATTAAGGTAGAGAAAGATGCATCTTCTATAATTCTTTATATTAATTTTATGAAATACTTTTATATGAATATGTTGGTATGTGTTTGTAATTTATTGTGTGTTCTGAAGGTCTTTAAATTTTGTTAAGTGAACATTTTTTAAGGTAGAGCTATGCATGTATTAGTGTGTATGTTAAATGAATGAATAGGAAAGGAAATAGTGGAAAACTCTTTTGCATATGTGGTCTTGGAATTTTTGAGGAAAATATTCAAGCACATCTGCTGCTCTATTTCCACTGGCATTTAAACAAGTGAAACAATTGGAAGATAATAGCTCCACTTTATTATGGTGACACAGTAAGAAATTATTGTGTTTATTACTATATTTTCCAAAGGAAGCTTAATTTTGATTGCTTCAAGTTTTTAGTTACCTTGAGACATAATGTATATGCCTCATTTTCACAAAGACTCGTCTCCTGAAAATCAAGGCTATTAGAGATATCTCAGGCACCAAAATTATCCTAACTCACTTTTGCAAAGGGAAGCCATCTTTCTTAAAAGAATGAAAGAAGAGAAAATATGCTAGTGAGATTATCTTAAAGGTTAGAGAAAATGGTTCAACGTTAAATATATTTTAGAGAAAATTAAAACTGAAAATAACTAAATTTTATAAAGGGTTTATTTGCCAATGCCAACGATTACCTATGTACTGATTTTCTTGAAGTTGGCAAAGTAATTCCTGTTTCAAATACTGATCTTGTTTATTTTGAAATCCTTCTGTTGCTTGTGTGTCTGCTTCTGTTTAAAATCTGTTTGGTTTGTTGCAGTACACGGCGTTTGGGAGGAATGGTCACCTTGGAGTTTGTGTTCTTTCACATGTGGTCGAGGCCAAAGAACTAGGACAAGGTCATGTATACCTCCCCAGTATGGGGGAAGATCATGTGATGGACCTGAAACACAACATAAACCTTGCAATATTGCACTCTGCCCTGGTGAGCTCATACAGCAATTCTCTGCTTTGTTACAGTGCATTCAATGTGGGGGGTTTGTGATTTCTTTTATTGCCCTTTGCACATAGATAAAAAAAAAAGTTATACAAAGGGAGTAGGCCAGATAACGTTGATAATTATGACTGTAGTGATTAAAGGATATAATCAGGATGGTAACTCTGGTGAAGATACTACACGAGCAAACAATTCTTAGTTTCTTCAAGATACCATCTTTGTAGGGCACCGTATTGTGTAGGAAATCTTGATTCAGGATAGGTCTTGGAGAACTGAAAGGCAAGCACCTAAGTTTGTCATATAAGGGAAACATTCAGAAGACATGCAGTTTGCATCCACCATATTTGTTTGAATTATGCTTGCTTGGAAGTTCACTGTCATTATTTTTTCATCGTATTAGAAACATATTTGGGAAACCAGAAAAATTTGTTAGTTCTTTATTCTTTTAAAATGTGTATTATTTACATGTATTCAGAGAGAAAGGCCAACAAAAGCTAGGGCATTATTTGAATCTCAGTTAAACCTTTATGGTAAGAATTTTAAGTGCCTCATTTTCTACTTTCAAAAACCTACCCTTAATAGAGTAAACAATGCATGGGCTTCATGTTAAACCTTCCATCTATTGAAACTGAAACTGACTCAAAAAAATCATCTACTCTTAAATTTTTTGTCCATAGGTTAGCTTTAATTTTGACCAAAAATTTTATTATATTTATATATATACACTTATGGGTACAGATATGTATATAGTACCCAAGTATTAAAATTAATTCAATAATCATAAAGAACATTAAATATATAATTGTTGAACTTGTTGTCACATTTTGGTATTGAAGAGGTGTCAGGTAGCTGTAGTGTGAGAAATTTGTTTCATGAGTTCTGTGTGACTGTGTGAAGGTTGACCTTGCAATGGGCTTGTTGAATATGCACAGGTCACAACAGTACTGCAAATACATTCTCCATGACCAGATCTTCTCCTCAAAAAGTTTGGTGGAGATTTCTTTAGGAAATGGTTGATGATTTGAGAAGAGAGATGAAGGAAAAAAGTGGAACTTAATGCCTCACAGAAGTAAACCTAAATTTCTTAGATTTTTATTAAATTTGAGCTTTTCTTTTCTTCTGGTCAGCAAAGCATACTCCAACTTCAGAACAAAATCTGTGGAAAAGTTTTATTCTTGAATGTGGCTACAAAAATTTTGAATTAATCCTTTTTTTTGCCAAGTTGGCAGCTGTGCAATTTTGCACATGCCTACACAAAAGTAATTAACATGATATATGAGCATGAATCAGACTTGACAAGACAAATGCCAAATAAAAATAGCAGTGAAGAAATTAATACATTCAGTTCACTTCAGTATTGCAAAGGAACACAAAAGTTATTGCACCTAATCTCTCAAAATAAGCAGTTATTGTTTGCGAATTCTCGATTTTGAACAGTCATTTGTAACTAAATTTCTTTCACCAGAGGCAGCTATATACTGGTTAGATTTAAAAGTATTAGTTTAAATCTTTGCTGCAATTTGAATGTTCAATTTTATAAGGGAATCTTCATGTTTAATTCTTTAGTCTTTTAACAGTATTTCTGAAATAGAAAACTTACACACTATTTGTTCTGAAACATAAAGAAGGGAGATTTATGAAATATATATGAGAAGGCACAGAATGAGTTTTCTCCAAAGACACTGTAATAATTGATTTGATCATTCCTACCCTAGATAATACTATATAGCAATGAATAAAACTGAAGAGGGTGCACTGAAATGTAATTTCCATAATGTTTTCCTTTTCACATAAGGCTTGTATGATTAATGAATGCAACTAGCTTCCATTTTTGGAAATATTTCCATTTTCTGCTAAATAAACTATCAGGTTGCAGCTTCATAGCTTGAGAGGCATATGTATTGAGAAGTGGTTCACAATCAAGCATTACATAGAATATTTAATATAGAACTTGAGGAACAAGCCTCAAAAGCTCTCCTCCTTTAATTCACTGGTTGCTGACATCCTGGGTATTAGAGATACAGCTTGTATCTTTGAACTGGTAGAAATGTTCTGTGGTTACTGTCAGACAACAGTAAAATAGTTCACCTCCATATTTCACTGAAGAGTGGTGCACCCATGCAGACACACTATGTTAAATCAGTAACTTAAAAATTCTGCTTCCTGTTGTAATTGTTAACACCATCAACTTAGGAAACTGCTATTCCAACCTTCTTTTATAAGAATCCTGAAACCAAGGGTTGGCAAATGCACCAAGTGAAGTCACTCATTTTCAGCGGTGGTGCATTTATGGCAATACTAGTTATAAAACAGGTTTTCAAGGATGAGTATTAATCAAAATTGTATTACAAACTACATTTTGAGTTTATATTGGGTAACTGCAGGTGCAATGAGGACTTGATGACTGCTAAAGATTGTATGAATGCAGAATTTTGAATTTGCACAATCAGTAATAGCACATTTCATAATGCTGTTCATTTTCAAAAATACTCTCTAGTCATATTATCTACTATAGACCATATAATTTTTCAGTTGTATGGGAACTTAATTGGTTTAGTTTTTTATTATTTTTAAAATATTTTCATTTACCTCCATCTTTAAATATTTTTGTTTTCTGAGGTACAAAATTAAAAATAACAGTCTTAAACTTTTACTCATGGGAATATTCATCCAAACTCAAATGTATAGGCTAATACAAAATACTAAATACAGAACTGGTCACCATATTTATATTGTTTACAAATTCAACTTGACAAATGCAGAAAAAAGATTATGCAATATGCAAATGCAGAAGCAGACCTGAGGAGGAAGGTAGGCTGTTTCTGTTGTCCTACATTTTATCCCAAAAGATGTTGAAGAACTGGGATCATCTACCTTACAGGGAGGATGAATGATAAAAGTACACTTAGTATTATAAATACAGAGAGCAGAGACTGTATGTGAAGCAAAGTGGTATCTCCTTTTGTCCTTTCTCCATTCAACTAAAGAGAGCTAATTTCACAGTCAGGACCAATCTTATAAACTCATCCTTCTGAGTGGTTGCTGCAGCTGTAATAAAGCCCTTTGAAGGGCTCAGCATTTACATGGTACCGGTTTTGCCTAAAAAGACAAGAACAGTCTTTTTATTAGGGCCGTGTTTTTAATAAGGCCTCTCAAACAGCATATGGTATGTGAAAAAAGTCATAATTTATCTTGTGTTATATCAGTGTATAATTACAGGAGATTAAATGTTCTTTACTTGCAGAAAAATGAAAACAGTTTTAAATTATATTGAAGTAGCTCTTAATGGCAGTTTCTCTCTTTGATTGCTGTAAGAAGTGAAGCCTCTTCAGGTTAGGCCCAGTCTGAAGGGCTACACTCAGAGTTGAAACCCCCTAACCTAGAAGGACACCGTGAGGCCCCTGCCCAGCTTAGGTTGTAATTCTGCTGTATCCATCTCTTTTGTGCCTGCTGTGTCAGTCGACGGACAGTGGCAGGAGTGGAGTGCATGGAGCCAGTGCTCAGTGACCTGCTCCAATGGCACCCAGCAGCGGAGCCGGCAGTGCACAGCGGCGGCCCATGGTGGCTCCGAGTGCAGAGGGCCCTGGGCTGAGAGCCGGGAGTGCTATAACCCTGAGTGCATTGGTGAGTACCAACGGGCGCGGGGGGATGCAGCTCCAACTCTCCTGCTCAGTAGAGACTCAGGACCTGGGGAATACCGGCAGGATCCCAGGGAATGCCACCAGCCCCTCAGCAAAGGGGCAGAGCAGTCACCTCCAGGGGCCTTGCTATTTTTTATTTGATGGGCTACCTGGAGATAAAAATCTAAAGAGTGCATCTGGGAAGACTGCATGCTGGGCAGCATATCAGCTTTTCAGTTCTATCACCATTTAAAGGACGTTCACCAGTTCTGGAAAGACATGTAAGAGGCCTAAAAGATTTGATGAAGTGTCTCACGATCCTGGAAAATGTTTGAACTGATTCCCTTTTACACTGAGACTACTTCTTGATTCTGTGGCAGTATAAAAGCAGCCTTCCAGGTTGGGCAAATTACATATATACCAATTTTTCAGTCTCATTTGCGGTGTCAGAGCATGTAAAAATCAAGCTCCTAAAATATCACATGTAAAAATGCTTTTATTTAGTTTTTCTAAGGGCAGTTATGGATGTTGTAAATGTGTATCATTACCATGCAACAGCACTATGCAACTATGTAGAAAAATAATACAAAATGTCTGTTTTACCGTCTAAATGTAAGTTAATGTGCACCAATTCTTTTTATTTTATCTCAAGATATGAGTCATTTAGACAACAACCCCATATTTAAGAGCCAAGTAGAGACTTCCCCATCTTCCACACAGATTCGTCTACCACTTCTGTCGCTGTTAATTATATCTGGGGTCTTCCTTCTTTTATCCAATTAAAGAATAACCTATGTATTATGACTGTCTTTATGTCACCGCTGTAACTGTAATTTTCACAACAGCAAATGGCCAGTGGAACCAGTGGGGCCATTGGAGTGGCTGTTCCAAATCCTGTGATGGTGGCTGGGAGAGACGGATAAGGATCTGTCAAGGTGCTGCCGTGACTGGACAACAGTGTGAAGGAATGGGAGAAGAAGTTAGACGGTGCAGTGAGCAGAGGTGTCCTGGTAAGATACAATTATAATCAGTGTTATTATTTACACTACACTATGGCTTACATTAATGGTCAGTTTTAGGACAAACAAAATCAATGTCCATAGAGTACTAGCCATAAAGAGCTATGGTCTTGCTTTAGACATGTCACTGCTGTTTCTCTCAATAGAGTTGTGTTCATGTAGCTAGGTGTAAGCTAGCCTTATTGGATATATAAGCAATGCATCTTGTTTCAAATAAATCAAAATAATACCATATAGAAAGTTGACAGAAAAATATTTTATTGCCTAGGTATGCCTATATTATTTGGAGCTGCAAAGATTTGCTACAGAAATTATTTCTGAATGCATTGTGTCTCATAATATCAGGGCTGATTTTGTAAATCACAGAATTCCTTTTATCCCGTATACAAGAGATGTCTTTGTAATACATTTGGAGTAAATTTCAGTGCAATAAAGATAAAGGAAACAGTGAACTTTACTGTACTGTATAGAATGAATGAATACATGAGCAACATTTTATAAAAAGGGAAGTAATTTAAAATAGAAAGCACTTCTTTCCAGTTTTAGTATAATGCCTAAATGTATTTCTTTTTAGCACATTTTATTTTGCCCTCCCAAACTTAAGTCTTTCCCACTGAAAGTTGATAAAAATGTATTTTTGAGCGTCTTAAAAAGTGATGAATAAACAAGAACAGCTGGTGAATCTGATAATATTTATCTGTAAAGACAAAAGTCCTAAAGTAAAAGAATACATTCTTAGATAAGTGTAAGATAGCAAAATAAGGTGGAAGTAATCTAGGATGTTTTAGCTATTCACTTCAAAAATTATGTGTTCTGAACTGCAAGCCAGGAAACAGCAAAAATCAATCTAGCACTCTCTGACTTCTGGTCATTTCAATGGCTGTGTTCTCTGCCGTTCAGAGAAAGGACTTAAATGGCAGGGATGCCTCGGGTCAGGAAATGGGAAATATATCAGATGTGAATTTTATGTTATCAAGCCCACGTTTTCACAAGCAACAGTTTTCAAGGTATTTGCAGTACAGTAGAACAATGAATCTCACTGCATTTGAAGAATAACAAAATTACTATCTGTACTTTTAAAATTATAATAATATATGGGAAAGGTTAAGCAAATTTAACTTCTCAAATGATCTCTTTAATTTTAATAAAATACTCATTATCTAAAAAGCAGTGCAAAACAGTATTTGTATTGGTTTCCTAACCAAATTCTAATTTCCGTAGTTAATGCAGACTTCCTGAATAAAAACACAACACTAAGGGAAGGTTAATGTGAATCTTCTCAATAAGCTGAGATTCAGATCAATCAGCTTCTGCTTATAAAACCATTTTGAAGTAATTTGCATTTATACATTTAAAAGCATAACCATGCTGCAGTTGTACAATTTTCAAAGGTTGCCACCTGCTGTTAATAAAATATTTTAAATATATTTACAAGGCAAATGCACACAGAGCTTTATTTGCGAGTCAATAAATTTATTTATTTACTTGATTCATTCCAGATTAGAATCAGTATGCTTATAGAAAACATAACGTAAAACACTTTTTGAAAAGCTATACTTGTGCAGAATGTTATACATGAATAACAGTTTTAAGCTATCTGCTTCTAAACTGACATTTACTAAAACATCTCACATTTAAATGTAGACAGTGGATAACTTACCACAATTTTATAATGTTATATACAAATTTACATTTTATAAACACCAAGCAAAATTGAGAAGTACTATACAGAGATACCATTCAAAGTATAAGCAAATTTCACAATTTGTATACTTTTCTTCCATAGCCCTAAAATAGTTCAGAAAAGCTGTTTTTGTCACCATGGTTTATTTTTTCTGTGTAAGTCATTTATAAACGAGCTAAACTAAAATGGAAATTAATAATTAACATTTTTTCTTATATTAGCATTTCTTTGCCATTAGTGCAAGACCAGATCCTCTAAATCTGTGTAACATATTTGTAAAGTGGATGAATCAGCACCTATTTGTATGATTCAAATGTCTGTAGACTCACAGAAAGTTTATAGCTGACTTTAAACTGAGGAAGCAAAAGGAGAATGAAATTTTTTTGTATCATGCTGGTCTCTGTTAAAAAGATACTTTGCACTTGACTGAAAATCTTTACTGGGCTTTTTGTAGTTTGTGTTCTGCATTATGTGAATATTATACAAGATTTTCTTCAAAGTCAGTCAGTGATTTTCTTCAAATTGTTTGGGCAGGGACTGAATTACATCAGATATTCCTGGAAGCTGCATCTAAGTAGCACTAAAAAAGCCAGGCTCAGAACTATTATCTGAAAGTTGGCTTATCAAACAGCTTGGATTTTAGAAAAATGTTGAGTATTTTTTTTTGTAATTTATTTTTATTCACAATTAGAAATCTTAAAAATATAGTTGTTTCCTTCTATTGTGTAATATTCTGGGAAAGAAAAATGACGATCAAAAGAGACTTTGTTTTCAGTCATTGCTCCTTTCTTGGATACACATGTGTAGACATTTTCTGTGTCACTAGGCTAAAGTTAAAATGCAGTTCTGAATTCTGAAAAGTGTGATGCAAAAGCGCACAAGGTGTACCCTTCCAAATAGATAGGAAATCTCTGATACTGACTGTGCCTTGTTAACATAAAAGAGTGTATATATGGTGTATAAAGTATGTGTATATACGCAAATATGTATTTCTTTTCAGAAAACAAAAAACAAAAACAAAAAACCAAAACTTATTTAACATTCAATATGTGCAAGGAAGTAACAGTTTTAGTTCTAAGAATCTGCATCTAAAGTGTTGATTAATGAACACACCACATTTGCAATGGCTGCAGCTGCATGACAAATACACTTTTTAGAGAACTCTAAGCTCTAGGAAATTTATGTGATTTATTATATGACCTCTGTATTTTGTTAATTTATACTTCCAAAATCAGAACATTTCTTTTGTTCATAAGGTCATAATAAGATGGTAATTGCATTTGCTCATGTCACCAGATGGTTTATGTTCAAAAAATTCTGGCTTTTCCCATTGCAGCACTGGCCTGATGTACTCACTTTTGGGGCATGTCTGAAGCAATATTAGCATTCTAGATTATGAATATAATTAACTTGCTTTGAGTTTTGCCATTAGTGGATCTCTTGGTTTTTCAGCAACACCAACTGTCTTGATTTGCAATTCAAGAATATTGTTGGTGGAACAAATTTAGCAAGCATTTTGTCTGCCCAGCCATGATTCATATTAGTATTACTGAGCCACCTGCAAAGCATTCTTTGTCCTCCACAAAGAGAGGGTACAGCTTTGTGCAAAAGTCTGCTCAGTTCCCTTACTCACCTCCGTCTTCTGTTAGCAGAACTACAAAAGAGGGAAGTTGGACAGTTTTAAGGGTCAGGCAATGGGATGGACAAAATCTGTAGTCTCTACCTGCCTCTGCTAGATATTTCCCATGCAACCATGGGTGAATCACTGAATTGCTTTCTGCCTTTTCACCCCATCTGCTGTAGTGATAGAATTTCCTGTCTTTTTTTTGGTTTTCTTGTTTTGCAACCTTTTTGCTGTAATACAGTGGGGTTACAATTCTCTTGAAGTACGTATCACTTTTAAACAACTTAAAGCTTTTATCTGCTGAACTTGAAATTAATTAGATTTCAGTAACTAACATTTGCCAATACTTTAAGTTGTAAGATGACATCAGCCAGATGTTTACTATGTTAATCTAATTTTCTCAAAAATCATAAACTGGGAATCTACAGTAAAAAATACAATGAGTGAAAGGGATCTTTAAGTCATGGCCATGTGAAAATAAAACAAGAAGCATTTGCAGAAGCTTCTTTTTGTCTATGCAGTTTTTACTGCAGGACTGTGAAAGTATTTTTTCTCTATAAATGTTATTGTGATAACCCATAAAAAGGCCATTTTGTTTTATAGCCAGTCTCATAGTATTGACTATACTTGCTTAATTTCCAACATGTATTGAAACACATTTGAAAGAAATAACCTGCTTTTTGGTTTTTATAATACACAACTATCATTTGATACCTTTAGCACATTAAAAGTTTCAGCTGTATGTTCAGAATTCATTCTTTCACATACAGTTTAAGTTTTAGAAAAATCTTCAAAAATTTTAGTTTAAGATAAGCATCACAGCTTATAACAATTGAAGTATCATAATCTTCTGATAGATGTTTAATGTTATTGAACAAAAAAAGAGCAACAAGAAAAGTTTCAAACCTATTGACATTGCAGCTAGAAACTAAAGAGTGTTTGATGAAGAGAAGAAAGATAGAGACTCTATGAAATAAATATCACACAAAACCAGATATACAATAATTACAGGGTTTGAATTTTTGCATTTGTGTACTTCATTCTTTAAATTAAATAAAATGATTTTAACACACATATCAGGAAAAATTTCGACAAGATTGAAGACTCAATTTTCTGATATAAAATTTCTTTTGCATTAATATTTCTATTTATATTTTCATTTCTAAACGGTAGCACCTTATGAAATATGTCCTGAAGACTATTTAATGTCAATGGTGTGGAAAAGGACTGCAGCTGGGGACATGGCATTCAATCGATGTCCTCTCAATGCCACAGGTAGAGTATTACTTTGAAATTACATGGCGATCAAAAGGGGAGAAATTTTTGCATTGTTTTCTGGATGTAATCATTACAAGACATATACATATATATGCATATATCTGAATATATCGACATAAACCCCACATATTTACATATGCATATATATACATGTAGTTTATATACACATATACTGCTTTTCTCATAGCTTACATATATGCATGGGTCTGTGGTGTATATATATGTATACACATACATATATGCATTATAGCCAGAAAGAAAAAGCTGAGAAGAAACCAATTTAACAGGACCTATCAGGCAAAGTGATGAAAATTAAGCGAAACGTAAAATTCTTTTTAATCAAGTAGTTACTGCTAAAACCCCACCAAGTGGACAACTGAAGCATGTTTCAGAATCTTATACTACTCTCTATATACTGATGATCATTGCATGAAATTGTTTCTCTGTGTGCTTTTGAAATAGCATGGAATGTAGTTTAAACATGGTTCATTCTTTCCAGTTGCTCTCACTTATATATTTTCTCTTTATGACTTATAGGCACCACTAGCAGACGCTGCTCTCTCAGTGTTCATGGAGTAGCCTTCTGGGAACATCCAAGCTTTGCTAGATGCATATCAAATGAGTACAGACACTTGCAGCATTCAGTAGGTGCAAAGCCAGCTTTAGTACTTGCTCTGTTTATTCATTACTAATTATTGGTGTGAAAAAAACCTTACTTATTTATTCTCAAGTCAGATTTCTGATAGGAAATGCCATGAGGAAAATAGACCTAAGTATAATTTATATTTATACATATTATTTTGATCCTTTATATTGGTGGTGTTTGAGTGAAAGCAGTTTTATCTCAATGTCAAAATGGAAAATTTAATCTGATTGCCTTTTTCATGTCCACTGTGTGAAATTTTTATAGGGGTCACAGGTAACAAACATATTTTGGTTTATTAGAAAATGAGATGTGAATAAATGAGGTTTACTGAATTAGTGACTTGCTGAGTAATTTCATACAATAACTTGAACTCTTTATTTGCACTCTAGGAATTCTGAAACAGTATTTCTTATTGCTATCAAATTCAGAACTTCAGCTTCAAATGTAACAATAGGAAATTACTGTAGGGTGAAGCTATTGCAGTGTCTTGGAAAAAGTAAACTTTGCAAAGCATATGCATTATACATTTATCTGCTGCCTAAGTGTTAATATCAATAGATGCAATACATTGTATATATTGCATATAAATATACTACCATGCTACAAGCTAGATGTATTGATTACATTCTATTTCCCTAGCCAAAGCATTCAGACAGGTTAATGCTATTGTGGGAAGAGCTCCTTTGAAGATTCTCATTACAATGGGTTTTGCCTGCATGTATTGAGTTTGAGTGGCAAGGCTTCAGTAGGGTGGCTACAGAGGTGGCTTCGGTGAGAAGCTGCCAGAAGTTCCACCATGTCTGATAGAGCCAATGCCAGCCACCTCCAAGGTGGACCTGTATCTGGCCAAGGCTGAGCCCATCAGTAATGCTGGTATCACCTCTGTGGTAACATATTTAAGAAGGGGGAAAACACTGTACAACAGCAACTGCAGCCAGAGAGGAGAGCGAGTATACAAGAAACAACTCTGCAGGCAGCAAGGTCAGTGAAGAAGGAGGGGGACATTGTTATTAGTCTGCCTACTTTTCCAAAGGCCACTCCTCCATTAATCATTCAGCAGAGGGGCACTAATATAGATGTATGCTTCATAACTTCCCAACCAAGTGCAACACTTCTGTAGCATGTTTAAAAATCTTTGGGAGCTTAAAAAGTGGTAGCCTGGCTGACATTCCTCCAGTCTGTCTTCCCACTTAGAAGAGACTTTGATTAATTCCTTTGAGCTGCTTTTCTGTTTCATTAGATTCCAAATTAATTGAGGCCTGGGATTCAGTTTCAGTGTAAGCCAAAGAAAGCATTATTCTTAAAACAACACGGAGTAAATTATCAAAGCAATTTTCCCCTCTACAGAGAAACTTCCCTATTTTATATAGCTGTCTGCATTTTGCTCTATCCCTTTAGTGTTCATGTTGGAAAAAAACAACTTAAGTTGACCGTTGCTGTTACCAGACATCTTTGCAGCTAAGAAGGAATGATGCACAATTTATTAAATGTGTTCTTGAAAAAGAGGAGATTACAACAAGGAAAGTCTGCCAAGTATGTTTTATTGTGGATGTAGATGAAGTAGTCATAAGGTTGAATAAAATCTAGGATGGCAGAGGATATCCGTTCTTCATTTCCTTCTGGATAGTTCTTGGTCACATACTGACCACCAGATTTCAGTTAATAGCGAGGAATTTCCCTCTTTCTTTAATTGCAGATTATATTCTCAGAATTTGGAGGTGTTTTGCCCTCTGTGGGATAGAAGCAGTTTGGAGTTTTGGACCATTTTAAAAAATCAATTAGTGTTATAGCAAAAATTATGGACCTTGTTAAAGTCTGTTCTATCTTTCTAGCTTTGGCAGATAGTTTCATTTTCTGAAAACTGAATTCCTTTGGTCTAACTATCATATTTTAATCTCTTTGAAGAGTATCTGTTGGTAGGTTAATGTGCTGTAATATATAGAAATGCAGATTAGATGATGATCTGATCACCCAAGCTTGCACTGTATAATATTATAAAGTATTCTCCTTATTGCTTACTATCTTCTCTTGATCTGGAAGCAGAAGATGGTCTGCCTAGCTATTTTATCTAAAATTGTTTACTTGAGCCTGTACTTAGTTAATTTGGAGTAGTATTTTCCAAGATATTTTTTTCACAAAAGGAAGATATCTTCAAAATATTCTAAAGTGCCAGTCTGCATACCTGGAATTTTGGAAGTAGATCAGACATATCAGATATATTACTAACTCACCACACACTGGTGAGGTCACTTTGGTCCTTTTGCATAAAGTGAGACTTCCTCTAAATGGATTTGGGACACTCTAGTTTAGAAGAGATTTGTACTATGCTCATAAATAGTGAGGAAGACTAGTGCCTGTCATCAAGATACTTAGTTTCTGAAGGCCATCTCCAATATTATCAGAAAATCTCTACTAATTTCTCTACAGCTCATTTTCTAAACCTATGTAGCACCTGGATGATTAAATTCAACCTTTAGTTGCTTCAGTAAAAGGAACTAATTATGCCAATTTGAGTGATATAACACCCAAATCAAACATGCATTTGTGAAAACTGGACTGCTTTTCTATTAGAAAGAGGGAGTTGGAAAACAGAAAAAACTCTTAACTCTTCGGTGTTAGGAAGGAAAAATCTTCATATGAAATATCACACTGGTATTAAGATATTAGTTCTTATGAAAGAGCATGGGAAAGAGCAGGGGAATCTTTTCATATTAAACTGATAATATAACCATGAAAATGCATTTCTTCTGCTTCTAGTTCATACCATAATTTTGTTTCCCCTTTTTCCACAGCAATTTTATTCACAATTTTGCAAGTGCTTGGCTAAAATATAATTTGATAAAAAGAACTCTGAGGTGAATAATGATCTGTTCAGCTGCAGCTCATTAGATATGATTTTGTTTTTTCACATTATATTACAAGGGCAGCATATCAGCCTGTTCATGTCCTCCTCAGTGAAATGGCTGCTGAGCTCTGAGGAACGAAAAGCTTCCTCCTAAAAAATTTACTGCTCCTTTTTTGCTAGTGTAGTGCTTCATTTCTTTTTATATTGCTGCAGAACAAAGCAGCCAGATTTCTTTTTATACAGCTGCAGAGCAAAGCAGCCAGGCTTAGGTTTGTAGATTTGAATGTACAGGCCTCAATAACAACATTTTCCTTCCTCAACATTCTATCCTTCTATTGGTGTACATCAGCTTTTCAGCTTCACAGCCTTTGATAGGCAATGGGGATTATATCAATAAATGATCTCCTTGCTTGCCTTGCCTCCCTTATGAACCCAGAATCTGCAGGAATCAGTTCAGTTTTGTCACCTCCAGATCTTGACAGGAGGATGGCAAACTGTTTTCTCTCCTCAGAAAGCAACCAATCAAAAGATTGTGTCAGGCAAAAGTTTTCACCCGCCTCACTAATATTCCCTATTCTGCATGGGAAATGATTACAACTTTTAGAAAAAAGCTAATGACTTCAGTATCGCTGTTTGCTTGATGGTGGTGGCGCTCATTTGCTTATGAGAAAGCTCTGCCTTCTCTGCCCTGCCAAATCCATTGCACAGACTGAAATGTTGGTTTTTTAAGTGCTTTCAACACCATGTTATAAAGTTAGTATGGCATTTTAAGTGTCCTAAAGATCTGCTTTGCTCTCTGTAAATAAATACACACTTTATCAAAGAGAGGAAATAATCCAATACTTCAGCCATTCATATGAAATATGTAGGCTAGAAAAAAACTGTTCCATCCCAAATGAATGGCTGCTCCTTTCATAACTGTCTGTATTACAATAGTCACCAGAAATTAGGATCTTAGGATCAGGAGAATGAAATGTGTTTAAAGCTACTGTGGTACCTTCTCCACTCATGAAATTATAGTTGCTATTACCAACATACACATGCACTCCAGTCTTAGAGATATACACTGGCAGAAAACAATTACCTGCTATTCTGCATAAGCACATCACAACTTAATTCAAGTGGATAAGTTACTTTTCTTTTCTTTTGCTTTTGAATATCTCCCTTTTAATAGCCAACCAATCCCACTTGTTAAATTCAAAGAAAAGTTCCACTATCATCTCAGCATCCATCCAAAGAGTAATCTATATGTTAAATTAAATATGTGGTTTCTGCTTCTGCTGTGTCTGCTGCAACAGTGAGCAGCTGAGTTTTCCCTGATCACACTGATATTCCAAATCAACCAACACTGCACCCAACAGGTGAACTCCACTAGGGTATGGCCAAAGGGAAAAAAAGAGATGAAGGCCATTTAGGAACTCAGTAAAGAAAGAATTGTCATTTTTCCTTAAAATCTACTAGGATCTATGAGGAACCTTTCCTCTCACACAGCTGCAGAATGACTGCAGGAATTTGGCTAGGCATCTAGCTGCAAAGCAGTGATTACAGCATCCCTTACAATCATTCCCGTGCTATTTTCATCCACTATTTCATTTGTTGTATTCCTCCACCATGTTTAAGCTCAGATTTCCTAAGTGTGTGAGGCACAAAGGATTTTTCTTTCACATATTACTTACGGGAGTACTCCCATGAAGAAATTAGGGCTCCCCAGTAACGCTAATTTCCTTGAAGAAACCGTTCTGGTTTGTCCTGCAAATAGGAGTGTCATTGGAATGACTGTAGAATCATAAAATCAAATAAATATAGAAATGGGTTGAAACAAATAAATATATAAATTGAAGCCCTTAATCAGAGCTTTATGTTTTAGAGACACATACTTAGCAGGATGACCGTGTACTATAAAAAAAAGAGAAAGATAACTCATTCATATTATGTCCCTTTGTGACCCCCAGCCTCAGCCATTAAATCAGTAGGGAGAGCAAGGAAACTTTACCTCAAGCGGTGTTATGTCTGTCATAGAATGAAAATAACATGCACAGAGTCCTCATTCTCTTTTTTTCTCTCAACTCTTGCCCTTGTCATGTTGCATTATACATAGATAACACTAATCCTGAAGACACACCCTCTGGTTAAAAAAGGAAACAACAACAAGAAGCTCTCACACAGCATGCCAACATGAGCAGGTTTTAATCACAGATAATCGGAGCATTTAATAGTAGTACTTAATAAGAGAATAATAGAAATCTTGGTTAACAAAGACAGTGATAAGTATACAGAGAAAAAAAAAAAAAAAACAACCCCAAAAGAAGTGATCTGTTTAATGGTTATTCATTTCTCATCCCTAGACCCATTGGTTGTTCTACAGAAGAGCAGTTTTATCTATTCAAAATATCTATTAAGATAATTTGTTGAATACATGCAGAAATCAAAATACTAAAACTTTATAATTGCTTTCTCAGTCACCTATTTGGTGGTTATATCTCAAGGACTAGAATAATTGACAACATTGATGGCGATAAAAAAAAAATATGGAATGCGTAAATGGCAAAAAAAAAAAATCTCCTGCAAAATAATAGGGGTCTTCTTGTGAAAGAGAGAAGAGGGTATAGAAAAAAGCAAACATCTCTCTGAACTGTTCACATTCTTCTTAGAAAGACAGACTTCCACAGATAAAGATTTTTTTTTTTTTCAAAGATTCTCCAATACACCTCATCACATATAGAAAAGCACATAGAATTTCTCTGGCATTTGTTGAGAGATTCAGTTTGTCTGAGATTAATGTCTACAACAGCACAGGACTCTGTCACTAAGCTGGCTTCTTGTCTCTAAAGACAAATCACTGGTTTGAGGAGTACTTTGCCTAAGAAAATTTAGAAGTGTATGATAGTGGGACAGCTGTTTGTATATAGTGAAATAATCCTCATTTTTCTTTTCATCAACATAAATTTAGAATAAATTCTGTAAAGCACAGGATTGCAGTGATTTCATCTGAGCGCACAGAGGCAGATTGAGGTACAGTATCTGCAGCAACTTGGTGCGTGAGACTGCACGCTATGGCAGTGGATAGAAGCAGGAAGATAAAAGTTCAGTTTCAGGGCACTCCTTAAACTTTGTTTTGATTGACATTAGATTATAAATATTTAGATTTTTACCTGAAGACGCCTAGCTGTATCCCTAGACCCTACTCTGTTTTTTTTAAAAGATGCATGAAATAATATTCTTGAGCACTAAAACAACCTGAAAATAAAAAAAAAAATAATTGTAAATAATTAATTATATTAAGGGAAAGTAAAAGAAACTTCTAGATTCTGTACTAAAGTAGTTATAGGGCAGATAATCAGAAAAAATAACCTGTAATGAATTTTTCTCACAACTGAAAGGAAGAGTTTTCTCACAATGACATCACATTATAGTTAAAACAGCAGCTTGCTGTATGAGTCCAGTTCAGTGCAGGATTATACCTATGGGAATATTTTAGCTGCCAAAAACATATTTTCTGCCTTTTTAATTTAAATGGCTAACTTTAAGCACACAGGTTTCATAATTTAGTTCCAACGTTTCTGAATTTCAACGCTGGTAACTATAAAAGTAGATTTAATATAATATCATTAATTAATTATGATTGGGGAGCTAAGATTAGAAGCCACAAATGTCAGGTAATGTGATTCAGAGCATTCAAGATAAGATTCCAGGTGTTCTGGATTGTTCTGTAGAACAACCAACATTCTCAAGTCTTTTAGGCTTCTAGTACAGTTGTGTAATTCAAGTGGTTATTGTGGGTCATGTGAATATTCCTTCCTGTTCTCCCTCTTAAAAGCATTATGAAAATGTTGCTGTTGGGTTGGGGTGCTAAACAAAGTCATTTGCAGATTGTGAGCAATTTCAGGATATATTTTTATTTCAAACTAACTTTCCTCACTTCTGTCAAAGGTTTCATATTTTGGGTTCTTGTGGTTCCAACTTCCATATAATATAAAAATTATATCATTAGTAGTACCTAGCCATGAATCCAACATCATCCTAAAAATAATCAATAAAAGATGATGGTTTAGTTCCTCCTCAAATTAATGATTCTTTGCAATCTTTTATAGGTTTCTTGAGGGTTCATTGTTTTCTGTCCTTTTAAACCGTACCTAGCTGTTAAGTTTGTAGTATTTTTTTTCAGTATTATTTTTTTATTTTATTATTTTGCAGTAAAAAATTTGTACTCCAGTACCAAAGGCCTAGGAGCTCAGACTTTGTAAAGAGGCATTTTTATTATATTGTACTTTCTGATAAATCAAGGGAATAAAGGCAGTTGGACCCTGAGTCAAAGTCCAGTTAAACATTTCAGTAATTTTTCAATTATGCAGCCATATACTGCAGGCAGCTAGATGTTGGCCTGACAATTGAACTATCACTTTAACAGCTGCTTCATTTCACTGTCTCTCAGCTCATAACTTTATATTTACTGAGCCTGTCTGTAAGAACACTAAAAAAAGACCTTCACAGAGAACTGCAAGGACCTACAGAAATAGCATTCTTGGACAGTATATAATATAAAAGTGACCACAGCATAGCAGGATGGTGAAGGATATTATACTCATTTCTGATGAAAAAATTCCAGATTTTTGCACTGAAATATTCTTGTGGTAGCTGTGCAAGTAGTCCAGTACCCTCAGCTCTCACTAATATGAACATATTCATTGGCTTTAATAGTGTTGCAACAGTTTAGAGCAACTGAGTGAATGGCCTGTGATTTTAAAATCGTATGTAGGAGCTGTAGGCTGTCTTTCAACAAAATATATTATGTAATACGCAGTGTAATAAATAATATACATGTATATGTAATATGTAATAATATAATGCATATGGAATACATTATGTAATAAGTGTAGTAATAAAGAGGCTGCTAATTCTTACCTTGCCCTGCACGTTGCTCGCCAGTCTGCAGTCAAAACTTTCTACTAATTAGCTGCAATTTTCTCTTACTTTCATTACCTAATGCACATTGCAACCTTCAAGTTTGTTGTGCTACTTCTAAGGGTATCCTGCTAGTCTAACTCAAGGTAGTGTGGGCCTGGAGGGGTAGCTGAAGATGAGGGATAGGAACTCTGGGTCAGAACTTGAGAGGGTGAAGAAAAGGTGCTCACCAAGCTGCGTAGAAGTGGTGTGGCCCAAATGAGGAGAGGTACTTGTGCTGGGAAGCTGAGCTATCTGGATTTGCTGTTTTTTTATGAACAGTTCCAAACTGAGCTGTAATTTTAAAAGCTGATAATTCTGAGGTACTTTAAGCCACCTGCATCAAACTCTGGCTAGTTCTGAAGTAATAGTAATTTATTAAAATATTAATTATTACTTCTGTAATAACTTAATTCTGTGGTATTTTGGGCACTTGCTAGACCTTTTCTATCAGTGTGTCCAAAAGCAATCAAAATGTCTTGCTGAAAGCAAGGGTATACTACAGCTCCCACTTCTGCTGCTAGGGAGCTGTAAAATTTTTCACTGAAAAGAGAGCTTTACTTGCTCAAAAGCATAGAAGACAGGGTTTGACTGGCACCATTTTAATTATTATTTGCGTTCCAAAAGCAGCTGAGACCAAGAATTACGTGTGCTATGCATGGTCCAAAACCAACAACAAATTGGCTTCTGCTGTCTTTAAAATGTGATTTTGAAATCTAGCAGGAGCATGGAAGTGTGGGATCATGTGGTAGCAAAGACATGAGGGTAGTAATAGGCTGGCAACTACAGAAGGGTCTGAGCATGGTCAGGTGTGAAATAGGGCTTGTCCCCACAAAAATGTGGCAGGACAGTTAGCCCAGCTGAAGTGCATCTGCACAAATGCATACAGCATGGGCAACAGGAGGAGCTGGAGGCCTCTGTACAGCAGGATAACTATTATATAGTCACCCTCACATAAAAATGGTGGGATGGCTCACATAACTGGAGTGCTGCGATCAATGGCTACCGACTTTTCAGAAGAGACAGGCAAGGAAGGAGAGGCAGTGGGGTGGCCCTCTATGTAAGGGACAGTCTTGAATATCAAGAACTTAACAATATGAATGACCATGTCGAGAGTTTATGAGTAAGAATCAAGGGAAAGGCCAACAAGGCAGATGTCATGGTGGGAGTTTATTACAGACCCCCCCAACCAGGATGTAGAGGTTGATGAAATATTCTATAAACAGCTGTGAGAGGTCTCACAATCGATCGCCCTTGTTCTCATGGGGGACTTCAACTTCCCAGATGTCTGCTGGAAATACGACACAGCAGAGAGGGAACAGTCCCAGAGGTTCTTGGAGTGTGTGGAAGACAACTTCCTACAACAGCTGGTGAGAGAGCCAACCAGGGAAAGTGCCCTACTTGACCTGCTGCTTGTTAACAGGGAAGGTCTTGTGGGGGATTTAAACGTTGGGGGTCGTCTTGTGCAGGAGCGATCATGAAATCATGGAGTTTTCAATTCTTGGAGAAGCAAGACAGGGAGCCAGTAGAACTTCCACCTTGGACTTTAGAAGGGCAGACTTTGGTCTGCTTAGGAGCATGGTTGAGAGTGTCCCTTGGGAGACAGTCCTGAAGGGCATAGGTACCCAGGAAGACTGGTCATACTTCAAGGAGGTACTCTTGAAAGCACAGGAGAAGGCCATTCCCAGGTTCCGTAAAACAAGCCAACGGGGAAGAAGACCAGCCTGGCTAAACAGAGAGCTTTGTCTGGATCTCAGGAATAAAAGGAAAGTTTATGATCTCTGGAAAAGAGGGTTGGTAACTTATGAGGAATACCAAGATATAGCAAAGCTATGCAGGGGGAATATTAGAATGGCCAAAGCTCAAGCAAAGCTGAACTTGGCCACTACAGTTAAAGATAACAAGAAGAAGTTCTTTCAGTATATCAATAGAAAAAGGAAGACTAGCGAAAATGATGAATGAGGTGGGTGCCTTAGTGGCAGAAGACACAGAGAAGGCGGAGCTACTGCGTGCCTTTTTTGCTTCGGTCTTCACTGCTAATAATGTCGCCCATGAATCCCAGACCCTGGAGACAAGGGGTAAGGACTGGAGAGAGGAAGATTTTCCCTCTGTAGAGGAGGACTGGGTTAGAGACTACTTAACCTAACTAGATAACTAGATATACATAAATCCATGGTCCCTGATAGGATGCACCCATGAGCGCTGAGAGAACTGGCAGATGTTAGTGCTGTGCCCCTTTCATCTTTGAAAGGTCATGGAGAACAGGAGAGGTGCCTGAGGACTGGAAAAAGGCAAATATGACTGCGGTCTACAAAAAAGGCAAGAATGAGGACCCAGGGAACTACAGGCCAATAAGTCTCACCTCTGTCCCTGGGAAGGTAATGGAGCGACTTGTTTTGGATGCCATCTTAAAGAACCGGAAATCATTGGAAGTGGTCAATATGGATTTACCAAAGGTAAATCATGCTTGACCAATCTGATAGCCTTCTATGATGTTATGAGAGGAGAGCAGCAGATGTTTTCTACCCTGACTTCAGCAAGGCTTTTGACACTGTCTCCCATAACATCCTCATTAGGAAACTGAGGAAGTGTGGGCTAGATGAAGAGGCAGTGAGGTGGATTGAGAACAGGCTGTGTGACAGGACTCAGAGGGTTGTAATTAACGGACCAGGGTAAAGTTGGAGGCCTGTAACCAGTGGTGTCCCCCAAGGGTCAATACTCGGTCCAGTCTTGTTCAATATAAACAATGACCTGCATGAGAGGCTCAAGTGTATCCTCAGCAAGTGCACTGATGATACCAAACTAGGAGGGCTGGCTGACACTCCAGAAGGCTGTGCAACCATCCAGTGTGACCTGGACAGGCTGGAGAGCTTGGCAGAGAAGAAGCTAATGAGGTTCAACAAGAGCAAGTGTAGGGTCCTGCATCTGGGGAGGAAGAATTCTGGTCACCGATATAGGTTAGGGGTGGACCTGCTGGAAAGCACCTCTGCAGAGAAGGACCTGGGGGTCCTGGAAGATAGTAAACTATCCATGATCCAGCAATGGGCCCTTGTCACCAAGAGGGCCAACAGAATCTTGGGCTGCATAGGGAAGAGTGTGGCCAGTAGGTCGAGGGAGGTCATTCTCCCCCTCTACTCTGCACTGGTGAGACCACAGCTGGAATACTGCATCTAGTTCCAGGCTCCCCAGTTCAAGAGAGACAGGGAACTACTGGAGAGAGTCCATTGTAGGGCAACAAAGGTGATTAAGCGATTGGAGCACCTCTCTTATGAGGAAAGGCTGAGAGAGCTGGGGCCTGGACAAGAGAAGGCGGAGGGGAGACCTTAGAAATGCTTATAAGTATCTGAAGTGTGGATTGAAGCAGAATGGAGCCAGACTCTTTTCAGTGGTTCCCAATGACAGGATGAGGGGCAACGAGCACAAGCTGGAACATAGGAAGTTTCATTCAAATATGGGGAAAAACTTCTTTGTGGTGAGGGTGACAGAGCATTGGAACAGGCTGCCCATGGAAGTCGTGGAGTCCCCTTCTCTGGAGACCTTCAAGACCTGCCTGGATACAGTACTGAGTGATGTGCTCTAGGCAATCCTGCTTTAGGAGGGTTGTTGGACTAGATGATCTCTAGAGGCCCCTTCCAACTCTGACAATTCCATGATACCATGATAATTATTTTACAACTAAAACATCGCTCTTGTATTGACTAGCCAAGATGTGCTGGCAGAGATTAAATTTATACTTCCCTATTATAAACTAAATTATAACAGGGACTACCTTGGCATCTAATCCTTTCAGAGCTCTTGTTTTTTTAGTGAGTGGCAACAATGGTTGTATGGCGGTGCCTCTGGGGAAGACCAGTTCCCTACTACATCATACTAATAGATGCAGTCCAGCCCATGGAGTTAGTTCCTTTGAGAACATGGATGTTGAGACATTTATTGGTGTCCAAAGTGAAGCAAATGGGTGAAATGTGACAGCTTCAGAATCCTTCAGTATAAAATTCATGGTTCTCCAGTAAACATAGTAATTCTGTGATCATAGTCTACTATTTTGTCTTCTCTTTAACAGGATGAACTTTTTAATAATGGCTTTAAATTTTAATATTATACTAATTTAAATATTTAATATTATTGGTTGTGTTTAGAACTTATCATACCTTTTTCTCAATACAGTAGGTTCTGATACTCATTTTGTTTTTCTGGTACAGATTAAAGAGCACCTTGCCAAAGGACAGAGGTTGTTAGCTGGTGATGGCATGTCCCAAGTAACGAAGACACTATTGGATTTAAGTCAGAGAAAAAACTTTTATGCAGGGGACCTTCTCATGTCCGTGGAAATTCTCAGAAATGTTACAGATACATTTAAAAGAGCAAGTTATATACCCGCATCTGATGGGGTGCAGGTAAGTGAAACTTTATAAGGGTAGTGTTTCAGTTAATGGAGTTTATGTTAGTATACTGTATGTCTCCTATTTTACCCACTGAGGAAACCAAATCTTCTCTATGACACACATAAAACATTGCTCACACAAAACTAAGATATAAGTGTAAAATACGTAAAGACTCAGCTGCATTTAATGAGACAACTGTCCAAAACAACACAGAATATGAAAATGTAAAAACCTTGTCTTTGTAAAATATTCAGTATGTTTCTCTTTCAAAGTTTGGTTTAATTGATACTCATGTTATGGCATTATTATTATTTTTTTTTTGCATGAGGCAATTCACTAGTGTTGTTTGTTATAGTTCCTTTCAGTTCAAAAATCTATCCAGAGTCTTTAGTTATATAATTCTGGCATTGCTTCTTCAGTCCAAATACATAAAGCTTGTTAAAATTGCACAGGAGTGATGGATAGTACATTTGATAAGAATTTTCGATTTCACATGTTAGATTAACTCTTCTGCAAGAGACCAGTTAAAATACTACAAGGCATAAAATCACTATAATTATTTCTACGTAATGGGCTGCACAATGCACTGTGTAATGTTCATTAAAATAAATATATCACAGGACTTCCAGATAAGGATATTGGTTTCATCTATATCTGAGAATTTTTGACACTTTCACTGTAGATGCACTGAAAAAGAGTACTAAGAAGATATATGTATATATTATTTATGAAAAAGAGTGTTTCCTGATCATCATAATTTAATAATGAAGTTACTAAAGTGGGTCATGTGTTCATATTTTTTTGCGTAAAGGTAAACATAGATTATAAATACAATTTAGAGTATCTGCATGCAGATAATGGAAGTGTCTTGTAAAGAAAATTTTTCAGGAGTTAAGTTTTCAAGAGTTTGCTGTTATATTTTCAGTTTCCTTGGTTTTCTATGCACAAAGAAAAATGAACTTCCATGTAAAACCATTTTTTCTTTTGACCTATAGCCAGCTGAGAGTAATATTTTTTTGAACAGTACTTTTCAAAAAACGTTTTGCCTGGACAATCTTTCTTTCTTTCTTTCTTTTTTTTTTTAATAGAATGAGTCAATGTCTTTTCTTACTTTCAGTAAGTTTTACTATTAAGGAGGGTGTTATTATTGAAAAATTTTAATGCATTCAGCATTATAACAGCCCAATGTGACTTCTTCAGTGTTCACAAGCACTACACAAATCTGTGGCAGAACCCGCATTGAGAAACTTCCTGGCACAAGTGATTTTCATGGGCTTAACAGATCAGGTCATTTGCCGTTTACATATATCAGAGAGAATTAGATTCTTTTTGGCACTAATGACAGTGCCAAAAGTTCTGTTCCTTTCAGCAATGTAGACCTGTTTCCAAAACTCATAATAGTATTCTGGCAGAATTTGACAAAAAGTTATCAGTACTATTTTAATAGTTTTGATTAATCATTTTGAAGTGAAGAACTGTGAAAAAGCAAAAGTTTGTAAACAGTTTTTTGAAGGAAATAAGGTAGGATTTCTCAAACCAAAGAAGTAGCTGTATTTCAGGATTTAGAGACCTCAATGCCAAGAACTCATAAATCCCACCAAAAAAAAAATGGCACTGAAACTCAAAATATTAAAAAAAATTAAAACAAATTGCAAGCTAAGGTAAAATACAAAAAAACATGCATAGTGTTGTACAGGAAAGTACGTGAAATAAGAATGAAACCTATATTTTGCACAGGGGATTTATTAAGCAATGTTCCTGTCACTGACTTACAATGATATAAGATGAAATTCTGGCTCAGTAACATCAGTTTAAATTTTTCTGTCAATTTTTGAGAAACTGGGATTTTCCTGTATGTAAACATATGTCATATGCTACCATATGTTGGAGGATTGTATTTAATTTTTATTTTCACTATGACATATCGTCATACTTTCTAGCCCATCTTCAAAGTAAGTGACAGAAAGGTGAAAATGAAATTAAATTGCACAAAAATGCCAATATTCTTCTTTCTGAGGAAGCTCTGTGTGCTGTTCTAATTCCATTATGGTTTTTGCACTAGATAAAGAGTAGAATTTCTTAGATGTTAGGTTTTTTTTGTTTTAAAGTAATTATCAGGAAAATATGAGTGGGGTCTAAAATCCATGAAAGTCATAGTTTATTATTTCACATGAAGTCAGAAAAGTAATTTATGAATTATGGGCAATAGTATTTTTAAAAGTCCATACAAAATTAGCATTTCCACCTCCAATAAAACTGAGAAAGGAAAAGCGTATATGTCAGAGTGTATTTGTTTCTTATTCATTAAATCTGGATAGTTCCTCTACTACCTGCAGTCTCTGGCTTATATCCAGTATTAATATTCATGAATAGTGCAAAAGATGTGATTGAGAGACTCCATAATAATAAAAATTAAAATTAAAAAAAAAAAGAGAGAGAGAAAGAAAAGTGAGATCAGATTTGAAAATATGAGGCTAATTACTCAAAATGAAGGTGTCACTACCTGATAAAATTACACTTGTTTAGGCAGACAGGTACCAAAAGCAAAGCAAAGCTTCTAAAGTATGCATATCTAGTGCCGATTTATTTATTATATGACTGTTTTTCTTTTTTGGATATTTTAAACTTTTTTTTTTTTTTTTGCAACAATATCTATGTATACATTACATATATAGCGTTAAGAGGAAAAATAACCATGTATGAGGCTGTTAAACAATACAGAAGGTATCCGGCACCAGTGACTGAAAACAACAGTACAATAGCAGAAATAGTGGAAGACAAGAGTCATTTATCTATTCTACAAGCAAGGTCTTTCTCTTAGTATGGGAATGACTTTAAAATGCATGGAGGCTATGAGATGAACAGTGTGCTATTACTTGTGTAAGAAGGATGCTCCCTAGTATATAACTAAAATTTTAAATAAGCAAAATATAATCAACATTTTGGGACATTTTCCAAAACTGGTCTAGGAGTGCTTTAAATACCTTCTAAGGACAGGACGGCAGGAAAGGAACTACCATTTAGGATAGGATGGCAAAGTGAGTTGTACAATTCCCTGATTCAGTGACCAACAGGAAATGAGGTCTATCCCCAAAGAAGTTTAAGCAGTATAATCCCATTTGTATCAACCACAGGCACTATTGCTGTCAATCAGGGATTAACAGGATTCTCCAATGCTTTTTTTTCCCCTCACCTTTCCCCCTCACACACACACTCCCTATGCTGAAGTCTCAAAGTGGAGGTGACGTAAGGCTATCTATTAATTTCTCCTTGGGAGGAATTATTTTCTGGCTGTATAAAAGGATTTATGGCAGTTTTATTCCTGCAGAGAGGGTTAAAGAATTTGGACTGAAATAGAGAATTGCAGCCATTGTATTACAGAATAAAAACAGTGAAAGGAAGGAAATTAAAGTAGGAAAACATAGTTGTCCATACCTGACTGTAACTGGCATTATCCTCAGAAAAAACTGGGAAAAATTAAGGACTTCAAAATTTGGCTCGGGCTGTCACAACATTTTCTATAGTGGTCAGTTCAGTAATATGTAAGCTCTGCCAGGAAGGAGCTTGATTCTACAAGAAGGTCCAGTGTTTACTGCAGTAATACAAGGAGATAGCACCCATAACGCTTCTAAAATTTAGCCTTCATATCCACCAGTCATTTTACCACAGGGCAATGTTCTTTCCTGCAGCATTAATGCAATGAGGAAGAGAATAATGAAAGTAGGTGAAAGACTTTTTAACCCCTACTCTCCTCTCACATTTTGGTGTGCACCACATATCTATTCATTACTGAAGCAGCAAAAACATTTCATCGTTTTTTTAATTCACAAAGCAATAGTATTGCTGATTGAAATATCTTCATACATCTCAGCCGCCATTGCCACCTAAAATATGACACCAACCAGAGACAGTAATAGAGAAAGAAAAAGATCTCAACATGCAAGATATTCTTGTCACTATGTTCATATACACAATTTATGACTTATTGGCAAGTACAAAGAATATATTAAATCAGTTATTACTCATCTTTTATTTTTGCTTGAGTCTAGGATTATTTATAAGCTTTTTTACATATATTTCTATTAATTATTGGTTATTTTAATGCTTTGTGCTTTCATGTAACTAAAATAAACAAAAAATTTAATGAACACATAACATTATTAGAAAAAATATGTAATTTATCATCTGCAAGGAACCTTTATACCTCCGGAATGTTTTTCAGTCAATCATCTAAGCTACTCTGGTATAGATCTCATCAGATGGACTTGGATACATTTTGCAATTAAGGCTTGGACTTTTTCTGCACAGGTATCACTGGCTGCAATATAATGGAAAACTAGCTTTAAACCAGCCTGCTAGTGTGGTAATTGATCCCACACTGAGCTCCATGCTGCTGCATCAAGGCTGCCACTGGCACCCTAGCAAGTTAAACTTAGCTAAAATTTCAGTCCACTGCATCTTCATGGTGTTATCCAGGAAAAGTGCAGAACTGTTATGCTTTAAAAAGTGTTTTCCTCAGGGAAAGTCCTCCTATGTCTCTACATAGTAGAACTCTACATAGTAGAACTCCGCCAAAATCATAATGTCCTGTATTCAATGCAGTTATAGTGCCATGAAACTGCTTTGGCCAGTATAGTTTATTTTACCTGGGGGACTAATAAGGATGTATATTTTTCCTAGCTGAAGTTGCATTTACACTATTATGATTTGCCAAAGTAATTCTTTTCAGTATGCTTTGTTTTGCTGCTAAATACCTGAAAAAATAAGGAAGGTATTCTTGGTATATAAGAAATACATACCTACATTTTCCTCTTCTTATTTTCAGCTTGACTGGAAATTTCTCTTCTATATCACTGCAAATTGGATGAAACCATGAGAAGTTTTTTCTTTTATGTCCTTAGTCCCCGTTATCCCATCCCAATGCATACTTGTCATTTTCACAGGAACTTACCGAGCCATTTCCTTCCTTTTCATTAAGTTGTGTGTTACTGAAGCTTACAGATATTTTGCTAATGACTTCAGTGAGCAAAGGATTGTGTCCCCATATTGTGCCCTCAATTGTGCCGTCTAAGTTCACTGAAGTGGCAGTCACCTTTATGATAAATTTGCCAGGTCATAGCAATCATAGCAACTTCTATTCATGTAAATGCTATGGCTAACATAATTAACTGCCTAATGATGAGGTAAAGAAGCATTCTCTTGCTTGTCAAGTAGTTAGTGTTAGGAATAGATTAAAACTGGCAAAAATGTTTCTATGTAAAAATAGTTTTGATGTAAAACAGCTTTCACAAGTTTTATTCAATTTTATATCCTACGTTTTACTTATATGGTTTCGAGACATCAAAAGTTTCTGTGATATTTCATATTTTAAAATTAATGGCTTTTCAAGTACAACCATAATATCCATAGTAAACTAAGGGTCGGAGTTATTTCTGGTCTCATTTCAGCCACCATGCAGTCGAATATTTAGCAATTTCATGAATAGTGAGTTAAAGTTGCTTCTTATTTTAACTTTATTTTAGCCCTATTTATATCCTGAAAATGGCTAAAATGTAAGTGCAGGTGAGAGAATGACCATTAATCCAAATTTCAATAGGGCCCTATGACTGATATTCCACTCAAAGATTCTTTAAATGTTGCGAGGACCTTAATTGCACTCTTCAGCTAAAGTCAGTGGAACTACGTGTACCTTTTATGAAGGAACAGGTAAATTATAGTTGGCAGGCTGTAGACAAAATTGACATTTTATACTGAAAGTGATACAAAGCTGAAAAGAACAGACTGCACAAATTCTTAGCTTTTAAAGATTAAAACATTGGAAATACAAATTAGTAAAGAGACCAGCCAAAATTAGAATGGAAAGTTTTCCACAAACACTTGGAAGAAAATTATGTGATGTAAAAGCTAAATTCCCTCACTTTTATTTGTTATGGTTGTTGTTGGGGAGGGTGGGGGTTGAGGGATGGGGAGGTGGGTTTTTGTTGTTTTTTTTTCCTTATAGTTAAATGAATAGGAGAATCAGATAAAGAAATTAATAGTTTAAGTTCAAAGAAACAGAAATTAATCCTTTTCTGTTGAAATTGCTAAAAGAACGGAAGCAACTTTTTAAAAAGATGCATCTGCCTCACACAGCATTTACTAATGAAATAGTGTGCTCTATTTATGGTCATTAGGGATCATTTTCATATTTTGAATGGAAAGTAGTGACCCTGAGCCTGGTATGTTCTTAGTGTATTTTGTTAATTTGCAAAATATATAGTTGACTAGTTTGTGGAATGAGGGCTACAAAGATGATGGTGGGCCTAGAACATCTCTCTTACAAGGAAAGGCTGAGGGACTTGGGTCTTTTTAGTCCGGAGAAGAGAAGGGGATCTGATCAATAACTATAAATACTTAAAGGGTGGGTGTTAGATATGGGGTCCATGTTCTCTCAGTGGTGCCCAGTGACAGGATAAGAGGTAACGGGCACAAACTTGAACATAAGAAATTCCATCTAAACGTGAGGAGGAACTTCTTTACTTTGAGGATGGCAGAGCACTGGGATGGGCTCCCTGGAGAGGTGGTGGAGTGTCTGTCTCTGGAGACATTCAAAACCTGCCTGGACACGTTCCTGTGCAACCTGCTCTGGCTGGACGTGCTTTGGCAGGGGGATTGGACTAGATGATCTCTAGAGGTCTCTTCCAACCCCATACCATTCTGTGATTCTAGGATTGTGTGTAATTTTAAAATAGAACACTCACATTTAGAAGTTTAGCAAGTTAAAACTTTTCCTATTTTATACAAAGCAGTAGTATGGAACTTGATTATAGGTCCACAAATGAGCGATTAACCATAAAACATATGCGTCCTTTTATCCGTCTAATATGTTATTTTTTTAATTCTTCCACTAACAGAAAATAGGCTGCAGAACTTCATCTGCAATAAAGAAAGGAAAAATTTCTTAATGTTAACTTAAGGTTATGATTGTTTATATCATTGAACTTTGTATTTTATTTAATTGATTTTTCAGAACTTCTTTCAAATCATTAGTAACCTCTTAGATGAAGAAAACAAAGAGAAATGGGAAGATGCACAACAGGTAAGGTTGTTTAAAATTCAAATGAAATCATTTTTTCTTGTATATTATTTCCTACATGTTTATAACAATAACATAATAGGAGAATATTAATATTTATGCTCATTAACATGAACACAGACCATCAAATTTATTCACATACAAATAACAGTGACAATGGGGATGAACAGATAATTATGTACAGAGAAAGTAGTTAAAAGCAGGAAAACATTTCTATATGGGGTATGATTATACAAAGTAGGATATTTCAGTATAAAAAAGTCAACTGCACTTATGTGCAATAGAAGCTTTTAAAATCAGGAGTGGATTGGAGAATGTGATGCAGGAATGATTAATCTATTCATTTGTGCTTCTTGTAGAATATCTAAAGGACATCAAATAGTGGCAGATTCAGAATGAATACTAAAAGATACTTTTTCTACAGAAAGTCAGGTTGTAGAACTTCATGCCACTGAAAGTACATGAGGTTAAAAAAGGAGATAAACTAATTAATGAAAGAAAAGTCAGTAGAGTACTGTTTGTGGAAAGATCACATTTTTGCTGAAGGAAATTCTTTTGGCAAAAAAGTGCTAAAGGCTGGGTAAGAATTCCAAAAGTAGTATTACTGGGTGCATGCCCCTTTATACTTTTCCTTAGACATCTGCTATTTGCTACTATCAAGGGCAAAAAAAATGTCTTACACAGATCTTTAGTCTGCTCTTATATGGGCATTGCCACTGTGTTACATAGGTACTTGAAATTTGTTCCTTTTTAATGTGGTTCTTAATAAATCAATAGATGTTTAATGATCTTTGAAGGTTTAACTTCATTTTGTAAGTTCACATTTATAACATGACTAAGAAAGGGAAGATCAGGACTTTCCCCTGCCATTCAAACCTTGCAACAGACCTGTGATGCTGCAGCTGATCCACTGTAATTTAGTGAGAGATTATATTTTTCTTTTGCTGTTTTTCTGTTCCTATGACTAAGAGCCAGCTACAACAGTAGACCAAATGCATCATTTGCTTTAGTGATTGTGGATGGAAGCAGCAAAATCACATGTATATGGTCAGTTTCCATAAGAATCAACACCAAGATTAAGGAAACAATATTAAGTAACTCTTTTAGCCCCACTAATGAACAGATAAGATAACACTCTTCATGTTATCAGCCTTGTCTTCTACCTCCACCCTGCCTGCTTGCCCATGCTGTGTCCATCATTTGTCCCATGAAGATCAGGGGATGACTGCACTGCGAAAAAATGGTTGGAACATGAAAGTAAAAGAGGGAACAACAAATTTCCACTTCTCTCCCTTTATTGCTAGCGGTAGAAGAAACAGTGTTGAAAAAGGAAGTAGATCTGTAGCTCCTTCTCTCTGACTGGTAATTCATTGTCTTGTAGACCTCAGTACAGCACTGCTAGGCAGACAGAAAACCAAGCAAGCACCCAGATAAGCTGAATGCAGGAGTAGCAGGGCCATAGATGCCTGGTGACAAAGCTGAGGAATTCACTAAATCTCGGACTCCTGAGCTATGGCACGCAAAGAAACCATACCAGTAGTCTATTTCCTGTTCTTCAGAATTTACAGAAATTATCTCAAACTACTGAAGCGAGAAGATAGGAAGGATGAGCTGGACTCCTAAGTACTCTTAAATTCTTTTTTACCTTCAGTATTGAAAAAAAAATCCTATGCAAAATGTTATTTTCTATCATATTTTGGATAAAACACTAAGGTTAACATTATTAAAACATTATGGTTAAATAGAATTGGATTTTAAAATATTATTTGAAACTACTACATGCTGTGTGAAGTCTTTTTTAGTTTTTATGTCAAAATCAAGATAGGAATGCAACTTGCAAAGTACGTGCACAAGTCATTATGTGCTGTGAATGCAATCTAGTACAAACACTACTGACTCATTTCAGAAGAGTAAAGGTGACTGTTTCTGGTTCAGCCACTCAGCTAACTTTTTGTTGGTAATGAAACATTCCAAACCAACTTTTTTTCCCACTTTGCATGGTTTTTTTTGAACTTCACAACTACTGTTCACATAGATCTCCTAGCCAGTTTTCTGGATTCTTTGCTATAAAGAAAATTTTACTCATTATCAGCAAATTGCTGACTTTCTATCAAGTATACAGCTGGAATGCACAACACATCTTTATATTAAATGCCATTAATTACAGGTTAGATAACATTTGGATAAGCAGCACTCACTTTAATAATCACCTTTTGTTAAGAGCCGATGTAAAACACTGCACCCAGGAAACTACTTTAAGTCCACAGTGCATAAATTTATACCATGTTTCAAAACACAGTAGCTATTCTGTGTATTCTTCATCGCCATCTGCTAGTATCCTATTCATTAACCAGTAGTTCAGGAAAGTAAAAATGAGGAGTACCTTTATAACACTGACTGCTCAACAGCTTCTGCTGAAGTTATGGTAAAATTTTATGTGCAAGAACAAGAGTGAAAGAACCTTTTCACTGAAATTTATCCTTAGTACATAATCTGGGAGTGTATGTGCTATGAAAGAGGTAGATGCAAATACCGCATGAACTACCTCAGTAATTTATCACTAGGAAAATGGAAATTAAATCTCCTTTGCCTGAAGTAGCATTTGCAACCTGTTTGGATTATAAATATCACAACAAATTCTTCATAAAAATGGTATTGCTCCCCTATCTTTCATAAAACGATCCCTGTAGGAAACAAAGCACAATGTGAAATTCTCTATCCTGAATGAAGCAGCCATTGATCTAGACAGATAAAGCTAGATGAAGATGGAGTGCAGCATGCTGGATTTTATAGGATTTTTTAGAGTCTGTAGTACCAGCAGGGGAAAGAATGGATTGGATGTTTCTCATAGACTTGAAATTTGGACTTCTCACTGATATGAAGAAGAAAACACCATGAAGAAGTCATCCATTCTTTTTCTATTGCAGAATACTGCATTACTGAAAATTGTCTTGTTCATAACACACCTTAACAACCAAAAATGACTTTTTAATGTATGCGATATGAGCAGAATTTTTATGCTTAATGATAACTGGTTTGATTTTTAATGCAGTTTTGATGATGCATCATTATTGCTGAATATAACAATTTGTAATGCTTTTGTGATCGTGGGAGCTTACAGCTTTGCAAAAAATTATATTAGAAATGTGCTACTCCTTATTATTTTGAAAGTCATATTGAGAGGCCGCATTAGCAATGCAAAGGCTACTGCAATTTACTTTACTGTGTCCAGTTCTGGACTCCCCAGTACAAGACACGGACATAATGAAATTATTCTAGCAAAGAAGCATGAAGACGTTTAGGGGACTGGAGCATCTGTTATGCAAGGAGATGCAGAAATTGTTGGCACTGTTTTCTTGGAAAAGAGAAAGATCAATAGGGATCCTGTCAATATTAAAAGTTGCTGAGGTGAGGAACTAAAGAATACCGAGCCAGACTCTTCTCTTTGGTGTTCAGTGACAGAACAAGAAGCAGCAGGCAAAAATTAAAATGCAGCAAATTCCATTTAAATTTAAGAAAAACCTTTTCACTCTGAGAATGATTGAATGCTAGAACATGTTTTGCATACAGGCTCTGGGGCCTCCATCCTGGGAGACATTCAATATCCAACTGGATGTGGTCCTGGGCAATCTGTTAGAGCTGATCTTGCTCTTAGCAGAGGGTTTAACTAGATGATCTCCAGAGTCCCTTTCCAACTTCAGCTGTTCTATGATTCTACTACTCCAGCAATGAAAACAGCATTACCAATAACAATTTATATTACTTAAATATTGATTAAAGAAACAAAGATTTACCATGCTGCAGAGGACATAGTAAGGTTTGCATTCTGCTGCTTGTATCAATAGTTCAGAAGTTATTGAAGATTTCTTCCACAGGAAAAAAGAATCTTTTAATTAGAATTATTCTGGAATATGAAATGCTTTAACCATTAATGAAAGTAATGACCAATAAATTTTTTTTTAGTAAGTGCAGTGACTTAGAGCAAACATTCCACAGTTTCAGTGCAAAGCTGATTTCACTTAGCTTTATGGGAATTAGTGTCTGTGCACATGAGTATCTAATGACAAACTGGTTATTTTGCAGTGAATAGAGAAAATGTTGGGTATTGAAACATAGGAAGAGCAGTTTAACAGTAAAGTCTCAAATTTCATTTGATGGCATTTACATTTTGATTGAATTTGCTGTTGGATAGATTTTGATATTATAGTTAACAGCATGTCTGAACTTTTGTTGTTAAGATCTATCCAGGCTCGGTGGAGTTAATGCAGGTGATTGAAGATTTCATACACATTGTTGGAATGGGAATGATGGACTTTCAGAATTCATACCTAATGACTGGAAATGTAGGTAAGAAATAGGAATTTCTTCTATCAAATTTATGACCTATTGAAAATCAGAAATTGCACGTATGTACTATAGAGTTGCTGCTTCTGTCACAGTCCAGATTGGGCTATTCCTACTCCTCCTCCGAACTATCGCTGTTGCTTGGTTATCTCCTCTCTGGTTTAAAACACTCAGCATGCCTTACACAGTGGACTTCTCCATAACTGTATCTCAAGATCTAAATGCAAATTTCAGACTCTAAATAAAATTCAGAAAATACTTATCAGAATAGTATGAACTGTTGGTATATATGGCCAGGATACACAGTGTTTCAAATAGAAATTTAGAAAATCATGCTAGTAAAGGTAATATTTATATAATCAATAGCTTGAGAAATGTAAATTTAACATTATGTCTTTTAATATTCTGTTCTCAAAAAAACCTAGTCTTTGCACGTGTTATGTTATGATAATAACCAGCATAGACAGATAAGCAATAAAGAAAAAAAATCTGTTAGTTGCCAAAATCATTTAAGCCTATGGTTTTTTATGTCAGTTTTTAATATGTGTGACAACTTCAAAATTTGTTTCAGATTTATTTTTCAAACTTTGTTTTCAGCATCGGACATTTGCCAAGCAATATAATCAAATAATAACAAACATCAAAGGTGAAGATTCTTAGCAACTGAATTCCATTTATTTGTAGCCATAAAAACTTCCACAATATCACAGCATTTTGTTAAAAATTCAACAAACAAAAAAATATTTTGAAAGCTATTTTCCAAGCACCTAATCTTTGCTTTCCAAGCACGTATTCTTCCTTATTCAATTAACTTTGCATAACTGTACTAATGCCAGGAAAATATTTGGTAGTTTTATATAATGAACAAATTCAAAATATATGTTTGTCTGGTAGCAAAACTTCCAGTATCAATACATTCTTTCAGATTTTCAGCTAGCATATTCCTGCATCTCTATGTCAATCAGTTGATCAGCAAGTCAATAGAATTAGTGAGAGAATATGGTAATTTAGAAATTAGTTGGCAGAATAAAGCGGAATAAATTGTTGTACTGTCCTTATTGAACATCTAATTTCCTGTACAGTAATAAATATTTATTATTGTTGCCTGGTTTATATATAGATTGACAGGTGCGTAAACAACTCCTCTAAGAACAGTCTTGTACTGGAGACAATAGTTATTCCCTAGCTATTTGCCATAAAATATTCCCTCAGTCTCAGCAATTTAAATACCTTTTACCATGTTTTCACTTTAGAATCATTCCACAGTTCAGATATATGAGAAAAAGGATTCAGTACTAAATATGAACTGCTTCTCCCTGTCAGAAAAAATAATAATAATCAAGTCTGTAGCAAATTTCACAGTATTGCACTGTTCTTAGTTTTCTTCTACTAATTCCAGTTTACAAGCTAATTTTTAATTGAATGGCGCTATAGGGGTCCATATACAATTTGAACATCTAATTGTGGTTGACAGGTACTTGTCATGTTTTGATCCCAGCTGAGAACTAAGAACCACACTGCCACTTGCTATTTACTGCCAATGGAACTGAGGAGAGAATTGGAAGAGTAAAAGTGAGAAAACTCATTCCTTGAGATAAAGACAGTTTAATAGGTAAAGCAAAAGCTCTGTGCACAAGCAAAGCAAAACAAGGGATTAATTCACTGCTTCCCATCAGCAGGCAGGTGTTCAGCCACCTCCAGGAAAGTAGGAAGCCATCATGCATAATGGTTACTTGGGAAAAAAAACGCCATCACTGCAAATGACCCCCTGCCTTCCTTCTTCTTCCCCAAGCTTTATATGCTGGGCCTGAAATCATACAGTATGGAATATCCCTTTGGTCAGCTGGGATCAGAAAAGGCCTTGACTCTGTGTGAGCACTGATCAGCAATAACAAAAACATCCCTGTATCATCGGCACTGTTTTCAGCACAAATCCAGAACACAGCCTCATACTAGCTACTATTACCTCTATCCCGGCCAAAACCAGCACAATCTTCTGAGATTCTCTCCAGATAAAATTTTATTTTCTCTTTCTTTCAAGACACAGAACCAAGTAATTGTGGCCTTACAAGTTACTACACAACAGCCACACTACAGTCACTGTCCATTGCACATTCTCAGCTCATGACACATGGGAAGTGATGAAAGTGATGCTTTAACTCTTTAGTAGTCTATACCAAGACACATTATTAAACATTTGGAAGTAGTTAAGAAGGTCCATAAGGAACGTGCCACTGATAAACTTTTTGATGTGGTGGCTTTTAACTCCAGTTTTTCATTGCTTGTGAACAAGACATCAGAGACTGGTTTCAGATCCAGATCATCTGTGTTTTAGGCTTTATTTAAGCAACTCAGTCAAATCAATGCATTTCCATTAAATTTCCATCTTAGCTGTCCTCTCAGGAATGCAGAATATCCTATGAAAATCTTAACAAATGTAAAAGCAACAATTTGCTTTGATCATGTACAGCTAGGACAGATGGTGTTTGTTTTATGTGTATGTTCTCAGTTCTATATTAATTTCTTTTACAAAATGATTAGGTGAACTAAAAGCTGCTGATGGGAGGTGGAAGCCTCCTTCCTCATCCTGCTCCTTCTCTTCTTCCTCCTTTTCCTGCTTCTCCACCTCCTCCTCCTCCTCAGGTCCTGCTGAGCATGCACAGGAAAAGAATAGCATGAAAAAACAGGGGCTTTTGCTACCACACAGAATCCCTGAATTAGCTGAAAGCACAGACCCACCTGCAAGGATACAGTGTGCAGTGGGAGAAAAGCTTTTAAACATATTACCATTCTGTGTTAACTACTTGCTTTCCATTTTCTCCATTTTAAAAGATGAGATCCTGATTTTAGATCAAAGAATTAATCCTGTCTTTTAGCAGCCTTTTAAATTTTTTTGGAGAGCTAAAGGTGTAAGCAGATCTACCTCAGGGACTTGGCTGATTAGGGGTCCCATCCCAGTAGACCATTAGTAGTTCTGAAGAAATGTACTAAAAGGTGGCTGAACTGCTATCAAGATACATTAATCCTTTTGTGTTATCATGGATGTTATTTGGAAAAGACAGAAAATAAACAGAATTTTCAGCATGAGAAAAGCCAGGTTTTGTAATGTTGATTTCATGAATACTGACATATCAGTGATCAGTAATGTTCTAAAATATGCAGATCTCCAAAGGGTATAGTGAAATGAAAAGGAGGGCATTTCCACTGGCAGATTAAATTCAGTGTTGACAGAGCATGTAAGAGGGAGTAGTTCAAACCACACATAATGTAGACATCTAAAAGAATTCAGTGAAATCCCTTGGTCACTTTTCAGCAGAGCTCATAGGAAAGAACATTAGTGCGCAAAAATACAGTCTCAAGAAAATGTTATTATTATTTTTTAATATTTTCAGTAGCCGTTACTTGCAATGCTCTTTTCAATTGACGTTATATGGCTGGGACTCATTTTACCAGTCAACCTAGATTTCCTTTGTAGTGAAGGCAAACTGCTGCTCAGGAGAGCAATTCATATAATATCAGATGTCTAAAGGCATGCGTTGCCTTCTGGAAATTCTTCCACCAGCTATAAAGACAGCCTAATGATTATCTTAGGCTTGAATGATGCATGCCATCTAAAGCAAAGACGAGTGCTTTTGTGGATAAAGAAAACCTGTGAACACAGAGATGTTCAGTGCTGCATGATAAAAAAAAATAAATAACAGATTGAAAACTACAATAAGTAGAATAGATATTTGAGAACAGATTGTTAAAAGGGACTAGACGTACACAACTGAAAAGCGAAAGAAAACAGAGACTAGGCTGACATCTCTTTCTCAAAGGAAAAACAAAGATTCTTAACTAAACTGTACATCAGCACATTTAATTCTGAAAGCATGAGGCCAAGGACTTAAGAGGGATAAAATAAAAACAAGTGATAAAAACAAATTTTATGTGGTGAATGCAGCTAGCTATGATATTATATGAAAATTGAAGAAGTGTAAGACATGCTTCCATGCCTTAATCAGTTTCTAACTAACAATCTGTTACTTAAAAATGCTTACTGTGAGACTGATACTCTGATGAGTAATCTGATCTAGTACAGCAATAAGTCTATAATTTTGCATTTAAAGGTTCCTACTGAGCTGCTTAGATAAGCTTTTTAAATATTGGTAGAGAACAAAGTCTGATTTCTGCATTCAGAGGCAGTCTAGGATACCATAGGGGAGAAAATTATTTTAAAACAGTGTCCATTGTCTTTTGTCTTTGTCTTTATTATTTCCCCCTCAAACTTCCATTCCATGTTCATATCCACGAATTTTATACCAAAAGGTTAGGTAATCCTCTGAAACTCTTGTCAAATGTGCCTTAAAATACTCTAATATCTAGCTAGGATAGAGATATGTAGAAACGTTAGTGACCGAAGGAGCTTTCAGGAGTTGTAAGACACAGGCAATAGTACACCTGTTGATATTTGGGAATGCTGCAAAAAGAGCAAGCTGGGTTTCTTTCAGTTACTGTGGGTTCATTCAGATTTTCCCAACATAAGATTTTCAGGTCTTGTAAATTGTAGATCCTGTTTATACATTTTAGAAACCTCTCCACATTATATGGTTTGTTTATTTATCCTAATGGCATCTGCCTACTTTGCTTATATTTTTTGTATCATTTAGCATCTTAAATATCCAAGGTACTCTAACTCATATATAATAAATATCATACCATCCAAAAAAAAAAAAAAAAACCTAAGAGACTGAATTGGTTTTAACATTTGAAAGGTTGTTTTTTCAAATATATTAAAGACAGAAAAAAGCACACAGCATTGGTATTAACAGAATTGATTATAAAATTGTAAAGAAAATGTCTAAACCCAATTATTTTAATAATTACAAACACAAATACTCAGGATTAATTTGTAATTAGATTACTACTTATTCTGTGGTTGTATAGTGCTAAAATGTAATATTGTGAATTTTCAAGTGGATATTTGTGCTTCATAAAAATTCAGCTGGTAAAATGTCAACATTTTCTCCCAATAGAAAGAAAATTGGACCCGTCAGACAAATGAAAATGCAGATTCCATAGAATGGCCCAAACCAGCCATTCGAATCTCTCTGCAAGAGAGAGATTTTTTCCACATAGTTATTTCAGAATAATCCATGTTTTCACAGAGCAAATTTTAAGGGTATAGCCTTTACGGAATCACTGTATGGATTGCACTCACTGTTTTTAAGAAAGTGAACAGTAATCATTCCTTGTAGCATGTCATAGTTTATATGTAAATTATGTGTAAATATCTCTGTAATGATTAATATAATTATGTTTGGTTTTCTCAAGAATTAATTTTCACAAGAAAAAAAAGGAAAGTGAAACTTTCATGGGTTTGCCATAAAATACATTCCTAAAGATATAAAAGCACAAGTCCCTTTAACTCATGGAACATTTATATTTTCTTCAGATTTCTAGATTTTAATAACTGGTAAGATGTACACCAAAGTAAGCAATAGTTAGCTAACAATCTTTACTTATATTTTATTACATAATTCAGGTATATAGAATTTTTCAGTTTCCGTTGCCTAATATCCCATTTCTTCTCAAAACAGCCTAGAAGAGTCAGTGCCTATCACCTTCCCATTTCAGGCTAGGATCTGGCTTTTCAGCTGTGTACAGAAAGATGAATCGAAGAGCAACAAATGCAGGCTTGGGAACTGTCCCACAGTTTTCCATACTGTATAATTTCTGGCACTTGCCCAAACAAGGTCAGGGCATGGTTCAGGGGATAGTCCAGGTGAGAAACCAGTTCCAGTAGGCATAATTAATGCTTTTCTCATTGTACTGTGGTGAAGAGTTGTTTACATTCTGTTCTTGGAGAGCAAGCACGGTGGCCAGAGCAGTTGTAAGTTCTGGCCCCTGTTCTTTTCAGGGCTTTGGCTCCTGGTCCTAATCCTCTTTGTTTCAAAATCAGACGTAGCCCACCAGTCTTGCCTGTCCCAAACCTTTATGCTGTCAGATGAGTAGATGCTCTATTATGTGAAGGTGGGCATCTGTCACACTTCTTTCTTCACTCCTCAAAAAATCCTTCAGCTCCCAAGGTTTACACATAGTCAATGTCACTCCTGTTTCCCTAGTCTCCATTTGCTCAAACCACACATAATCTTCTGGTGGTGAAAAGTTATCATTTCCAGAGTTTTATAAAAGTTTTCAGAGAACAAAAAGCAAAAGACTCAGGAAAGTACAGAGAAAGGGAAATTTGAATGGTTTTTATACCCTTATATACTTCTGCTCAATATATATTCATATAATTTCTTTTGCAGCAGCTTCAGTAATTCCCTGATCAGATCAATATGATGGCTTTCACAAGACTCAGGCTTTCTCCACTGATTAAAGGGGGAAAACTTCATGCACACTTTGAAGATCTAGCTCATTGCAGCATTTGACTTAATGCCTGAAGTAAATGATTGAGAGCTCATATTTCTTTCTCGATATCAAATAAGCCTATTAAATGATTCACATTCGTTGAAAACTTATCTGTGAATAGTACATAAAAAGAGTAGGTTTTTTTCTCACTTTTCTAAAACTGCATACTCAATGATCCTGAGGAAATATAGCTCTCAGTACTTAAGATTAAAAATTACTTACATCAAGGGCATGCCTATATGATTCTTTATCAAACAGTCTTCACAAATGTGGATAAAAATCTAACTTAATTCTAAGTACTAGCCATAATTCAGTAGTTAGTTTTGTATATATGTTTTATTATTTTTTATTTATTTATTTACTATCCTTAATGGTAAAGCTAAATAAATAAACCACTTGGTATTTTTAAATGGGTGCTATAGGAAACTGGAATAATATAAGGTGTTTCCCTTTGCTACCTAATATTAAATAAGATACAGTGAAGTAAAAGGCTTTAAAAAAATGGAAACTATAGAACATGCAGGCATCCAGGCTGTCATATAATAAAAAATTGCTTCCAACTGAAAAAGAAAGCAGTGTCAGCAGCCCATTTGTGGAAAAAACTTTTCACAGTATTTAAGTGTATGCATCTTAGATTCTTGTATCATTCCTAAATTTTTAGCTCTGTGAACTCTTTTCTGAATCATTCTTTTTATAAGCCCTTTTTTACATAAACAATTAAATGCTGTTTTTTTCTAAAGGAATCATCTGATTTATGACAGGCCATCTGATTTATGACAGGCCATTTTTTAACAGGTGTACTTATTCCAGACAATGCATTCTTCTTAAACAGGAGAGGCGCTGGATTGTGACAGTCCGATAAGAAGATGCAATTCTGCATAGACTGATGACTTGCTCTGGGATTTTGTGCCCCTGTAAGGCACTCACCACAACAGTGTCCAGCCATCTTCTCACGGTAGAGGTGATCAGCTGGAGATGGTGTGACTAAGTAATGTAAATAGCAAAGTTCACTCTCAGTTTTAATGAGCTCTACAGGGTTTTGTTACTCACTACTGAAAAGGAAAGAAGGTGGCATTGTTTGGACCAGGCTGTCCACTAAAATGGATTAGAGATGCTCTCCCCAAGAACCCACAAAATTTCAATTAGTTAAAATATGAATAAAACTGAGAATCTTCCTTTCAACTGGTAAAGACCAGCAAAAGTCAGTGTAAGTACACTCATTTCCTGTCTGAGACTCTGGAGTCAACAGGCAATACTGCTTACAAAGACTTAAGAGTCAGCTACTAGCTCTGCATGTTACTTGCAGTGTGTCAGAGAGAAGTCTGTTGTCTAAAAATGAGCTCCATTGTGAACATGGAGGTAGTGTGGTTTATACCAAGATAAAGATGTGACATACCAGCTGCCAAAGGTTATTTTCTGGCTTCTTTTCAGGCATACCAACCAACTAACCAACCAATAAACAAAACCCCCAGAAACTCCCAAAACTGAAAACCAAACAAAAAAAAAAAAGAAAATAAAAGCCCAAAGAAACAAATAAAAAAAATCAAAACAGAAAAAGTGGGGAAAGAACTTCTATCTAGAATATTAGACAAATCAACTTGCTATGTTGAAAAAGTGTATGATTTCCTCAATGATGATGGTAGGTTTTAATGCCAAATAGCAGTACAGATCTGCCTCTTTCAAATTGCATAGCCTGAAAGTAACATAACAATTGAGGTAACAAACTGGATAAGGATTTTTCATTTTTCAAGTCAGTTTCATAAGGAGGGTATTAGTGGATTATTAATATCAGAGAAAATTATTTTTATGGTAAATAATTATTTTGGCAGTGGAATTGTAAGATATTGTTGAGATCAAACTTCAAAGCCATTTAAACATAGGCAGATATAATTCAGAGTTATTATGTTTGTGCTTGTGTAATTTTTTAATTTATTTTTTTAAAATATACAAACCGACCTGTACTGTATGGTACTGTATACCCACAGTATAGTGATACTATGTGTATGTCTGCAGTTCTGTTAAGTTCAGATTGTATAATAGTAACAGAGCTAACAGTGTCAGTAAGATCAGTTCAAAGTGTCCAAAGTATATATGTACCAGGTTTGCTAAAATCAAGAATGGGGTGTGAATGTTAAGAAACCCATAAATTCACTCATTTCAAGGGGTTTGTTTTGTTTTGTTTTGCTTTCCCTCAACTTCAGTTGTGAGTTCTAGGACCCTATTTGCTGTTCTGGTGCAAGGCTTAGATAGAGGATCTCTGATAAGGTTTGTGATATAGATGAGGATGGTTCTACTATGGATGAATATAGCTTTTTCCCACCTTGGAAAATTTCAGGAGGAAAGCTGTATAAGATTCTTTTCTTTCTTTTTATTTTCTTTTTCTCTAAATCTCATTTTACAGTAGGAAAGAAAACTTTTTCTCACTCAAAATATATGGGACAGCTCTGTGGCTTGCATTGTTTCAACAGTACTGGATGCAAGGAGTAGAAATGCTTAAATTGCCCAACAGTGGTGCCAAATAGCTTGATATTGCTGTGGTTGGTTTTCTTTTTGTCTTAAGAAATACTCTCTATATACATGGAGACATGTAATCGGCCATAGACAGCGTTCCTCTGTGCATCTTTTAAGAATATAACTTGGGAAATGGTCTTATGAAAAAAATATTTGATCTCATTACATGAGTGACTTTTCATATAATCTGTGGTTCAATGCTTATGCTGTACTTTAATAACATTTTTTTTTGTGGATTTTTTTTTCTAACTTATAAGGTATTCCACTTTTAGTGCCAATTACATTAGTTAATAGTGTTATTTGTAGCAGCTATTATTTGTAATACATTGTTGTTAAAATCTTAGGACCTCATACTATCTTCTGTTACTCAATAGTCAAGTATCTTGAAAGGAAGTAGACTTCAAGTAAATATGTGGGAAAATAGTATATTATTATAGTAACTTGTGCAGAAAATCCTGTCTCTGGTCCTGTTGTAGATCAGCATAGTTAGAATGTGAGCCGATCTCAAAGACAAATACTTGGAAAGCCATACATATGTGTATAAATGGTGCCCTTTGGTGAAACGTATTTCCTCCCTGTATTGGCACTAAAATCTCACCTTCAGTAAAACAGATGAATGAAAATAGACTGGCATGTCAAAAGGGAAGAAACTGCTGGATGGTCATCAGGATGCTTGGATCTTCAGGGATTAGCAGTCAGGCAGGCTGCTGCATGTGCACATACAAGGCTTTCCCACTTCTTTAGGAAATATTTATCAAAAAACCAGCAAGCTTATCCCCTCCTTTCTCATTTTTACCTCAAGAGGGTACGATATGTTCATCAAGATTAACTTGAATGTCTCATTTTGCCAGTAGGTATCTTAGATTGTTTATTGCAGAAGCACAGAATGAAAGTTTTTAATGCTTTTTTAGCTTTGAAAATTGTATCATTGTCTAGGCAATGAAAAATAATGGTCTCCATTCACAAACAACAATGCACAAAGAAAAGTTAATTTCTGCAAAATGACTGTCATTTAACTTTGCCAAATTAAAATTATACCTATTTCTTGGATTAATAGTTCCACTACTGGAAAACATAACTGGTGATTTTACACTGCATCATCTATTTCACATTACTAGTTGTACTAAGAAATAATTTTCAGAAGTCAAAATTATCAATATCCAAGTTCTCATAAAAGGAACTGATACGAGCTGCACATCAAGGGGGTAAGATATTCAAATATGGCACTAGTTCATCTACTTAGAAATGGTATTAAACAGCAGAGCTCAGAGGAGTTTGGAGTGTTTATATTGTACTGTTTATCATTTCATTTGACAAGATATTAGAGGGATTTTGCTGAATATATATGTGTTCTTTGAATGGACTTGAAGCAAGCATTTAGGAATTTTCTTTTAAAGCTTGGAAAATAAGGAGGCATGTAATTGTAGAGGAATTTGTCCATTTTCCCTTCTTGTAGGCATTTGTTAGAACATTTTCTTCTCTTCATAATTTTGTTAATCTTTAAATTATCTAATAACATATTTGTTCCTGAGCTTTTCAATGGATGGTACACATCCATTTTTATGGATATTTATTTCCTGTGAATATAATTTCTATTGATAACACCAGCAGCTGGATCCAAATTATTATCTGTCACTCATGTCATCATAATATCACTCGTGAGCAGTCTCTATGTTCACATTAATCCTCACTGTCACTGGTTTTAACAAAGTTTAAAGAACTTTCCCAGCTATAACTGGGCGTAAAATGGGATTTTTCAAACTGAAATATTTATTTATTTTATTTTTAAGATTCTTTCTTTTTAAATTTAGTGTTTCAGTGGAATAAAGTCAAACCTTTCATTAAAACATCTTAAAGTTAAGAATTGCAAAATTGCCAAAATACTGCTTTGTTTCTTTACAGCATTTAAACTTCTTCGTGGTACAAAGAATAAGGACTCGGTGTTTATATTGCCATCTTTCATGTTGAAGTAGTTTCATTTAGTAGAAGTGTCTAAATGGGTAGGGTTTTTTTCATTTGGATCAAGCCTATAATATATTGAGATTTGGACTAAAGGAGAAAATTATTCTGTATTGGGGGGGGCTGGGTTTGTCTCAGGTTTGTAAGAAAAACAAAGTCAAGTTACTGTTCCAGTGAGGTTTCTTTGTTCTTATTTTATTCATTTGGTCCCAAACTGAATTTAATCCATGATAGAAAGAACTAAAAATTAAATAAGACATAATATAAAAATTCCATAAGCATAACCTAAATGTATTAGGTTATTATTAAAAAGCCCAATGAATTGCTTATCAAAACATACTTTTTTGTATGCAGGTTTTGTTTAAGGGTTTCTGTGCCCCTCTTCTCCTGTCTTGTATATAATTTTCAATCCTACATACCTCTGTTGAATAATAAGTTTTGCCTATTCCTGTTATGTCCAATTAGTTTCTTGTTCCAAGCAGTATGTTGTCTCAGCACATGCACCGAAAGTCTCACTTGCTGAATGATGACCTTGAGCGCTTTTTGAAAATGCTCCATTACCCTTTTCATTATACATAGTATAACTGTAGGACTGAACATGAGTTTAAACTCTTGATGTTTAAATCACCAAAATTTAATTAATAGCCAGAGTTCATATCAAGATAGGTCCAAATTATGCTGTCCATATCTGTGCTTCTGCAAAAAATGTTACTACTTTGAAAACATTGTCAGATAACTGAGCATCCTTACACTGACCCTTAAATTTGTTCCTCTTTACTTCAGTTCAGAAATTTTGTTATAAATCTTTGCTATCAGAGCACAGATATTGGTTTCCCAAAAAGTACCATTTAGATGTTTTGGGATTAGGGAGAGAAAACACATTTAGTACATAAAAAATATTCTATAAAAAACAGTAGCACTATAGAAACTACACAGAACAGAGAGGGAAAAACAACTAAAGAGAAAAAAAAGCAATTTTTCTTTCCAACATCTTGTGAAATACTGTTTGTTGGGTAACAATGTTATAATCAGGATATGGTGGAGGAAAAGGGTAATATAAAATGGCACTTTTTGTTTGTCTGGTTCTCCAGGGAATGATTTGTACTAGGAAAACCACCTTGAATGTAGATTATAATTTGTAAGTGGTGAAATACTATTGGAAGGCAAGAAATGGGTGGGTTTTTTCTGGCTATCTATCTCCTAGATCTGCCTGTGGGGATGATGACAGTTATCTTGAATATGGCACAGAAGTATTAGCAAAACTGGACTCAGATGTAGAATACCTGATGACGAATTATTTTTTGAGACTAAAATTGTACATTATTTTTGAACAGGATTTGCAGACATTTTCAGTAAATTAACAACTGCTCTGCTATGTAAATTCAGTCAGTCTGTGTTACTGCTTTCAGGTACAGGAAATTAATTGAAGCAATTATGTTGTGTTCTTGGATCCCAAAAACTCAGTAGAAAACAAGAATTCCATCCCTGCTTCTTATTTCTATATTTCACGTTCGTGATATTCTAAAAAGAATTCACCGTGATTTTTATGAAATAACATGAGCAAACAGTCTGGAGTAAACTCTTTCTTTTCACTTTATATCACAGATCTAGTTGTGTTTTCTCGAGTATTGTACATTGTAGAATCAAACTTTAAATTTATAGAGCTTCTACCTACAGGCAATATTTCCAGGAAATAAGGGATACTTACCCAAAGCAGTATAGTGTCAGTCTGGGGGACTCCTATTCTGAATAAATATTTCATAAATATACTGCAATGAATGGCATAAAAAAATTAAAGAAATAACAATTACAATAAAACAAAAATTCATATTGGAATAAATGTAGCAAAAAAAAAAAAAAATAGAGAAGATGTACGGTTAAAGAGACAGCAGAGTTCTATCAAGTGTATATACTAGCAATACTAATGTTGCAGAGCCAGGCATGATGATGATATCTGTCATCATACTTCTTTTGATGATATCTGTCGTGTCCCAGGAAAACCCGAGAAGATGTTTTCTTATTCACAGTATTTTATACAGATTAGCTGTCCAAATTAGTAGTTACCTACTGCATGTAAAGGCAGAAATGAATGCACAGTAAGGGCTTCTGAAAAGTCTGAATCCAAATTGACTTTTTAAGAATTAGAAACCTATCTACTGCAGGTATAACACTATGTTGTATCTTGGGTTAAATATTTTGACCAGATTCTGTGATTAACTTTGGCATTGACCTCAGGAATAATGTGCTTATATTTTATGCTCTTGATCATGGGCAAGGATTAATCCAATGTTCCTAAAACACAATTTATGACGACTATGCAATATATATACAATTCAGCTTTTTTCAAAACCCTGAGAAGGCAGCCCAAACAATCTGAATTAAGCATCTCTATCTTTTTCTGCTAACTGCACTCAAAATTAATGGACATATAAGGCACCTGAATTCATACAAAGGAAATAGTAATGTTATACCATTTTACTCAGTGGACTACTTGACTGTTGGTTTTCATTCCTTTCTTAGCTGCTTAGATCTTTTTGATTCCTCCTCCCGCAACTTCAATAAACATGAAAAGTTTCTTGTTTAGGGAGAGTGGGAGGGAAGAAGCAGGGGATACTGGAGATGGGATGACTAGAACTGAATAACAAGAACTGAACACCAAGTCCACATGCCATAGTGATTCATGTGATTGCATTATAACAGCTCATAATAACCAAGCTCTGCCATTCTTTATAGGCCAAATTTTCTAGTTAGATTTTTTTAAAGCATCTCCTCATCGTGCAGTTGTTTTACTGAAATTACCATAATAGCTCTGAGATATTCCTCCTGAGTTTTTAAAGTTAATTTAGAATTCAACAACATGAAGAAGTAAATCAAACTCAGTCTAATTAGTATTACTTAGTACTTATATTGCACAGTGTCTATATGTCCCACTGAGGTACTGAGTTTTCATTGTACCATGCGTGATGTAAACAATCTAAATAAAGCATGTATGCATTATCGTGTCAATTAGATTTCACGGTACCCCAAGACAACTTTTCACAGTCCCTTAAGCAAATCTTAATCCACTTTATCTCCTCCATGGAGAACATTCAAGTTGTATTACACATGCCTCCAGAAAACAAAGACCTAGTTATGAATTCCTGTGAGGAAGGTTAGAGTCATGGCTTGAACATGAAACTGAGACACAGGAGACCTGTGTTTCTGTAACAGTTCTGTTTCAGATTTTCTATATTCAAATGTGTCTTGAAGGCATTTACCAGGTAGATGTTACAGCACATCAAATGTGTTGTAACATGTGCTAAGACGTTACATGCTTAGCATGTGTAAGATTGATTCACATGCTTTATTTTTTTTCCCCCTTTTTTGGCTTTTATACATCAAATCTATTTCCAAACCTATCAATTCACTTCTTATACCCCCTTTCAATATCCTGCATAAGTTATTTCACATCTTTCTAGATTTCTGAATGATAGAATTTAGTTGTTTCCCCCCTAGAGGTAAGACAATGGCCATCTTCCCTTTGTTTGAATTTCTTACTTCTGCAAAGCAATCAATTCCAGTTCTGCTCTACATCAAGTAGCATAATGTTGAGAGAATATTTTTATCAATTTCCTGCTAATGATTTTCACATCTCTTTCCCCTCTTTCTGACATCTTGCCCTCTGTCAACCCCTTTCTATCTTTTTAATAGTTCTTAGTGGATAAATGATCTTCAGTAAACCTGATAAGTAAACTCTCGGCTTTTGTTCTTGCTCCCTTTCTCTGATGGCAGCTTCATCATCATTCCCATCTTCTGAGCTCACTACCTTAACATTTCCTTTAGTCTCACTCTCTTTTTTTTGTCCTTATCAGCTAGAATCACTAGCACACTTTTTCCAGTCACCCTAGTGATTGAAAAATGCTTGGGTTTTGCCCCTTCCCCGTGCAGTCAATCTAAAATGATGCTGCAGGTAGCCTTGCTCCCTCAGTATTACTATGCTTTTCACCTTTATGTCTGTAATGCTAAAAATCATACACTTAAATGCCAACTCATTCTGTCTCCTACATCAGCCTTTAGCTTCTGACTTGCTTTATGTTGAATCTTTCTTTTTTCTTGAGAAGTGCTTTTATAACAAGGCAAGAGTTGCTAAGGGATACCTCAGTCTTAGTATCAGGAATGCACACTAATACTAAAAAGAAAAATAGTAGGAGGCTCTGGGTTTCTTCGGCTGTTCATGTCTTCATCTTCTTCAATGTACCTTCCAGAAGATGGAGTTGTCTTCTAGTTATCAAAGTACAGCCTTCTACTATGTTTTGTTTAAAGCAATTTTGTTTGAAATATTTCAGGAAGCATTTCATTTATCATGAGAACACATTTTTTCTGACTGCTCATAAAATAATTGTTTACATTTTCATTAGTTCAGTTGGGTTTTCTTCAAACCTGCAATTCACATTTGCGAATTTAAGTGATTTTGTTCTTTGTGTTCCACATTAATGAGCTGCAAATAGACATATTCATCTTACAGTATGCATGAATAGTAATGAAATAGTAAAAATTATTAAAAATTATAAAAATGCTGAATTTATTTTTGTTTTCCCCTAGGGGGACATGCAGAAATAGCATGTACAAACTCTGTGATGCTATGGCCATTTGTACACTCTAACTCATTCTCAAGGAGTAAACTTTAATAGTTTCCATAATATTTTTTTTTGAGAAAACTTTTATTGTCCATAGCAACAATTCTTAACGCTCTAATTACTGTTTGAGCTTTTGATTTTGTATTTTCCATTTTTATATCTATAACTGGAACAAGTAAATGTTTGGAAAAATAAAAATGGTAATCTTATGATTTACTTATTTTAATTTTATCAAGCCATATTTTTTATCATAACAAATGCACAATCGAAAACCACTTCAGAGAATGCAGATACATACGTGATAGTACCTTCGTCTTTGTAATTATTATAGTCCTGAGTTCTTCCTGAAATACAGAATTTGGTACTGAACAACAAAAGTACACAAAACCAAAAGTAAACACTTCCCTGTTGCCTGAGTATTTTTTTAATTATGTAAGTAGCAGACGAGAGTTCATATGCATCCTGATCATTGCCTGAAATCATGATGTTTTCTAACTCATCCTAAATAGTATACTGATCATATTATTGATATGGTAGCATATTACTGGTATATGTTAAAGGGGTTTGGGAGCATATTCAAGTATCATAAGTTATGTGATGTTTTCATGTGTTTACTTTATCTTCATATTGTTTAAAGGACTGGATGTCTAGGGACATCACTCTCTTGCCTTGCCCATGCAGCAGGAGTACATAAGAAGGTTCTATTTTAAGACGACATCATTTCTGTATCAATAAACATAAGGAATACTAGGTTAAGTTAAAAGTTAAGAGTGTTTTTCTGATGATTGATATTGGTTCATTGCAGGTATATTCCATTAATATTATTTGCAGAAAGGAAATTACTTGACTTTTCCTCTTATGTTCGTATAAAAGGATGTCACTTCACCACAGTCCTTCTGTTACACATAGTCTTGTGGGTGGCAAGAGGTGGATTTATCTTTGTACTGAGAGAAGGATTTTTAAGGAGATCATTAAGCCTTCTCAGATGCCGAATTCCGTAACAAATCTGCAGATCCACAAATTGGTCTCCCAGAAAAGGGCCTTTCTCAATTTATGTTCCTGCAGAGTGTCTTTAAAAAAATGGGGTCTAAATGGATACAGAAAATCTGTTATGAATATCATCTTCAATATGTCCATCTGGCTTTTTGATGATGAGCCAGGCAAGACTTTGTTCCCCATGTATCCAACATAAGCTCACTTAAATAAACTTATTTATTCTAAAAAAAAAAAAAAAAAAAAAAAAAAAAAAAACCAACAAAAAAACACAAAAAACCCCCAATCAAATCCAAAGGTTTTACATTTAGGATCAACAGAATAATTCTAAAATATATAAATATGATTCTAATTCGGTCTTCTTAACAGAGATATTTGCAGAAGTACTCAGTATTCTGAATTTTAATGCAAAAGTCCTTTCTTATTTTTTATTCTGAACATCTGTGACAACAGAAATTCTGTTTATGAGATTTTAGCCAAATAAATGCATCTATAGCTATCCAAGAAGGACAGTATAATATCTTCTGTCTGAAAAATCAAAATCTCTTCTGTGATGAACTCAAGTTTACTAAATGCAGAATATATATGTTTAGTCAATGGACAAGTCAAAATAGGAAAAGAGCAAACAATGCTGTTAATATGCATAGCTATTCTTTTTTGTCTGTGACTGAAATTCAAACAAATTCAGAGTTCTACTTTCTTGCTTTAACAGGAGGGGTTAAGCAGGAGTAGACATAGATTTCTGGTTCTCCAATTCAATCAAGGCACTAATGCCTTGTAAAACAATTAATTCCCATTCCTCTGTATCTTAAGTGATTGTAAATCAGGAATCAACATAGTTACTGTGATGTAAAGCACAACAAACCCAGAATGTTATCTCTTACAGGAAAGGAGAATCAGAATCAGTGTTGTATCCTCTTTTGTAAATACATGAATACTAGAGAATTCAGACTCAGATTTTGAGCATCTTTTCTAAGGTTTTTGGTTCAATCTTTGATAAAGATAGGGATTAACTTTTAATTTGTCTTGTGTTGTAATTTTAAAACCTAAATCTCTACTGTAAGAGCTTAAGTTGTGTTTAGTCCATGAGAAAACATCCAGTTATTTTTTTGTCATGCTCTTCAGTCAATCTGATTACCTGTCCTAAGGTGATATTTTTCAAGGGGTTGATTCTGAAATCTTACAAGTTTTGGTTCAACACTAAAGGCTAATACATAGATAAAAAGGAGAAGGGGAAGATGATTCATGCCACTTTTATGATTGCTTTATCTTTTATTATTTGGCAACCCAGATCAGCCAGAGAGCTACTGGAAGCTCCACGAGGCAACTTGCAGCTCATTCAGGGTTCTAGGGAACATAGCAATACATTTTAGCTTCTCTGTTTTGGGTTGTGATCTACAAGGTTAGCATACAAGAACTGCACAATTTTTATTTCACTCAGGATTTTCCTGACACATTAACTAACTCCTTTTGGGCAGTTCCAAATAAACTGCTTAAATATCATTCACATGCTCATTTGTGTTGACATAGAAAATTCTCCATTCCTTCCTATGATTTTGGAATGAAGCAGTTCCAAAGATATTTTATTTTACTCAATGAGAAGGAGTAGTTAATAGTTGCCAATTCTGGAATTTGGGGTCAAGCAGTATTGAACAGGTTGTCTACAACTGCAACGTGAAAATGAAGTAAAGTCAAAAGGAGATGTATTTGTCAAGGATATTAAAATGAATCCATTAGAAGCAAAAGCAATTACTAAATTGATTAGACTACTTAAACAGATTTTTCTGAATCAATAATTAGAAGGGATTTATCAAATATGTATTTGTTCTGGTGTGTAATTGAAGCACTGTCTTGTAATTTGTAACAATATACATCAAAAGAATGCTCAAATTCTAAAAAGAAAGGGTGTTTCTCCTGTGTTCCAGTGTATAGCTAGGCAATAGGCTTGTCTGAATGTGAGTAGAAGAAAAAATTGTCTAAACCAGGAATAGGAATATATAAGCCACATTATGGCTTCTATTTCTTGCATATAAGCCATAAGCCAAATGTTTAGGTTTTATGTTTAGGCTTTGTGCTATTCCTCACCTAAATATTAACAAATATTTTGGAATATTTAGTACTAAGTAGTGCTTAGATAACACAAAGAATGGCCCTATTTAAAATATAGAGATAGAGAGAGTCCAGAGAGGTACTATCCCAGATACTCACTGTTTATCCAGTCCTAAAGTGGTTGTCAGTTTTGCAGAGTGAATTCCATTGTGTGATGATTTCCTATTTCAATAAGGGGACCTGTCATCCAAAACATGGATGAAATATTAACACTCTACTAGCTAATTAGATAGGCAGATAGGAAGATACATAGATAAATGCTGTACAAATAAAAGAAAAAACACAGCCTTATAGAGGCTGGAGTCTATTTTGAAAATTAACTAACTGTGGGTTTAACTTTATTTATGTGGAAAATAAAATTATTTTTGGATTTTGAGAACTATAGGAAAAAGTCATTTTTTACAATGTTAATACATCCTGCATAACCGTTGATTGCATGTGAGATCACTCAATCCATTTTATTCCCCAGTACTTCTAAAACACCTGAACTTTTCTCCCTCCACACACAACCTGAAAATTCACAAGACTAAGCATCCCTTTAGGGATGGGAAGGTATTTGCCAATTTGAGCCCAGAAGGGATTGTAACTAGCATTGTAAAGCTCTTGTAATGGAAAGCTGGAAATAACCTCAATACCACCTCACTAATGTGATTCCATAATACATAACCAGTCTAATATGAAACTAAGAGGCAGTTATCAAGGTATACATCTGTAGTGTTAATACTATTAACCTCTTAATTTTCCTCTTCTCTTGGATTTGAATTACAATTTCCTTTGAAATAAAATCCACTCATGAGACACCTAATGGTTTTCTACTTTAATTTTGCTGTTCTGATTGCTTTTACAGCTGTCCCTCGTTGTATTTAAGCCCCTTTCAGAGTCCTTGCGGTGTAATTATTATGTGGATCAAAGTATAGTCCTGGTGTCTGAACTCTCCCAACTACATTTACCTTTTCTTAAATTAAGTAGAAAGAGCATTGCACAAGAAATGGCTATCAACACAGCTTACATGAAGAACAGAGCTGGTACCCCAAATGTGGTGTTTTTCATCTCTCTGAGTGTGCATAAGCACTTGCAGTCCTCTTAGTTGCTTAAAAGTACTTTGAGACTTAGTAGGCACTGAGAGTGTTGCCATGGAGTCATCCTTAGATTTCACAGCAAGGCTGAAACTGAGTTAGAAAACAGAGAATATGAGGATGAGTAAACAATATTCCAAACTGCCTAATACTAGTTTTGGTACCTGTCTCTTCCTTCTGTAACTGTTACAATTATAATAGTGATATTGTTTGGGCATCTGGAGTTTTTAGTCAGGAAAAATATAGTTAAGTATTCAGAAGTAGGATTATTCTTTCAATAAAAATAAATCAGGGGCTTACTGTATTATTCTCATTTGTGTGGAAACAATGAGGACTTTTAGTATGTGAATCTCTGTAAGGGGTCTGTCTTGAAATTGTGCCTGTATAGGGGATGTAAGTTGTGTGATTGCTTCATTACCCTTCATCCAGCAGTGATGTTTCCCAAAGCAATTTGCAGCATCCTCTTCCTTTCATTGTCACATTCGATCATTTTAGAATTTGCTCTGAAGATATGACAATGTCCTTATGTGTGAATTTCAGGGTACAAGACAGTACATTCAATAATCCCTGTTAAGAAACTTAATCAGAATCTGACTGAAAAATTACACGATCAATGTTACACAATTAATCCATTAGTAGAACTTGAAGATAAACAGAAGATTACACTTTCTGCACCAGTTAGCATCCCATAAATTCCTGCTTTACTTGAAATGTATTTTTAAACATTTTTGTTATTTCTGTACTGCTACCATTGGATGATGCTTTATAGTATGAAACATCATTTTGTTTGATTTTATGATTTCTCTTGCTAGTGGCTAGCATTCAGAAACTTCCTGCTGCATCTGTTTTAACTGACATCAATTTCCCCATGAAAGGAAGAAAAGGAATGGTTGATTGGGCACGAAACTCAGAAGACAGGGTTGTCATTCCAAAAAATATCTTCACTTCTGTGTCAACAGGTAAAAAAGCATAATGTGAAGTATGTTAATTTTGTGTTAGCTTTAACAAGGGAACTCAGAATCTTTGTCTTCTATGACCACTGTATGATATAGAAGCGGTTATTTTATTCATCAAAAGAATTCCAGTACCCATAGCTTATCGCTGGGGGAAGTGATGGAGCTTAATTTTAGCATCTTGGACAAATATTGATACAGAAATCCTAGATGTTATTTTCAACACCTAAGACCCAATGCTTAGTGATTGTGCATGGCATTTTACCGGTGGTGGTATGGCGTGACCTGAAGCTCTACTGAACCCCCTGAAGCTGCTCTGTTCCAACAGCCTGGGCCATTCCAACAGGTGACCTGACTTTTAGTAACGGATGCTCAGCAGGCAAATTACCCTGGCTTCAAATATAATTTATAAATATTGTTGCAGTCTGGATCTCTGGCATTAGAGAATTTACTTTCTAGGCATTAAACTCTAAAGACAGTCTTTGAGGATATTAACTGTAAAGGTAAATGAACTAGCATGGATGGCAATAAACAATGATGGAGTTTTTGAAAATGTGATTTAAAATAGTTTAAATATTCTGATATTTTCCTGGCAGTATTTTCATGACAGACTTCCAGGATATTATTCAAAATTATGATGTTTATTTAAAATAAAATTTCTACTAGAAAGGTAAATGGTATTCACAGTTTTTTATGCTGATGAAGTCCCGGGAAAGAGAGCTTTTAAATCTTTTTTTCCCCTTACTCTTTTCAGAACTAGATGAATCAACTGTATTTGTACTTGGAGCAGTGCTGTACAAAAATTTAGAACTCATTTTGCCCACTTTGAGGTAAGAAATTTCATTAATAGAATATGAATTAGACTATTTCAGTATCATAAATATGGTACAAGTCAGGATAAAAGCAGACAACCAAGACTGTTTGCATATTGGTATTGTTGAATTATTTTTTTTCCTGTTCTTTAAAATATGTATGTGTATATTTGTTTTTCCTTCATGCTTAGTCATTTGTATGGTGGAAATAGCCTTTTCATCAAACCGGCTTAATTTATCTTTTACATAGTCTATATTAAGCTTAATTACAGAAATGTTCAATTAGAAGTACGCATGCTGATGTACATGAGTGCATCAAAGTACTGTTTGTCCAGTGAGTACAAATGATCTAGTAAAGACATCATAACCTGATGCACTAAGGCTATCAGCTGTACTTCTGCAGCAGTCTTTAGCAGTAGTTTTCCAAGCACTTTTTCAATGCAAGTTTCATTCAGAAGAAGAGCAGAGCTATAGAGAAGATCCACTTTAGAAACAAGACACGCATGTGCCTGAGCAGCTGTGGTATGTCAGTTATGAGGGTCATACACATTCATAAAGAAATAGGAGGGTCTCTTGTTTCACTTTCTGCTGGCTGTACTTGGTAACAGACCATTCAGAAATAAACATTCCTCCCTTTCCTCCTTCTCAAGTTACTGGTTAAGATAATGTCACGGTCCATAAATACTACCTTATTCCACATCATCCTGTCCACCCTTGGGCTACTAATGTCCTGCTGTGTTTAAGGAAAAGGGTGAAAGGGTGCAGATTGTATCACAATAGCTGCTAATGAGTTCACAATAATTTGAAAGGATAGTAATTAGGAAGACAGCAAATCACCTTTCCCTATTCTATTTAACCACAATTTCAGAATTTGAAACACATGATGATAAAACAAAAGGATTTTGCCAAAATCCATTTGAAAACAAAAAGGATTCAGTCCTAAGAAAAAACCCCAACATTTCCCAGTAAAGTAACAATGCCCTGTGTAATGAGTAGCTGCAACATTGGGACCAGAAATCTCACTGAGGCAGAGTGCAATTCAAATAGTGAATGTTATGGTAGGGCACCAAGGCGTGGTATAAATGACAGCTAATCCACTTCCGAAATGTCAGTGAGCACTTTCCATTTGTTGTGTAGTTCTTTATATTAGCCAGGAAGTGACCAAGAGATATTTTTTCTTCTCTTCTCCCATATTCACAGAGACGGAGACAAATGGCTTTTATCGTAAATCCTTTTGGTAGACCTTAGAGACAATCTGTCAATCCTAGGAAAGCATTGAGGTGGCCATGTACCACCATTATATTGTAAACCACAATCTGTGATCGTGCCTTTTCAGGCCCCATATGTCAATAGTTTTAATTTACTGAAGTAAGTATGAACTTTAAATTCTGTGTATTAGCTAACATGAAAATCTTTGCAGGGCTTTTATTTCATCCGTTAGAAAGGATTAGATTTATGGGCCTTACTAGAGTTTTCCTAGAATCAATAGCATCCCAAGCAGCAGGAATAGCAGCAGAACAGGGACAGAGAAGTACAGTAACTTAGGTACTACATGCTATGAGAAAGGGCATCTCGGTTCCCAAGTGTTTGCTTTTGCTTTTACTTGTTCTACTTTTGTTTTCCTGATTTTCACAGGAAATTTGACTATTGCTCTGTACAATTCAGCTCACAGAGAGGTTTTGTGAGCTTCTAAATCAAAATGCTCTAATAATCTATGTATATCTATTCATAAATGAAATCTTTATAAATTCAAATATGAAGATATCCCAGTTGGCCTCTGAATATGTTCAGCTTTATTTGATTCCAATTCTTGGCTGCCCAGGAAAAGGAAACGAGCACTATTACTTTCTCTTATATATGTGAATAAGGAATGAAAGTCTTTATTAAACTGAGATATAAAAATTTAGCATATATTCCCATATGTAGCTCTCATCTCTTCTTTGGTCAGAGTATAGTGTCCCAGTACTTCCCCTGCACTTCTTTAATATTTATAATGAAATTATACAGAAACTTTTACAGCTTACAACTCTTACCTCATCAGGAAGTGTATCATGCTGGATATCTTTGCCCATGGCAGCCATATTCAAACTTTGATCTCATAACCTTAAAGTAGTACCTCAAAGCTGGCAAAATTTCAAACTGTTTTCATAGAATCATAGAATCATAGAATCATTGAACAGTTTGAGTAGGAAGGGACCTTCAAAGACTATCTTGCCCACTGCTTCTGCCGTGGGCAGGGACACCTTCAACTAGATCAGGTTGCTCAAAGCCCCATCTAACCTTGAACACTTCCAATGATGGGACACAGCTTCTCTGGGCAAACTGTTTCAGTGTCTTACCATCCTCACTGTAAAGAATTTCTTCCTTATGTCTGATCTAAATCCACCCGCTTTCAATTTAAAATCATTGCACCTTGAGCTGTCATTATAGGCCTTGGTAAAAAGTCTCTCACCGTCTTACTTTTAAGCCCCCTCTAAAACCCTGCAACAAGGTCTTCCTGGAGCCTTCTCTTTTCCAGGCTGAAAATCCCAACCTTCCATCACAGGAGAGGTGCTCCAGTCCTCTGATCATTCTTGTGGCCCTCCTCTGGACCTACTCCAACAGGTCATGTCTTTCCTGTGCTGAGGGCTTTTTATGTCATTCTCACTGTGAGAGGTACTGAAATACACCTATTCCATCTTGTGGGATTGTTTGTAAAAGCCGAGTACTTAAATTTCTGATTAAATGCTCTCAGTAGTTTTCTGTTGTTTAAAAAATTACTTTCAATAAAGATATCAATAGCATTGCACCACTGGTTTTGAGGGAAATTCTTGTGATTACAATGCTTTGATCTTTAATCCAGTGACATCTTAATGTGTTATATGAGTTTAGAATATATTTGCCAGATTGCTTTCTTCCAGGATCTAAACAGTTAAATGTGAGATATACAGCTAGCCATTCAGCCCAGATAGGACAGCAATGAGTGATGTCACAGAAATCCCAGGCACAAATACAGGTTGAGCATAGAATGTATTGAGAGCAGCTCTGAGGAGAAGGACTTGGGGGTGCTGATGGATGAGAAGTTCAACATGAGCCAGCAATGTGCACTTGCAGCCCAGAAAGCCAACTGCATCCTGGGCTACATCAAAAGAAGTGTGACCAGCATGTCAAGGGAGCTGATTCTACCCCCTCTGTTCTGCTCTGGTGATACCCCACCTGAACTACTGTGTCCAGCTCTGGAATCCTCAGCACAGGAAGGACATGGACCTGTTGGAATGAGTACAGTGGAGGGCCATGAAAATGATCAGAGGTCTGGAGTACCTCTCTATGAAGACAGGCTGAGAGAGCTGGGGTTGTTCAGGCTGGAGAAGGGTCCAGGGAGACCTTATCACAGCTTTCCAGTACCTAAAGCGGACCTACAGGAGAGATGGAGAGACACTCTTTATCAGGCAGTGTAGTGATAGGATGAGGGTAATGGTTTTAAACTGAAAGAGATTTACACTAGATATTAGGAAGAAATTCTTTAGTGTGAGGGTGGTGATACACTGGAACAGGTCACCTGGAGAAGGTGTGGATGCCCCTTCCCTGGAAGCGTTCAAGGCCAGGCTGGATGAGACTTTGAGCAATGTGTCCTTCCCCATGGCAGGGGGGTTGGAACTCAACCATCTGTAATGTACCTTCCAACCCAAACCATTCCGTGATTCTATGCAGGTTTCATTTCATCGTGATATGAACTGTTACATTTCTTTTCCAGTGAAGCAGTCTACTAGGGATTCTTGAGAATCTGAGTGGTAGGGGTTTAATGACACTGAGGCAAAATAGGTGTGCTGAGGTTACAATCTGGGCACCTTAATTGCTCTTTTGTATCCCACCCTAGAAAAATCAAAACAATAACAAAAATTAGTTGCAACAAGGAAATATTTCTCCATCACAAAGACTGACTGTGATCAAGAACTGTGAATTTCCAAAATGGAAAAAATATTTGAATAGTTAGGAAACTGTATTTCCATTTGTCATGATCTCTTAGAGAAATCAGTTTTGTATTTATTTGGAGTTTTGCTTGTTATTTTTTAATAATGCCTTACTTAGGAACATCTATAGATATTCAGATATTGTATAGACAGAAAGGTACTGGTATTACTCCCCCTCTACTGAACACGCTGAAAGTTTATCAAACATTAAATGTCAGTCTGGTAGAGAGATATGCTTTTGTCAACAATGTGTAAAACTTTAAATTTTAACCAAAGGGAAGAAATGGGAATTAAGTAAAATACAAAGCCACTTCCATTGCATTCCATTCTGTGATTTGGCTGAGTAAAATTGGACTAGAGTTTATACCTCACCCCAGGAGAGTTATTTCATTCCTTGTGCTGAGTAAAGTGCCCACTGAGTTAAGTTTCTGTTACTGTAGCCATGGCAATTCCTCTTTCAATGACCCAGCAAAATGAAATCCTCTCCTAAATACTATTTCCCTAAAGAAAATAAGCAATTAAACAACAAAAGAATATTTATATTGTCTATTATAATTACTTCTAAACTGCCTAGCTTCTTCTTTGATAATGTGTGAATATGCCTATGAAGTTTTATGTTTGTGCACGTGCAATCAACAGAAGGAAATACCATAATGATAATCAGAAACAGTTGGTCTGATAACTGACAGTTGTTCTAAGCTGATGGGTCATCAAAAGCAAAAATCTCAGACACGAATATCATGTCAACATATCTTTGTGCCTGTATTAGCATAACCTTGACACTACTAGGTCTTTCCTAGAAAGGTAGCTGCAAAACATAGCGATCCATATTTTACATGAAAAGAGAGATTGAAGATGATTTAGAGACATTAAAAGAAAATTATTAGTTTGAGTATCCTGGTACAATAATATAAGAACAATTCTAAACACACATATTTGAGAAAAAAATTATTTGCTTTGGTGGGATTTCAGCCAGGGCACAACTAAATATTATATTTTTAAAAGTATTTAGATGATGAATTAATTCATACACCAAATGCAATGGTTTTTCAAAAAATTGGAAAGGAGTCAGGTTTTTTCACCAGCCCAAAATCAACAGAACTGTAGAATCTTCCATTGTACTCATCCATCTTCACGATTTTTCACTTTACAGTCAGAAAAAAGCACAACAGAGCACTTTGGAAGAAAAATGACTGTCTCTTACAGAATACAGTTGGTGGGTTGATGTTCAGAGAAGTGAATGACATGCATTCAAACATTGACGGAATGTTTGTGTCATCAATAAACCCTTCTAATTAGTAAAATGTACTTTAAAGAATGGCACTTCTGCTACTTTTGTTGCTCTTCAGTCTTTAATGTATCAGATATGATTGGTAAATAGCAAATGTTTTCACCACTTCCCACAATCTTCCTGATGATTTGTCAACTGAAGTCACAGAAAACACCAGATATATACTTCTTTAAATATAATACCACAAACTTAATTTACCCTCATACTAAGTTAAATCTTTCTTTCTTTCTTACTCCCTCTCCCCCCCTCACCCCCAGGAATTTTACAGTTGTTAATTCAAAAATCATCGTTGTTACTATACGACATGAGCCCAAAACTACAGATTCTTTCCTGGAGATAGAACTAGCCCATCTTTCTAATGTAAGTACAAGGATAGTTGATATACTGTTCCAAGTGAATTTTCCAAATCCTATGATAGAAAAAAGTGAGATTGTTTTAAATATCAGGTAATAAATCTCAATTTAACTGTTAAAAATTAAGGCCAGGAACAGTCTACCATGCTTTGAAGGCAATGTGTACTTGTGTATATGCAAAACAAAATTAATTGTTTTTCCATGAGTTTTGAAAATTTTTTTAAACAGCAATTTCTATCAAAACTTCTCCATTAACCACTTCCATAAATACATTGAACATGTAGTATTGTGCTGATTGCTTAACCTTTTGCTCCCTGCATAGGTCATAGAGTTATGTAGATCTTCAGGCTTTCTCTTTTTTCTTCAATTATTTTATACTCAAAAGCTATGTTTTACATAACCTGTTGTAGCAGACATTGAAAAAAAGTGCTCTAGTTCCAATTTAGCTTACTTACAACTGCTTGAGGGGTTTTTGTGCAATTATTTTTAGTTCTGTACTTTTCAGCCTTTAATCTGACATTAAAATGGTTTAAATCTGAAAAAGAAAATATTGTGTCTAACTGTATGAAAAATACTAAGTTTTTCTTTCTGCTGTCACCAATCTCCCAACAGCCACAGGGAGAATAAAATATACCTTCTATGGAAAAATTTTGTCCCATATGATATTGGGAAAATAATGAGGAGGCATGACATATAAACTTTGTTTGTGTTACTAAGAGCTTGGATTAGTGTCTCTGGGCACAAGTATGAAGAAAACTCTTTGAACTCTAGATCTTTGATTTACATTTTACTCAAGGTTAGAAGAAACGACTTTGCCATCAATGGTCATTCCATTCCCAGAAAAATGGTATTACTAAGAACATCTCAGTGAAATTTATTGCAAAGTCAAGCAGGAAAAAAAAAAAAAAAAGAATAGAAGAACATCATAACCTGAGATGACTCCCTACCTTTCAGTAAGATTAGAAGATGATGGATGAAGAATTGTAGAGGCCTTGGGTTTTATGTTTCTCCATTTCTATCTAATTTTAAGATGGTTTAGGGTGTGTAGGTTTGGTATTTTATTTTGGTTACAACACAAACATTAAGAGAAAATATCAGTCTTTAACATAACTTTTGTTCCTGTCAGAAATTTTCCTAAAAATGTAATAGAGTATTTGCTGGAGATTCTGCTTAAGCTCTCATTAGTAACTGCAATGTCCAAAATGTTTTGGTTTGGTTTTTTAATTTGAATGCATTTCAAAGAGAGTGAAGAATGTGGTCTGACAGCAGCAGTTTTATTGTTTCAGCTTTCTGCAAAGTCTTTCATTTCCCTCTATTTTATTGATTGTTTTTTAATGGCTATTTTTTCTGAAAGTATTTCTTTATTTTTTCTACTTTGCTGTGAGAATAGCCAGTATAAGTTGTATGACATCTACTGCTACAAAAGACAGGTGTCAAATATACAATGTCTTTTTTAGTATGCATATATTTCTATCAGTTAACAACTTCACCTAGTCTCAGGATAAAAATCAATGCTCTTTATAAAATGATATATTTTTAAAAAATTAATTCTGCACCATCATTCTGTTGTTCTTATTTCTTATTCTTCTGTATCCTCTTCATTCAGTATATCTGAATGTTTTTGGCTAATGATGCAGAACCTTGTCTCTGAATCTTAATGGCCCTGTTATCCCATGATTTGTCCTGTGCCCTCTTCCCCATTCTCTTTATATTAGAAATGCTTCAGGGAATGTAGCATCCTTTATTTATGTTTGTACAGTGCTACGTTAATATAAAGTGCCATAAGTATATGTTGGTTTTAAATATTTATACTCCACCCATAAAATTCCATGCAGTCAGCAAAATACTGAAGTGGAGGGTGACAATTTCCCTAACTGCCTCTCTCACAAGCAACTTCAGAAGGACAAAGAGGTGAATGGAAAAATTTAAATATTTAATAGATTTTTACTTCACAAGTTGCCATATTTTTTCTATAAATAAAACACTTCAGAGTGAAATATCAAGATGTGCTTTGCCTATGTGAAACTATATTTATATCTAATGCACCAACACTTTTATCTCAACACTTCCTAGGCAGCAAAATAAATATGAGTAATCAAAAAAACCTTTCAGCTTCCCAAAACATTACCCACAATTTAATGATGTGTAATACACCTAGATTCCTGTCCTATTCTAAATAAAATCAGAATTCTTCCACTGACTTCAAAGAGGTTGGAGATAGGATTGTAAAACTCAAGAAAAAAAACTATGTTGGGAAAAAATCTGCTGATGCAGAACTTAATGGACAAAAGGACTAGGGTACTGAATGCAGGATCATCTGAAATCCCAGTCTCCAGATGTTTTGCCCAAAATATGCTCAAAAATTTTAATGGCATTACTGGTTTTGACATCCAGGTTCCTTAAGGCCTTGCAGTTCTGCTTCTAAACACACCCAGAAATGTTCAATCGAGTCTCTTAACAGATTAACTCTTATCTCATATTTCAATTCTACTAGGATATACCGAATAGAAAACTTCATGCTTACCTTATCTGGTAGAGAGAATACAACAAATACTCTGCTTTGAGATTCAAGTGTGTTTTAAATAGTCCATAAAAATTAACCTTAATCTTTTGGACTTTCAGAGGCACAAATTTGTCAGAGTACAAGTGGGATCTTGTCTGAGGAGACACAGATAAATATTTAGGTCAAGCATGACATATTTTTTGTATACTTGTTACTAATATATTTGTTTGTTTTCTTCTTAGGGTACATTGAATCCCTACTGTGTGCTGTGGGATGATTCAAGAATGTAAGTGATGGATGTTTGCTTCTGTTGCTATGGCTCGTATATTACAAAGTAGTTAATATTTAAGTAGCTGGTCAGTAATGGGTTGGTATGAGGGCAGGAAAAAAGAACCTTTCACAGAGTGAAAGTACAAAATTCTCTAGTTGCTTGGTTTCCTTTCAGTAGCTATGCAAATTGAAAGAATATAATAGGCAAAGAATACTCACATAGTAATTTTAATCTAGTTTTTGAAGATGAAAATGAGGATGTCTAAGAACTGTAGTTCCTTGATAGGAACTTTAGTTCCTTGTAGTTGCTGGGCAACAAGCAAGTGGGTAAACAATCAGACAGACCAAGGAAGGCTTCCGTTTCTGTTACTGCAAGGAGAAATACAATTTTCAAGTGTGGTACCCACAACTTTCTTCATTTTAGTTGATGCAAATTTTCATTTTAGTTTAGTAAAACAATAGCTATATTCTAAATAGCGAAAGCTTGGTAGAAGTCTTCTGTTACTTTTTCCAGCGTGTCCCCCTTCTATACTAAAACATAAAACATCACTGTAAAGAAGTAAAGCAGTAAAGCCAGTGTGGTTTAAAAAGGACTCCAAGTTTAGTCAGTTGTAATTAGCTGCATTAATCTGTGACAGTGAATCTCCCATTAAAGTCATGGTGAACTTCGCCTAAAAATACAGATGGTTTCAAGAAAAGTCCCTGTGTGGTTGCCATATTATTTTTTAATGATGTTGTACTTCTTGTCCAGGTATATTATGTGTATCTTATGCTACAGACTCATCTACAGTGTAAGAAATTGTATGCCTGTGCTATTATCCCTGGGTCTGGGTTTACAGCAGTACTGTGGTAGCTGAGAAACAACATGATAGCATAGAATGAGAAACTTTAGACTTGATACTAGAAATCACTCCAAATGCATCTAGTACCATGGTCTATGGTACATGGTCTAAAAAACCATTGTAATGCAGTTCCTTGCCAGCAACATCATAATGTTCCATTTCTGTAAAGTGTGTGGAATAACTTATATAAAAGGCTTGACATTATGTATTCTTATGTGCACGTGGAATGTAACACATCTGGAACATGTACTTTGTTTCCTCTTCACAATGTTTTGCTTACACAGTAGTAGAACAGTGCTTTATTTACCATTTTTCACATGTATTACCTTAAGCACAACTCTGATTTCACTGCTCCAAAATATCAAACTCATATTTGCATGGAACACCATACCAAAAAACCAAACGAAGACATTAAAATATTTCATCCAGGTATTCAGGATTAATGTACAAAGCTGTTGCAAACAAATGTATTTTGTGCTTGCCATTTGTTTTCATGCCTTTCTCTTAGTACTGTTTACAGAGAAGTTTAGTGCTACATATAGCTATTGGTTTCAGTGTGCTTCAGAATCTGGGTGGAAAAGTGAACTTTTGACACACCTAAAAATTACATAAAACTTACAAAAAAGAGTCTGAGGTTTTGAGGGAGAAACACATACTTTTGTATTCTGAAGCATATCTTTTCTAGACATTTAAGAGCAGATTTTGAAGATGTTAAAATAGTTGAACATTAGGGGTATTCTTGGAGATCTATCAGTTTTGAAAAGTGATATGAGCCATCATAAATTAGGGTGTATCAGTAAGTTCTTAATGGACATATGTTTTACACATGTTGGTGTATTAATTTATATAGCAAATTCTACTATTTTCCTCCATGTTAGCTGTGGGAACAGTAGTTGATTCTTAATTTTGTTTTTGTAATACAGTTTCTTTTTGGTTTAGAGCATTTTATTTGTATTTACTCAGGAATACTTTGGGATTTATATTCTGACACCATGAATTTTGAGTTATCATGAAAACTTTATAATGCTGAATAAATTCATATAATTATAAAAGTTAATAAATAAACATGTAGAGAACTATACAATTGGTTAGGTGCCCATGATGATGTTGAGTTCTTTAATATTTCCACTTCCTTCTAAGTGTCAGGCAACTGGATTTGATGGATTAATAATCTGATCCACAATGCAAATCCTACAGAGCTGTGCTGTGCTCATGTCCTTCCAAATTGGGTAATTTTTGCATAACCAGGATTTGGCAAGTATTTTGGAACAAAACCAACAAAATAGTGTGCTTTTATCTGAAAGTGCTAAACTAATCAGTTGTCTATGCTAAGACAGGTTTTTCATATTAGTGCTTTTCAGATGAAAACTGTGTTTGCTTTTCTTATCGGCATACAGCCAGCCATAACCTCTTCTGGGTTTTGTGACCTTTTTAGCCACTTCCCCACATCTTTATTTGCATGCATTGCAAGATCACATTGGGTAAATGATATCTCCTCTACTGTTCTTGTCAGTTTAATACTTCTCCAACAGCAGGAGAAGCTTTTTCTATTTGTGTTTTGGGCATGCTTCTTGCAAGATTAATCAGTAATTAACAGTTCCTGGTCGTCCACCACTGAAGAAAGTTCAGTATCTGTGAGCTGTTTAATCACACCAGATCATTAAACTATCCTACCTCCATTAATATCTGTGACAATTTAGTAATCCTAACTTTAGCAAAAACAGTTTTAATCCATTTTTTCTATGATATTTGGTGATTCTTCCTGGTGATGATATTTTATAAGGTTTTCCATTTATCAGGCTGGCAATCTTGTGCCCTCTCCATAGGCAACTAGTCAAATGTGTATACAATATTGAGACAATACAACTAAAGAATAAGTTATGTCCTGTTGTATAAAGGCAAACTGAAGTCAAAAAATTCAGCATTTTATTTTAGTTGATTCTTCCAAAATGTAGAGCACATCTGCCTGCATTGATTAAAACTAGGCTGTTTATGAGTCCTGGTGCTTCCTTCAGTATTTCCAGCTTCTCTGCATGAAGCTGGCAGCATCAATAATATGAAAGTGATTAATTTTTCCTGCTCAGAAATTTGACTGATATCTTCATCCACTCATTTCAGAAAATGTATTCTAAATGTTGACTTCAGCATAGTCTTAGAATATTGAATGCTTCTCCTTTCAGTACATGGGAAAATGTGTGGAATATTTGTAATTGACGTGAGAATAAGCAATTTACTTCCTTAAACCAATCAAACAAATACTCAAAAAGAGTTGTATCTTTACTGCTTTGTGTTGCCTGGCATGAACAAACTGTCTCTGCTGTCAGGAACTGTTTGTGATTCATTAATTCCAATGTCTCAGTCCACAAACAGAAAGACAATATATTGGTCAGGTACTAGGGCTGATTTTCCAACCTCACAGAAATGATTTAAGATGAAACCAAATCTCTGAAAATTTTTCTCCTGTCTCTCCTACCTTTCTGGAAAGGAAAAGAAGAATGGAGAGGGAGACGTCAGAGACATTCTCAAACAGCATGTAATCCAATGGTCAGACCATTTACTCGGGGACAACAGGAAATAGCCCCTCAATTTTTTCTTTACAGAAGTTACTTGAGGAGTTTTAAAACATACTTTTCAGCCTCACAGGAGCAACCCACACCCACTGATCTGTCAGCTCCACGCAAAGTGTGCTGCTGGAACTCTGCCATACTATTTAGGAAAATATTCATGGGTTGGGGTGCTGATTCCCAGCACCGCTATATTTAATTTCACCACTCTTTCCATGTGTTTGTCATTATGCCCCACCTAAATCTCAGCCTTGTCACTGTCAGCACTGTTTTGCTTTCCTAGCAATGTTTTGCTTTATGTAAGTCTGGGAAAGGCTGTGTAAGACCAGGGGGGAGGGGGGACAAAGAATCTTTATATGTATGCACACATTTCCATTTCAAAAATTCCATTCCATAGTTTTGTAGGCTGTCTCAACAGTTCCATTGAAATTTGTTTCCTTCTCTGATGCTTATATCTGTGACAGATGCCATAACACGCAGTCTGTATGGAGCTATAGGATCCATGAAAGTTTGGTCTGACAAAGCTAATCACTTGTCTTAGAGGACCCAGACCCTAGACCCTAGAACCATGGTGCAGAACTCAAAACAGTAATAGGCTGGAAGCTGGGTGCCGTAATACTGAGCATAATGAGTACCACCCTCACATGCAGCTCTCAGCTACCACCACCATGAGGGCGTGGAAGATGGGGTGGACATGGAGGGTCAGTGGAAGGAGGTAACATGGGAGTTTCAGTAGGCACTGACTGATTAGGAAAACAATGCAGCTGGTGTTCATTCTTTTAGAAATGTGTTGGACATAATGTGGGCGCGTGTGCTCTCCACAGGACAGTGTCAGTTGTTGTTGACATGCTTCACAGCTGTGTATGATGCAACAGGACATCTCACAGCAAAGGGTAAGGAAAGGGCTTTGGCATTCTTGGCCTCTATTCTACTAGTTGCTGCAGAATGATGTTATAACAGTATGACAGCCTTTTTTTTTTTATCCATGTGTGTGCTCATAGCAGTTTTTGTCTGCTGAATATACAGTTGGCAGAACTACAATGCAATTAACTGACATTTTTAATACTGCAAGGGTTTTGACCTGGTTCAGTTTTAGTTTAAGGCAAGTGGTTGGTCTGCTCTATTTATTGTTTTCCTTTTCATTAAAAAATTACAGTGACCATGGTTTAGATTTTCTCCCCTGAAGCTATGTGAAACTAGGAATTTGGGAAATGAGAAATTGTATTTAAAAAAAGTTTACAATTGCTTTTTTAGAATCATACCTTAGAGCTTTTCTTTGTTTTTCTCCTATTGTTCTGGATGCAATTTTGGAGAAATAGTTCATAAAGCAATTAATTCAAAGCAAATAAAGCAGTCTAGCAGTTAATTGTGATTTTCTCACAGATTTGCCTATAGGCCAGAGTGCAGCTCAGCTTTAGGATATAAACTTGCATGCATACCAGCAAAACAGCTTTTGCATTTATTTTCTTGTTAAATTAACAGGAACACTGATCTGCTTTGTCCCTCTTCTCTCCACTTTGTTTTTTAAAGCTGCTGCAATGGACCATTACAGTTATTCTTTGTTTGGTCTACCCCTGGCATGCCTTTGAAAATATGTTCAAGACAACCCTATAAAACTCACATCAAAATGTCTCAAGCTAATAATTAAATAATTAAAATATCATTAATCAGAAATCACTTCTGGAAATATGAATCTCCTTACTTGTCATGAGGAATATATGGAAGAAATAGGTATTTCTAGAAATAGAATAAAAATGGAATGAGATTAAAACACGTAAGTATAGTTTGGCAATATATACCAGCTGAAACTTTGCTGGTTCTATTGACTTCAGTCAGACTGGTTGGTCCAGCTTTTCAGTATTTTTCAATTTTATTTTGTGTTTTTCAAGGCTGAAAATTTGCTTCCCATGTTAGCTTCTACGTTTATGTTTGTGAATGTAATTGAAGAGTTAATGTTAATGAACTTATTCAAAAGATAAATGCCTCCTGGAGTTGCTACTTTCATAAATAGCTTCCCATAATGGAACCTGTGTTATAGCACACTACACCATCTTCTGTTCCCATAGTCTTGCATAAAGAATTGAAAAACTNTAAAGTAATTCTTCCTAATATCTAATCTAAACCTCCCCTGCCGCAGCTTCATACCATTTCCTCTGGTCCTGTCGTTATTCCCTTGGGAGAAGAGGCCAATCCCTGCCTCTCTACAGTTTCCTTTCAGGTAGTTGTAGAGGGCAATAAGGTCTCCCCTCAGCCTCCTCTTCTCCAAACTAAACATGCCCAGTTCCCTCAGCCTCTCCTCGTACGACTTGTTCTCCAGACCCCTCACCAGCTTGGTGGCTCTCCTCTGGACACGCTCCAGCACTTCAATCTCCTTCCTGTAGTGAGGGGCCCAGAACTGAACACAGTACTCGAGGTGAGGCCTCACCAGTGCCGAGTACAGAGGCACGATGACTTCCCTACTCCTGCTGGCCACACACAATCATATTCTTTTTCAATAAAAGAATGGAATGAAAAACCTGATCCAAACTCCCTTGCAGACAACAAAAAAAGCTTTGACTGATTTGAAGTGGCAAACTACTGGTCAAGCCATGCAAGTCTAAGTTTAAAAATTTTTAAATGTACACTGTAATGCAGGAGTACTTAATTCTGAAATACGTATGTATCGTACAATATAAAATGGAGTGTCTTTATGTTGAAAAAGAGTCAGATCAAAATTTTCTTAGCTTAAGTGACACACAATGAATCAGTATATATGGGAGGAATTTATAATTTAGTTCTTTTTTATAACACTGATCTTCACTAACACCTACATGGCCACGAACAGAGCTTGTATGGCCTGCTGAGATTTATAGCAAGAAAAGGAAATAAAATTAATTCATGTTAATATGTTTTATTTCTAATTTTTACTGGGTGATTAATCAACTCCATTTGTTGAGAACTCCGTTGCTATTTATTGCCTTTATGTAAATGTAGATTTTCAGAAACTAAAAATAGTGATTTCTTGTAATATCAGGTAATGATAATTCTGACATGTGAATAAAAACAACCAGTGGTTTTATCTTCTTAATCAAATTTAAATAGGACTTTTGACAGATTTTTTAGTATATAGTGATGGCAGAAGATAACTAAGATATTTGAATAAACTTTAGAACAGAAAGCAAATTGGTCATAATTTGGCTTTGTGTCTACATTTCTAGAAAAATTCATAAATATCAACAAGTCAAAATTTGGTCATTGTTTTCTCTAGTAATACCTCATCCAGAAATGCAGCAGATGAGATCTGTGAATCCAGCATCGTGCTGGACTGGGAATGACTCTTGTAGGGGAAAGCATTGTTCAGCAAATACAAAAAAACTTCCAAAAGTGCAATATAGCATAATTACAACTGCAGAAGTTTATCAACCTTTCTCGTTTATATCATATACCTGGTCTAAAAGCAAATAGCATTTCCCTGCCAAGTTGCAGAACACTAGAGGTTAAATAGTTATAGAATGATATTTCTGTTTTTTCCTCATTCATTCTGATGAGCTCATGATTGTTGTCAGTCCTGAAAAATACAGCTCTTTTTATCCAAGAGAAGTGCAGCAGCAGTAAAGTTCTTTTTATTATGCCATCTTTAAACAAAAATTAAATCTACTTGCATCACCGAAGACGATGAAAAATCTGGAGAATATAGCTTAGCCACGTGAGAAGGAGCTGTGGGAAGTACCCTGCTGCCATTCTTTCCTATTCTGTCACAAGAGGCACAGATCATGTGCATAAATTGCTTATAAGTAAATTGTCTTGTGTAGTTTTGTGCAGACATATATTTGTTTATTTTAAACTTCTTTGCAGTCAGCACAAACCAGAACTACAGCTGGTATAAATACACCAACTTTTAGTAATTATGAGGAGAACATAATACAAGTAATTTTTGAGCATTTGCAGAGTATAGGATTGCTCCTCTTTACTTCCAAACACATAGATTTAAATCTGATTGAAGCCTCTTTATTTAATAATTATTCTTTTTGATAAATCAGACATCATATAATTCATCAGTCTGGTCTGACTTTCTACAAGAAAGGTGTTTGAATGGAAAAATGACCTTAAAAGAAATGTTTGGAATAGTGTTTTGAAATGCATCTTAGAGGGTGTCCCCCAGTTGTTCATGGAAACATATCTCTGCCTGATAAAACTGTAAAATTCCACCAAAAACAGTGCGTCCAGTTTAAATCCGCCATATTTTATCAAGTGCTGTCACAAATATACATCTTTAATGTTATATCAGCATCTCACTGACTTCACAGGTCACTTCCTGTAATCTTCACATGTAATTAATCCTTTGCTGAATCTCTGTGCCATGGTCTAGCAAGATGAGCACATTCAATTAAATTTCTGTCTGGACCAGTCACTAGAGGGAAGCAAAGACCTTCACGTGCTTATCCATAACGTCAATCAAAGTATGGCATCACTGACAATATCTAGTCAGTATTCAATCTAATATTTTGGAAAAGGCCTATTTGGTGGAAAACCATTCTTAAAAAAAAAAGAAGAAAAAGTTGTATTTTTGTATTGTTGACTTCTAAAGGCCATTGCCATTAAAAAATACAGTCATTTTCATGAGTGATGCTTTGATACTTTGAGTCTAGACAAGAATCTCAGTACAAAGTGGATTATTTTAAGGCTTTCATTCTTTGAAGCATCCCAATATTCAGAAAAATATATTGAAATTTTGTTAACATAGTAGCTATGCATTTGCATCATGTGGCAAAACCTGTGATAAAATACACCAGTTTCTTGATATCTTTTTGTTATCCATGCTTCCATTCCCTAGTGTTTTATCTGTGGTACTCAGAATCTCATTCTGTGTAAAAAGTTCTTCTCAGCATAAATATGTTTCTGATGTCAAGTTTATCGATAGATCCATTGAAACCCTAGATTTAAATATCATATCAGAATCCTTCCCCAGGTATTGGCACAAATCCAGGACTTATTGTATCACCTAGAATGGCAATAATTAAGTCATTACATATACTAACATATAGAGAAATACAGAACCAGAGAAACAGAATGAATAATGAATTTTATATATTTGTATACTTAGCCTGTAAAGACTACACTATTTTGACCAGACTTGAAGTGAAGTCCATTAATTTTATGCTCCTTCATGATTGCAGTTTTGCTGTAATACAAATCTAGTTAATCTCTTTTTAGAATGTCTATTTTAAGTCAGTACTTTCTTTGATATCTATGTAGTTTTAAATGATTGCTCACAAAAATAATCTATCCTTTTAATATAATATCTAAATAACTTAAAGTGTAAATATGTCAAATATCAAATAACAAAACAAAACAATTTATTTTAAACAAAAAAGAACTATTGTATTTTAGCAATTTTTGATTGCATTTAACCAACAGTGCCATGCAGCTAGTATGGGAATTCTCAAACAAGAGAGAGAGTCATCAGGAGTCAGGATAGTCTAATCTCTTTTAAAGCAGATTATACATTAAAATTTGTAGCATAGACAGGAAAAAGTCAACAATATCATTTTCTATGCACATCACTTATCTTCAGCCCACTCTTCCCTCCCTTCTCTTTTTTTCTTGTAAGTGGCCAGTCAAACATCTGATATTTCAGGTACACAAATTCTGTGTGTACTCACACATATACGTCATCATTTCATGTACACACACACATTAAAATCTTTGAGGAGCAAAGCATGTAAAACATATTTACCACCATCACCCCAAGAAGAGCAGTTGAAAAGATGAAACATCATTTTCTTTACTGTACCTCACAGTAAAGCATGCCAGACTCTACATGCTTTTAATGTTATTCATATTGGGTACCATATACCAATCTTTAAATTACACACCTTAATGTGAATTACATTTTATCTTCTTCATTGTAAATTCAAGAGAAAAACTATGCTAAATTTATCAAAAGCTTATCTTTACATACATATATGTGTGTATATATATATATATGTATATATATACACATTCCCCATACTTACCTTCCCTGTACAATTGACTGCTAGGAATATGTTTTATTTTTGGTTTTCATCTCAAGCAAACCTTTTTGTTCTCATGTTTTTGTAACTGATATACACAAGAGAACTCTGATCAAACACAGCCTGAGGTTTTTCCAGTAAATAGAAAAATTTTCATTGGGGTCAAGGATATATACAGAGTCTAAATATTATAGTGAGTTAGTGTCTCAGCCAACATTAGAGCCCAAAGTACTTTTAGGCCCACAATCCCATGACTTAGACACTGGAAATAACCATCTTTCTTTAATACAGAAAATGTCTAGCACTTGTAAAAGAACCCATGTAGTTCTGGCTTCACTCTCTGCTTCCTCCAAAAATAACAACCTCTCTTGTGTGTCATTTTAAGGAACCACATAAGACTAGTGCGGGGCTATCTAAAAGTGATGAAAAAAGTTGAAAACTCAGGCAAAAAAGCATCACTATTGTATCACTTCATCTCAGGAGAACAAATAAGCTGCTTATTGAGACAGTTGTGGGGAAGAACCAGGGAGGATCTGGAAGTGACGTGAGAAGGTATTTTCTGGTGCATTGTGCTATGTATGGAGTTTCTATATAAACTGGACATGCTATTTTAGATATCCTCTTCTTTCATAACCTCTCAGCTCAAACTATTACCCAAATGTAATTTTATAACCTATACAACTATTTCTTTTTCAGTTTGCCTAGACCTTTACATTTTCAGTTTATTTTGATTAATGTGAGAAAATTAATTCTGAGAAGATACATATCACAAAAAACAGGGTACATTGAGGTCAGTGTTTAAAGGATGTGAACAAGTTTTGATATATACTGTATTTAACTTTGAAGTATAAATCATCAGTAGCCATCTTTACAGATGGTGTTTTTAATATTTTCCCTTCTGTTATTTTTTTGGGTTTTGTTTAGTTTTGTTTAACAGGAGGTATTTTACAAATGTATGCTGATACAAATGTGAGAATAGTATCTTGATAATAAGATAAAAGATTCAAGCTCTTTTTTTTCTTTTTTGCCAGATTTACTGCATTTCAAGTGTCCAAGGCTAAAACATAGGCCATTAAATGCAGCAGGATGATTCATTTTCCTTAAACTTAGTGCCAAAATGTCCCGGACAGACAATTAGAGTCATGAGCTGCAGTAAGTGTCTCACAGAGACTAAACAAGACAGCTATCCTTTTCTGTTAACCATCCTGAGCCAGAAATCCACATAGAGCTAGGAAGTTGGAAATAAGTGATATGAAAATATCTTTGAATAGACCCTAGGATTAAGATTTAATACTAAAAGTAGAATGTAGATACCTTAGTATAACTGTTTAGAACCATTTCAGGACATATATACAGGTGACAGGAGAAACTGATGCCCTTCAGAGCAGTTGAAGGCAAAGACCCCGTAAGAGATCTCTAGCAGTACTGTATGTAGGAAATAAAATTAATTGCTAATGGTAGAATTAACTGAAAAAATAAGAAAATGAAAACTTGAAAATTAGTATGTCTGCCAGTGCCACAGCCACTGAGTACCTACTACAGGTAAACTGTCCTATAGACTACTAACAAGATCTCCATGGACTATAATCGAAGCTTAGATACTTTGCATACCTATTGGTACCTAAATTTAGAAGTTTCAATACCAGATGGAACCCTGCCCTATGTATCTATTTTCACCTCAGGATATGGGTTGCCAAATTATGTCCTATATTTAATAGGACATATTATATATTTAATAAAGAGATGAGGATGACCTTTGGCAAAATAATCCAAGGTTAAATTCTTTGTGAGTACTAGGGGTTCTAACCCTCTTCAGTCTGAGGGGGTTGAGACTCACAACTTTTCCTCTCCAGGAGATAGCCCTGATCATCAGACTCTAAGCAATGATCTCATAGAGCTGCTTTCCTTGCAATCAACAGTAAAGATAATAAACACAAAAACAATATTGAAAATATGCTATTGACATTGAACCCAAAGATCTGGATATAGAAGATTAAAGTTCAAAAATAAATTAAGATATAAAGTCTGTATTTTTTGGAAATGGGTAATTTCCAACTTTGTGAATTCATCATTAAGTTTATAGTGACAACCAGTGGCTCTGGAGAAAATATCCTCCAACAGCAACCCACAAATTATCAGTATCTTGTCAGAGGACAAGGCAATGCATTTCATAACATTGATACTAGAAATATCAAATGAAATTGATGAACATTTTTTTTAATTAAATAAAATTATAAATGTGCCATCACTGGGAATAAGATATGCTCTAACAAAGAATACTTAGTTTCTAACAAAAGGTTTGTAATGAGAATCAGTGGCTAATAAAGTAATGTTTTACCTTTTCTCCACTCTTGGTGGATAATAAAAAAAAAATATGTAATTGTGATCCTGCAAGGTTGATTATGTTCCCAAAAGCATTTCTGAGGCATTTTCTGCCCTTGTTACAGTTTTACTTATGAAGTAAGAGAACTTTAATATATTATCAGTCTTCCTTTTTGTTGTTATTATCAAGCAGAGATTATAAAGAAGGTAGTAAGTGGCACACAGTCAATCCATTCTCATGATAACAGCTGTAATCAGAACACAAAATGGTCTGATATTTAACTTTTGTGCCATTTTGAAAAACATAATCTTGCATAACTTTATGAATGCCATAGTTGGTATTGAACAGACTTTTCAGCATTTATTTAAAAGCAGTATATATCTTATATTCTGTATTATCAATGTGCAAACACGCTTGGGATTTCAAATATGTGACAAGTTTGGGTTTTTTTTTTTCTCTTTTTTTTAATGCAGCACAATATTTTGTTAATAACAAAGAGGATAACTCTACTGTTTATATGGTTCCTCTGCCATATTTTCTTAATAATGAGGAGGTCTGAAATTTGTGAAGCAGAAAATCTAGTCTCATTCTGCTTTGTGACACAAAACCACAAACCTCTCATGATTTATTAATACAATTGTATCTCAGTATTTTGGATTGCCTCTTAAATCTGAGTGGCTTACATCACATGCCACTTTTCCCTATCCACTGATCAGGTACTTTTACTTTCTCATATATTGAAATTAATTTAACAAGACAGATAGCACTCGCATATACAAAGTAGAACCCATTTAGGTGCAAACAACCTGGTAACAGGGATTACCTGTGTCAGCAGAGGTAGCAAGAAAACTAATTAAAAATAAAACATTATCAGAAGCATTATAACAAGATTTTAATTAATTGTGTCTTATAAATATTAAAAAACTGGGTTTTCTGTACAGTGCACTGAGTAAATCCACATGGTTTTAAGTCTGGTTTTTGCTTGCTCTCAGTTCTCCCTTAAACCTCATATTTTAGCCTCTTCTTCAGTACGCTGTACAGGACATAAAAATTCTGATCATTGTTAAATCACATTTTTTTATTACATTTTATGCAGTCTTTCCAGAAGGATGTGTAAAAATAATGAAATTTTAGTTTGAGGGATATTTTGCCCATTAAAATAATGTAATCAGTGAAACGTGGAAACTCCCAAGTAGTTACTTGAGTGGTAAAAAGGCAAGGAATAACATAAGGATTGTATTTATTTCCAGAAAAAAAACTGTTCTGGTTACCAAATAATTAAAAATTTACTTATTTTGCTCTTGTGCACACAACAACTATCTAAAGTTAATTTTACTTCAGTCTGTGTGCTTTTTTTTTCTCAATCAAGAAGAGATACAGCAATACAGATTAGCTGTTACTGCTAATTTTTAGTGGAAAAATGTAGAACAAAACCATAAGATATAAAAATGCTATATAACATGTGCTCAGCTTGGTTATATAATTAGGTTCATTATCTTTAATCTGTGTGAGTTTAGTTTGACATCTGCACATTAAATGAGCACGTGTCAAATTATTGTCTCCCTAATTTTAAGTTCTTGCTTTACTGAACTGAGAGTCTCTTGATTATTTATTTGCTGAAAGAAAACTTCAGTAGGTGGTTAAAAAGGTCACAATATAACTGCAGATAAAGTTTGAAGGAAAAAATAGATATATTTAATACCGAAAGTACTTATGCCTTAAAAAGTACAGCTGAAATAAAGAGAGAGAATAATGATGCCATGTAAAAAGCTTGGGAATCTAAATGGACATAAACAGGCCTGTTTATGGTTATAAAGAAATACTTTAATTTGGATATTGTTATAATTGAGAGCTGCTTTTGAAGGAAAAATGTAATCCTAATAGCTTTACTGAACACCAAAGACTTCATTTTCTGTTTTACTTACACACTTCCTTCCTCAGTAAAACTACACAAGAGCCTTAGAGCAAAACCTAAATTAATCAACGAACATAGTGGCACATTTAATGCACTGACACCCTGTGCTGAAATAAGGGCAACATTAGTACAGCCTTTTTCTGAAAAGAGACAGCATCAGATGGTCTTATGGCTTTATAACTGTTTTCAGTGCCTTCCATTTAACTTTGGATGGGTTTATGAGCAAAAAAATGTAAATAGGCAAAGAGCCTATTGTCACTGTAATAGCTCAGTCAGAGACCTGAAAGTCAAGTATCATCATTTCACCCCATCAGTAGTTCTTCCTGTTGGAGTGAACTGACAGTACTGGTAAAGATGGCCAAGAGCTGTTCACCATGAGATGATTCCTTCTGTATTGAAGTTACACATTTTATCTAATTCACTTTCCCTGATTAAAGAGGTCTGTGATGATAAAAGAAGTACTACTAAGTTGATACTGGTGTCCTAGCTCTTGTCAGTGTAGTTTTAAAAAGAAAAGTAATTACCAATAATTACTTGAAATCTGAAGCCTCTAAGCACTTGTCTGACTTCTACAGTGGTCAAAAAGTGAAGAGGGGGCAAAGGTGGATATTGAACCCACAGTTTCTGAGTCCATGTGAATTCCCACTGATTATAAAAAGTCCCCGAAACAAGATTCCCACACCCTCCAGGGAAGAGGCATCATCATTTGGTTAGGATCAGGCTCCTTATTTGTAATTTTCTGGCCCTGTGAATTATACCTTTATACAGAGACTGTGGCACAATTCAACAGGTTGTGAAATAAGTGACCTTCAATCTAGAGTTGCCAGTTCCAGACATAAGATGCTTCTGAATTCCTTCTGGCTGATGAGGAACAAAAATCTAGGTGTCCCTCTTTGCAGTAAAAGGTGCTTGGGACAGCACTGCTTCTATCTTTCTGTCAATTTCATTTAAAAGGAAATCACTCAATTATCTGCATGACACAGACATCTTTGTATGAAAAGTGGTTTACGGTGTCAATCCTTGTAGATGCCAATGAAGCAGAATTTTAAACATTTTATTTACCAGTTTTCAGTTTGGTTGTTTTATGTGTGCTTTACTCAAGGCTGCAATGAATATTGTCCTCTAGCACCTAAGGGGACCTTATCACTCTCTACAGCTACCTGAAAGGAGGTTATAGAGAGGTGCGTATTGATCCCTTTCCCAATTAACAGGTGATAGGAGGAGAGGAAACAGCCTCAAGTTGCACCGGGGGATGTTTACATTGGATATCAAGAAAAATTTCTTCACCAAAAGGGTTGCCAAGCTTTGCAACAGGCTCCCCAGGGAAGTGGTTGAGTTGCTATCTCTTGAGGTATTTAAAAGACATGTTGATGTTGTGCTGAGAGACATGGCTTAAAGAAACTTAAGTACTTAACTCTAACGCATATGAATTTTATTCCTAAAGCCATGTTTACCATATTATTTAAACACATGACTTTTGTATACTTACCCCCAACAATAGTTTCTCTGGTCCTTGGGCAAATCTGAACTGAATCAGGCCTCTTCCTGCTGGTCATTTATAAATGCCCTTTATAAATTAGATGGAGATAAAAAATATTTGGTTGTTTAAGTTCACCAAGAAAAGAATTTTCAAATGTGCTTTTCTTTTTTTTTTGTAATATTTTCTGAGATCCACATCTCACCAACATACTAGATTAAGATTATTTAAACACACATTTTGTGATTAGTCTAATTTAAATCTACAGTGGGACAATGTTCAAGAACATCTGTAAGTTTACATAATTTAAGTCTCTTTCAATTCAGGACTAGAAATTTGGAGATGCCATCTTAAAAAATAAGTGAGAAGAATTTATTTATTTATTCATAAATTTCTAAAATTAGTAAAATTTTAACTAATGGCAATATTTCAGTGTTGTACTTGTGATGAACTGCAAAATAACACCTACCAAGAAGCATCCCACATTTTGCTATTTCTAGTTTCCTTCATTTTCCTATCCAGTGCTCTGTAACATTGGTCACAATATTTCAAGAATCACTGCAGATGCTAGCTATCTCCAAAGATGTCTAGGGGAAAAAGGGAAAAATAACATTCACGAAGTATTTCTACACCTGGTCACCACAGTGTACTGCAGTGTAGAGTCACTATGGAATCAATAGAATCACGGAATATTTTGGTTTGGAAAGGAACATTTAAGGCCATCTAGTCCATCCTCCCTGCAACAAGCAGGGACATCTTCAACTAGATCAGGTTGTTCACTTCCCCATCCAACCTGATCTTGAATGTTTCCTGGAATGGTGCATCTACCACCTCGCTGTGTTTCTTCACCGTCGTCCAGTGTTTCATCACCCTCATCATAAAAAATTTTTGCCTTATATCTAGTCTGAATCTCCCTTTTTTTAGTTTAAAATCGTTACCCTGTCATAACAGAATCTGCTAAAAAGCTTGTCCCTATTTTTCTTATGAGCCCAGTTTCAGAATGGAAAGTCTGCAATACAGTCTCCTCAGAGCCTTTTCTCCTCCAGGCTGAATGGGATATATCTACACTACCTTCATCTACCTGGTTTGGATGCTGGTAGCAGACTAGTTCAGCACAGGAAGGATAGTTTACTTTGATTCTGTAAACTGGAACAAATTATTTCAGGAACTGAGGCAAATCACTGGTATATCATGGCAAATTAACAATCTTCCTTAGAGTAAAATAAAAATACTTTGGGGGGATGTAGTAATTTCTTAACTATACCTGCTTAAGGCATATATGATTAGGACTATGATATATTGCTATAAGACTTGCCTGTCTTCCACTTAAAATCAGTATGATCATTGAAAATAATGTTATCCAGACTATCAACAGTGATTTCAGAGAGAAATTTGCAGGTAAAAAAAGTTATTTTAACATTGCAATTTATTTTCATGTTTATATTGTGAGCATTCAAAAAAAACTTTAAGAGTAACCCTTAGGTGGAATTGGACAGTCTAGATTTTACCAAGGGAGATTTTCAGGCAAGAAAACGTAGAAAACTTGACTCACCAGTTCTTTAAAGTCATCTATTTCAGTCCACTGCTAGGACACAATATACATTTGCTTTTTCTGGTCAGCAAACATTCCTGTAAGCAATATTTTTTCCTGATATTTCAATTTATCTTGCATTTCTTAAATCTTCCTATATAATTTCAAGAAAATGATGTTATCTCCCTGCTGTAAAATACACAGATTTTCTCATCTCTCTAGGTGCATATTTTTGCCTCCCATACTTTGATAATTTGTATAATTGAATTTCACAGTTTGACTGAATACACTGTATATGAATCACCTAATCTGGTTCTTTCGTTATGAGTAGAAAACATTTGTGTTACTATATTTTCTAATACATTTTGGAAATACTAGTATTTTTCTGTTTCCTGTTACATTCTAGAAAGGCTCATGTAAAAATCTGAGCAAAGACTCATATTTCCCATTTTCTTAGCTTTTTTTGTAGCAATTTTTTAGGTTATGCCTTCTTTATATTCCTCCACAGCAGATGAATATTTCTTTTTTATTGTTGTCTTTTAGAATTCAAATATTTGAACTGAAGTTTCTGATGTAGTTTAAGTATGCATTAATGTCAACCAGACAGTGCTGAACATCAGTGCCCTGGTGCTCAGAAGAAATAATCTATACTTCTATGGTTGCGGTTTAGCCATAGCTGGCAGCTAGGACCACACAGCCGTTCACTCACTTCCCCCTGTCCCTCCCTCAAGTAGAGTAGAGACAAAAAAACAATTTCCAAAGAAATTGAGAGGAAAATATTTGTGGGTTGAGATAAAAACAGTTTAATAGAAAAGTAATGGAACAGAAAAATAATATTAATAACAATAATAATAGTAAAAAATATACAAATTAAAATGATACAACACCAATTGCTCTCACCAAAGGTTGCCCAGCCTGTCCCAAGCAGTAATTGCAGAAACCTGGCCCCCGACCAACCCCACTTTATATACTGAGCATGATATCTAAGGTACAAAGTATTCCTTCGGCCAGCTTGTCTATGCTCCCTCTCAGCTCCTATGGCAAGCTGAAAAAGTCCTTGACTTAATATAAACATTACCTAGCAACTACTAAAACAATGTGTTGTCAACATTATTTTCATACTAATTCCAAAACACAACANAAAAGTAATGGAACAGAAAAATAATATTAATAACAATAATAATAGTAAAAAATATACAAATTAAAATGATACAACACCAATTGCTCTCACCAAAGGTTGCCCAGCCTGTCCCAAGCAGTAATTGCAGAAACCTGGCCCCCGACCAACCCCACTTTATATACTGAGCATGATATCTAAGGTACAAAGTATTCCTTCGGCCAGCTTGTCTATGCTCCCTCTCAGCTCCTATGGCAAGCTGAAAAAGTCCTTGACTTAATATAAACATTACCTAGCAACTACTAAAACAATGTGTTGTCAACATTATTTTCATACTAATTCCAAAACACAACAGCTACTAAGAAGAAAATTAAGTCTATCCCAGCTGAAACAAGGACAACTTCCTATCATTAAAAAAAAAAGAGTTAAAGTGTTATTTAAATTCTTAAATATTCCTGAGACTACCGTAAATACTGTCCATTTTATTATCTGAGCAAGACATTTATTCACATATTATTCATCTACCAGGTTTTCATGTTGATGAGCAATATATTTAATCAGAATATCAGTACCTTTACAATACGCAAATACCTAAAACAAATACACTGTTCCTTATAGCATGGGCACATCATACCTTTTTGTTATGCTGCATACAAGACACTCCAGTGAAAAGATTGGACTGGGAATTATGTATAGTTCTGAATTATTCCAATAGCTGAATGTATTCTCCTAGCTAGAATTTTTGGGATTGTCAAACACACTAGAATGATTTTATTATTTTTTTCCCATTATTATGCCATATGCAAACTTAGTATAAAAATTGAAAATAACCAGGTAAAATACTTCACCATGCACCCTGCTAGTGGGTTTGGGGTTTGTTTTTGAGAGAGTTCCAGGAAGAGAACCAACCTCAGAAGTGTCACTATGACTTACAAAGTCTTTAACAGATGTATAACATTAGGACAGAAAGTGCAACATTTCCAACTGAGCAGGGCAGAGTTAAGTAAATATATCTAATTCCATAAATGATGGACTATATAAGCTACCCAGTCTGTATTTTTCAGTCAGAGTAGATTCAACAGTTATAAATGCAGGAGAGAGAGATTAGATCATACAGCAATGTAGCCATAGTACAGTTTTTCTCCTAATATTCTATCTTCCCACACAGCCACGCTCTCCAAATGTCAAACTCTCAGATATAAAGGGATGAGATGTAGGCATATCCATTATATAAGAGGAGGTAAAGCTGGGTAAAAAAAATATGGGTGGAAGCCATTTTCCTTAAATATGAGCTGCTTCAAATTTTTTTCTGCTCTGTATGCTTGCAAGTGAAAGATCATTGTCTGGACTTTTACTACCAAAGTAAGCATAATTAGCAGAAAAATTCACAGAAATTATAGTACTGTTACATTTTCTCCTCCCTGAAGGAGCCTTCCCCCTCTCTCCCCTTCCCCCCTGCTGCTGCCCCACCCCCAACTTTTAAAATTTATTTTTAATTCTACACCTGTTTACAAGTTATCTACAAAAACTTGGCTAAACTAATATTCCCGTCAACATCAGTAAGGTAGTACTTGGATGGGTTTCATCTACATTTTAGAAAACATTATGTGTGCATGCTGGCAAGCTCAGATGTCTCCACGTAGAACATCCATTCTCCATTCCTACCTAAGTGCATTTAAAACAATTTCCAAACACGCAAATATCTTTTCTACACTTAGCAGGCAAGTGAATGCAGGATCAAGATGTGTCTGCTTGTATCATATTCTGTTCCTCAGAAACTCATGTGCAGGTTTGAACCACCTTGCGTTTGTTTAACTAAAGTAAATTGCTAACAAGTTTCTTATGTAGATGGTTCACGACCTTTGAAGAAATGAAACCTGGAAAAGAATTAATGTATACTAAAGATGTCTTTCCAAAATAATGCAGGAGAAAGTAATACTGGAAATTCAAAGTACCAGTGAGAACTAAAAGACTCTAATTGCATATGACATGTGGAAGCAAACTCCACAACCTGCAAAGTTGTAAAGTAGGTATGTTTATTCAACGCTGGGCAGCATGGTGGGTAGTTCCACCAAAGTCGCGTGCACCAGCTGAAAGCAAAGGTCTACATTTCTGCTACTACTTCATACATATTCAGTTTATGTCCTAACAAGCTCATGCATATGCATCATTTGATCTCGCTCCATATGTTAATTAGTTCCCCGCCTCCATGAGTCTGCGCAATATCTTCCTCTGGTGGTCGTCGGGGGTCACAGTGATGAAGTAAGAAGGTTCCTCTTCATCAGCGCTAGTAACCTTTGCTTGCTGTGCCTGCTTGGAGCTTGGCCATACAGCAAGCCTGGGTGCGGCTGTTTTTCGTAGCCTTAGTCCTTAGTGGAGATGTCTTATGTCTAGGGTTGGATGATTAGTTACTCGAGATAAGCAACAGACAGCAGCTTGTTATGAACACATTCTGCTCATTAATTCAAAGGCATACTATCACTACACATATATCTGTTTAAGCATTATTTAGTCTCCCTTACATCACATAAATAAAAATATTATCACAGAATTTTTCTCGCTCTTTGTCAAGTAGGATTGGACAGGGCCACCTGGGTCGTTGTGTAGAGCAACCAGCTTTGGCAGACATTCACATCATAAGATTCTGTTATTAAAGCTCTATCACAAAACCTGTTAGTCTGTGACTTGACTTGTCCATGTGCCAATGTTTTCCAGGTTAAACATTTTTTAAATCTCATTATTTTCCTGGTGGATGTAACTGCTGTTCTCAAATATCTCTCAGTCTTTGTTTTGCTAGATCTAACAATTTAAGGTCTTTTAGAATTCTCTTTCAGAACAGATAGTTGTTTTCAATCTGAATTCATCATTCTTGAGCATGAGTGACAAAAGTAGAGCACATAGATGTAACATTGCACATTAATGATGTGGAGGAGGACAAAAAAGTAATTGGTAATCTATTTGAGTCAAAATTGATTTGGGAAAAGCTGGCAAAGTAGCTTCTAATGAAATAGAATTAGATACCCTTCTTAAATACAAATGTCAGATTTGACCTTCGATGAGGCTATATTGAAGTTACAAGGGAGATAAATAGGACTTAAAACTGTACTGTACAAATGATAGGGTCTCATTATTTCAATATACTAGAGCTGATAGAAATTTTTATTTTCATGAACTAAATGCTATACTTTGTCATTTCAAAAGCTGGGTCTGATAAGCAATAAACACACTGATTGCAAAACAGCTACTTGCATGAAATAACCTTTAGATTTAGTGACCATAAATTGACTCAATAAAATCAAGCTAAAGATAAAGAATAGTTCTGTTATTTTCTTGAAGTTTCTCCTGTTGAAACTGAAGATATGAAAGATTGTTACCTGATCCAAAAGATTATTCACCTGAGCAAATAGTCAGATTTGAGCAAGAGGATTTTTCTGGGAGAAAACTTGCATCAGAAGCTTCTGAAAGAGTTGTTCTTCTGAGGGTACAAACAATAAAGAGTCAAGTCTTAAAAGATTTCATTCCCTCTTGTACCTCTACTTTACACGGGAAATAGCTCTTCAGAAGACTAATCGTTAATAAAAGACAAATTAAATAACACAAATAGAAGCAACCCATGAGTTTACAGGCAGAAATTACTTGTTTTCCTATTTATTGACTAGTATTCAATAGTGATGCTTGGCTTAATGAGTTTTAATACAGAAAGATTTGCATCTGCTATAATTACATCTAGTTTGAAATCTGTCAAGCAACACTAGACCATATCAGATGAGAATGTGACCTTTCTGATGGATATGTCTGAAGTGTTATTACATATGTGTGAACTTCAACATTGTGTATCTTGAGTATTCATCCCCAAGTACATTTAGCATGTCATAACATGGTTGTATATCATTAAGATAACATTCAAAAGAGAATATAGTGGTCATGGTATGGATTATGGATATTAATACTGGAAAACCAGGAGTCATAAAACAAGGTTAGGATTCTTCACAGGCTTAAAAATGAGTCACAGAAACACTTTATCCTTGTAACATTTTCCGTAGCTTAATCACAGAATCCAGAGTTCTCTGTAGATGCAGGAAAAAGGAAACCCACAACCAGATAAATCTGAAGGTATATTTAGACAAAACTTCTAAGATACTTATCTTTCCCTCCTGTGACAAACTGACTTTTCAAGTTGACCAAACTGACCTCAGGAAATGGAACTTGTGATCACACTGTGGTTTTCTCTCTGTTCAAGTTTATATGTATCTGGATGTGTCCCCATCCCAAAGTAGTTGGGTCACTTCCTACATATTTCATGTAATTAAGTGACCAGGTAATTAGAGTGGTGCAATTGCAGGAAAGGCTGCAGCTCAGCTCTGATAAATGTATTTAATACAGGAAAAGTTTCTGTTGGATCTGCGAATCAGCCACAAACACCCAAATCCATAAAATTCATAGTTTTGTGGTTCTACACTTTTCATATTTTTCCCTGTGTCCAGAAGAGCTGTGACATCTTCCCTGTCCCCTCATAGTCCTTATGTACATTTGGAGTATTCCTGATGCTATTGTGTGTTTATGCCTCTAGATGGAACTGAAGGGATTGAGAAGACTTTTTGGTAGGAGCTGTACAAATGCACATGCAGTGTTTCCCAACTAGGATAATCTCTGCCTTGGAGAGTTTCTGTCTGAACAGCCAAGATGATCTATTGTTTGAAGAGAAACAAGCCAGTAAGTCAATTGACTTGCTTTGAGTAGAAAAACAGGGGTTTATGCAAACTTCGAGGTGTATTCATTAAGCAATCATTGATTCATTTCTTCAGTACGCACTGCCAGGAGCTCATTCTGCAAATGGTGGCACTGGTTTAGAATCACAGAATCATAGAATGGATAGAATTGGATGGGACCTTAAAGATCATCAAGTTCTAATCCCTCTGTCATGGGCAGAGACACCTCCCACTAGACCAGGTTGCTCAAAGCCCCATCCAGCCTGGCCTTAAACACTTCCAGGGAAGTGGCATCCATAACTTCGTGGGCAACCTGTTCCAGTGCCTCACCACCCTCACACTAAAGAATTTCTTTCTAGTATCTAATATAAATCTCCCCTCTCCCAATTTAAAGCCGCTACCCCATGTCCTGTCACTAGACTTCCTGACAAAGAGTCTCTCCCCATCTCTCCTTTAAGCCCTGGAAGTAGACCCCCTTTAAGCACTGGAAGGCTGCTATAAAATGTCCTTGGAGCCTTCTCTTCTCCAGGCTGAACAAGCCCAGCTCCCTCAGCTGGTCTTCATAGGAGAGGTGCTCCATCCCTCTGATTATCTTCGTGGCCCTCCACTGGAGTGGTTCCAACAGTTCCATGCCTTTTCTATGTTGGGGACTCCAAAGCTGGACACAGTACTCCAGGTGGGGTCTCATGAGTGCAAAGTAGAGGGGTAGAAGTTTTGTGTCACTTTCTAGCACTTACTTCTTTTGAACAAAGTTTTGATAGTTAAATTAAGTAGATTTTGTTTTCTGCAGAGTTTCTATGATTTAGAGGTGGTAACTGCCCTTTTAAATAAAGTGCAGGCAAACTGACAATAATTTTAAAGTATGTGGACTGACGATGACATTTTATCTTTGTTATTTTTTTCCCATTCAGTGGGGATTTAAAGTTAACTTAGAAACACTAATATTACAGATACCTTTTAGCAAATGCAAAGTAATAAGTTATACTTTAAGTATTTGAGAAATGCTAAGATAATTCTTATTATTGTACTCATTTCCATCACTGTGCTTAGAAATAAACTCAACTATATTTTTTTTTTGTTTGCACTCAGAAAAGGCAAAGTTATTGCTACGTTTGCTATGGTATCCAGTAGGAATCCAGTGAATGATTTAGTATAGCATAGTATAGTATAGTTGTCCACAACAGAAATTTTTATGATCTTTTTTTTCTATTGCGTGGCTTGTATGAGAAAGGGACAGAAAACAAGATGGCTTAACTTTGTCTTCTTTATAGAATATATTTACCTTCCAACACATTTTTCATGGAAGTAAAATTCACTTGCTGGCCATTTGTCTTGACTTTTTAGTATGAGCTTCCCACAAAATCCAAGAAAACAAATCTTTTGTGCGGAGTTTTGTGTAACATCTGCAACATGACAAGAAGACTTGTAGAGACTCATTTATAGCGTCTCTTGCAAGTGGGATAAAGGCACTCAGGCATATTCTGCTGGTTATGCACTGTGGTGGTTTCCCAGTGGTGGTTCTTTAATTTCTGATTGAGTGGGTCATAGAAAAAAATCAACAGTTCCATCATGTGTCTGAGATTTTTTCTCAAGATATGTCAGGAGTGGGAGGTGGAGAATAGGAGTGGGAGTAGAAGAAAAAAGTCTTTAAGGGTTTTCTTTCTGAAATCAGGAATATTATTAACTATAGCATGTTGAGATAAGGCCCTTACAGGGTACTTCTTCAGCTCACAACTATATGGTATGTGTTTGTCTACGTTGTCTTAAATTGTGGAATCAATGAATTTTGGAGTTGGAAGAGACCTCTAGAGATCATCTAGTCCAACTCCCCTACTAGAGCAGTATTGCACATTACTCAGGACAGCATTCAGGTGGGTCTTGAAAACCTCCAGGCAAGTGGATTCCACAACTTCCCTGGGCAGCCTGTTCCAGTGCTCCATCACCCTCACCGGCAAAGAATTTTTTCCTCATATTTGAATGGAACCTCCTATGTTCCAACATGTACCCATTGCCTCTTGTCCTATTGTTGGAAACCACTGGAAAGAGTCTGGTTCCATCCTCCTTCAACCCACACTTTAGTTACTTGTAAACATAGATAACATCTCCCCTCAGCCTTCTCTTCTCAAGGCTGAAGAGCCCCAGCTCTTTGAGCCTTTCCTTGTAAGGGAGGTGCTCCAATCGCTTAATTATCTTTGTTACTTTACGCTGGACTCTCTCCAGTATTTCTCAGTCTCTCTTGAAGTGGGAAGCCCAGAACTGGATGCAGTATTCCAGTTGTGGCCTCACCAGTGCAGAGTAGAGTGGGAGAATGACCTCCCTCGACCTATTGGCCACACTCTTCCTTATGCAGCCCAGGATTCCATTGGGAAATCCAAGTCCAGCCAAAGCCCTTTATTTAGCCAGGCCAGTCTTCTTCCCTGTTAGCTCGTTTTATGCAACCTGGGGATGGCCTTCTCCTGCGCTCTTGAGAGTTCCTCCTTGAAGTATGACCAGCCTTCCTGAGCACCTATGCCCTTCAGGACTCTCTCCCAAGGGACACTCTCAACCATGCTCCTAAACAGGCCAAAGTCTGCCTTTCAGAAGTCCAAGGTGACAGTTCTGCTAGCTCTAGAGGTTCTCAGTTGCCAGGTGAAAGACATATGTCTGAGTTACTGTGGATTTAATTCTTTCTCCTTCATCATTAGCTCAGAAAATTCAGTAATGATCAGTCCTAGGGACATTGAAAACTTTGTTCTCTACACCTGCTTTCTCCAAAGGGGAGATGTCATTACTAGTCTTATTGTCAATCTTACTTTGTTAAGGGCATTTTTCCACTGCAGTCTGGAACTCAAAAGTGTGTCATGGGCCCCTTGTAGAAAATACAGGCTGTGCTGAGAGGCAGGGACAAATATGTCACTTGCCTGTGGCTCTGAGTAAATGAGTAGTAACCTGGCTGTGACAGCAGGCATCAATGTGAGCAGTATGATTACCCTCATTGTCCAGAAAACAACAAATACGTTGTGATATCATTTAGAAGATGCTACTGTGTATCTTAAAAGAAAAAAAAAACCACATTTAAATTAGATTTATTTATGAATATCAGAGAAATCACAAAAAAAATTACCTTTACATTACGTATTAAATAAAATTACTTTAAAAGTTAGTCTGGAGTTAGAAAAAAAGTGTGTGTGTGTTATGTGTGAATGTGTGGGTGCATTTTACACATGTGACTGAAACCCATAAAACACATGTGTATTCAGAATGGTTGAAAACTACTTCTTGTTTTTTTCCTGAAATACAGATATTAAAAACAACATAGATGATTCACTGCATTGACCTTCTCCTTATTATTTATTATGTTCTATTTATGTCAGGAAAAGGAAAATAAGCATCATGTCCAGGGACGTCACAGTAATTATCTGTAAGAAGCTTTCCAATGACTTCTTGCATATTTGAGTTTCTCATATTTCCTTTTTATTACTGAAGCCTAGTAAACTCATTATTTCTGCATCATCCATACCATTGGTCTGCACATGAAATGCACAAGGCAGACTATGTCTTTTTCTCTTGCTTTTCTAACCTTTCTGAGAACTTTAAGGCTGTAAAAGAAACAACTCTTACAATCTCTGATTTGTTTCCAGTGGAATAAAATAAGGTTGACCTTGCTGCTTCCTCAAATTTCAGACTTTAATCAACAAACCAAGTGCTTCTGCCCTTGGTGTCAGGACACAGCAGGGGCTGGCAGCTCCCTGGGGCTGGGGGCCAGGAATTGCAGGGGTTCCCCATGGAGAGTCCATCGGTTCAGGGCCTGGCAGCCAGGCCCCGGTCCACTGCCCTGGCCAAGAGCAGGACAGGTGGGGAGCACTGAGGCAGCCGCTGTCCTGGGCACTGTGCACATTTCTGGGGACAAGGATGAGCTGAGGACAGGTCAGGGTGTGGGCCTCTGAGTGGACATGGTTCAATGTGGCCCATGGCCAGGCAGGGCAGGGCTGTGGGGAGCTGAACACCAGCCCATGCAGGGGTTGACAGCCCCAGGGGTCTGGTATGGGATCCTGGGCCATGGTCAGGATGAGGAGAGTTCCAGGACAGTGAGCTGGGGAGGGATCTTCATGTCCTAGTCATGGCCTCAAGGCCCCAGCTCTTACCACTCTTTGCTTCTGATATGGTTTCTCCCCAGATCATTTTTATTTCCAGTAAGGGGGGAAGGTAGTCTTTCAGAAACAGGAATTTATATCTCAACAAACTGTCACTTTTCCACAGTAACTGGTATAGAGTCAGGAGAGACAATTTTTTACCACCAACAACCTCTGATTCAGCCTCCAGCTCCCTAGCAGTTTTCATGTTTGTGTAAGAGCTAGAGTGAAAAGTTGTACAGAAACCTGAAGAAGTTAGCACACTGTGGGAAAGGATGAACATCTACATATTATGGAGCACAGGCAGCAAAAATCTGATTTTATCTTCTAATTTCTCTTCTACACCCAAGTGTTCATTTCTTTGCAATTTTGTCTAAATATGATTGGACTGATTATTATAGGTTATTCAAGTGTTGACCTGAAATGTAAGGGAGGTTAAATTTCCGCTAAATTAACATTAATTTCTTAGCATATAATTTATGCCTTTTTGAAAAGATGTAGGTCTCAAACCCCATGGAGCAGGATATGCAGTGGCATCACTGTAAAATATATGCATGTACGTACCTCTGTGAAAAAATTAACCCAAAATAAGAATTTCTGAAAAATCTCAGATTCTATATATTATGCTGAGTTTTATTAGTGGTTGATTGCTAAAATTTTTTGAAGACTGACTCTATCCTAGGCATTTCAGGTGTCCTTGAAGTAATATCTGATAGCACCAGAACGTCAGTGTGCTTGGCTACAGGAAATCAAAACAGGAAAACTTCTGTGTCTTGATGCCCAAGAAAAAAAGCAGCCTACTTGCAAAGCCTGAGAGTGAAGAGGATGGTTTTGGGAGTTGTAAAGAGGGAACATTGGCATGATGAGTAGGAGAGAGAGAGATGCTGGCAAGAGAAACCAAGTGGGCAGATTGGAAGCAGTGGAAGAGGAGGGAGTAAAAGGTGTTTAAGGGAGGAAGACTGAAACAGAAGTGGGGAGAGAAGACAGGGAATAAACAAGTACAGTGAAAATAGAACAACGTAAAATGAAAAGTATGTGACTACTGGAATGTACTCCTCTCAGAAACTGAGGGAAAAATCATGATTTCTGAATTTTAGAGGGTTGTCAGTAAAATACAGTGGGATTTCAAAATGGGAGGTTGGGAAGGAGTCTTGCTTGTTTATCTTTTAGACCTAGGAAGCTTCATAAACCCAAAAAATCCTAGGATAAGAGAATCTCACTTGCTCACTGGAGCTCTAGAAAGTTGGAAAACTCCAGGACTGAAGTTGTCTGTGTAATCTTAATTCAGTGATTTGGTGCAGTTTTAAATTACATTCTCTGTTTAAAGATAAAACAGTACTTCTTCTTTACTGTAAGACATCTACTTTACTCAATTCATAGAGTATGTGTCCTGTGAAAATCAATCAAGGGTTTTAGAACATCACTTATTCCAGGAATTGAAGGGTGTATATCTACTCAAGCAGTCTGGGAAAAGAACTGAAATACTTCTCACAGGCTTCCTGAGCTTACAGAGCTAGAAGTCCAATTAGCAAAAAAGTCCAAAAGGTGGCAAAGAGCAAAGAAAAAAAACATGCAAGGGTTTCTGAGAGGAATATAGACAAGAGTGTTGCTTATTGCTAGGAGGAACAGTAAATGCTGCTCAAGAGCTGTGGACAGAAATACTTTGCATGGAGAAAGAAGTGATCATAGAAAATATCACATGATTTCAGCAGAGGAAAGAATAGCTTCGTATCTAAGGGAGCTGGAGGTTGCTATGGAGAACTGGATTCTTGTCCTCCCTCTGTCCTCCCTGTGCTGAGACATTTCAATCAGTCTTCACAGGTGGTTTTACTTGTGTGGTCCTCAACCGTTGCTCATTGCAACTCCTCCTCATGTCCAAATCTTTGAAATAAATGACTCTTGCTTGCCAGTTACATTCCATAACTCATTCTATTAGCATGATTAATTATAACTATTAATAAGTATTTACTATAGAAGTTCCTAGATACTAGTATAGGCTCCATTGCATTAAGAATTTTAAAAGTTATAAAATAATCTCTCTACTCCAGAGAGAGATTGTCACTGCCTAAATATCTAAGACAGGCAGACCACAGGACAGATGGCAATCAGGGTGGTGGGATCAGGAATGATTTGCTCAAGGATACTCAAGAGGCATTTAATAGCAGTACTGGTATGAGATACTTTTAGAATCCCAGGAGTTCTGCTAGGAGTCATTTGTTTAAAAAGATTGCCATGCCTTTAAATGAAAATGATCTGTAATGGAAGCCTCTCATCTGTGATCTGAGCAAAGTAATGTATTATGCAAGAACCATCCAGATAATTTGCAATAGTTCTTCTGTGCCTTTAATGTATAGTAACTGTAATAATGGAATTGCTTCTGAAATCTCTTTTATGCTGCTTGGCACTCCATATGGTAGTTGGATACTGCATGAAAAAATATCCTCCAAGAATTATTGAGCCAGACTTTAAGCCAGGCAATCTCCTCTAACACTTTCAGAGCAAGCCATGCTATAAAAATGTAAATGTGGTAGCAATACTTCTTCCTCACAACATTTTTCAAAAGGTAAACGTAAGCATTGTTCAAACCATCATGCAGCTTGAAAGCATTTGTAAAGGACATAAAAAATCTGAGTTACTCTGCGTAGGTGGCTTTACACACCTGTGACTGTGAAGGCTCTCTGGTTCAGACATATATCATCCAACTACTTCAGCAGAAAGACTTACAGCAATTGCAGCTCCACACAATTGCCTTTCCTCTTTCTCCCCTCCCGCTACTTCTATTTTAGGTGTCTCCTGTTGCAAGTACTCATGCATTCTCCCTTCCTGAGGCATTTGGGTAAACATTAACCACTGAAAGGTGTACTTTTCTAGTGTGTTCACTGGCATAAGTGAAGCAGATTACAACAAACAAATAGCAGATGAAATAAGAGAGGAGAAGGATGGAGAAACAGAAAGGAAAGGCAAAAATAGGATAATAGAATGAGCAAGAAGATATACAAGTACTGGGAAGGAAAAATTCTAACAGCAGGAGTAAATTGAGAAGGAAAATTAGGGGGAAAGAATTTATCTTTCCTATTATGTGAGGGATTGGAAAATTATCACCAAATACATTAACAAACACTGAAAGATTATGTACAGTGATATGCTTATGTGTAATACAGAGAAAGAGGAAAGAGAAGAAGGTAAATCAAGATAGGTAGAAAAGAGAAGAGTAAATAGAAGAGGAGAGAAAAGATGGAGAGACCATGAAGACTAAAAGGACTCTCTCTCCGCAGAGACAACTCCACGGAAAAGCAGAATGGGAGTCTTACAGGAAGAAGGTGGTAGAAAGAAACTAAATTTTCCCATTCTAGATTTCAAACCTCCGATTTAGTAATTTGAATGGGTTTTCGACATGGGTGAAGTCAAAGCTTTTTTCTTTCCCTTCCCCCCTGCAATTTATACATGAAACACTGAAAGGAATCAGTACCTAGTTTTAGACCCTATTGCCTAAATTAGAATGTACTAACATTAGCTAATCACTGCATTGGTCCTAGTGCAACAGTGTAAAATAAAGAAATTATATTCAAGATATATATTCAAATGACAAGGTAAAAGCCTAAGGGATCTGCCCCCTGCCTTGTGTTGTACCTATTTCTCTTCCCTCCTTGTCCCTCATCCTTGTTCTGGATTCTTATGCTCTGAGTTCCCCTGCTTGCTTCCAAGTGTTCATTGTATATGGATATGTACCAAATGAATATGCTGCTTTTTTGACCTTCTCATTCTGTAGTTAATTGCTTCTTAAAATTACATGAGAATCTGTTGTATCCATGAACATCTTTAAGAGGAATTGAAATAACCTTTAAATAAAGGAACACAGAACAATTTACAATCCTAGTAATCAACATAAATACATTTTAAATGCCTGGTTTATTTCTTTGGAGTCAAACAATCTAACTGGGCTTGATTTCCTAATAGAGGGCCCTCCTAAAGGAGAGGAGAAAGGAGCAGGGAGCAGGTGTGTATTTACTAGATTTTTTAACAGCACAACCTCTGTTGAAACCAAGGGTCTGAGGAACATAAGGTATTCTAATGGTATCACCCTCCTTAGTTTTTGTTTGGTAGCCAAGGAATTTGTCAAGTAGTAAGGTTTATTTCAGTAGAGGACTGCACAGGATTTCATTGAACCATTTTTGGTGCGGGGTACATCTAGGTTTCAGGGTTTCAGTACTAGTTCTGAGTTTCCAGTTGTTTTCACATGTGTTTCCCAAACATATTTCAAGCTCATGTCCCATACCAAGGCCAGATAAGGCTATGCGCACACCATCTGCACACTCTGCTCCTCATTGTGGGAACTCATCAACAAGGTACCCGTGCACCAGGGTATTCTGAGACTTACCTCCACGACAGAGGTGTTGATCAGTCGATCATTGATAGAATCACAGAATACCAGGTTGGAAGGGACCTCAATTATCATCTGGTCTAGCCTTTCTTAGAAAACACATGGTCTAGACAAGATGGCCCAACAACCTGTCCAGCTGAATCTTAAACGTATCCAGTATTGCAGAACCCACCTTTTCCCTGGGGAGATTATTCCAACAGATGATGGTTCTCATTGTAAAAAATTTTCCTCTTGTTTCCAATCAGAATCTCCTCTTGAGTAGCTTTTCCATGTGACTCCTTGTAAAAAGGGAGTTTCAATCTTCTTTGTACCCACCCATTAAATACTGGAACAGGGTGCAAAGGTCCAATCTTAAGCTTTTTTTTCTCAGGGCTGAACAAACCAGATCTCTCAGCCTTGCTTCATATGGCAGGCTTCAAGTCCTTTCATCATCTGAGTGGCCCTTCTCTGGACGGTCTCCAGCATGTCCAAATCTTTTTTGTATAGCTGGGACCAAAATTGAACACAGCATTCCAGATGTGGCTTGACAAGTACTGAGTAGAGTGGGATAATGCTTTTTCTCTGCTGGTGATGCCCTTACTGATGCATCCCAGCATCCTGCTCACTTCCTTTGCCACAGTTGTGCTCATGTTGGGCTTCTTGTCCACCAGGTCCTTTTTCACAGAGCTGCTGCCCAATCAGGTAGTTTATGCTGCACTGTTGGATTATGTATTCCCAGGTACAAGACCTTACACTTGTCTTTGTTAAACTTCACGAGGTTCTTGTTAGCCCAGTCTTCCAGCCTACCCAGGTCTTCCTGCAGGATGTCTCTCCTTTATGAAATGTTCCCTTCCCCTCTTATTTTGGTGTTATCAGCAAACTCCTTCATGGTACACATCATCCCATCATCCAGATCACTTATGAAGATATTAAGTGGTGTTGGGCCCAGTACTGATCTCTGGGAACCCCACTTGTGATAGGACATGTGTACTTTAGCCAAGTGAAATGTGACAGACTGCCTTCACCACTGTGATTCTGCCTGGATTTCTAAGCTGAAATTTAATATGCAGAATCTGTCTCAATACTTTCTTATTAACTGCTGTAAAATTAAGGTTTTTAATTTTTCCTGTGGAGACTACGGAATGCCTAAATTACTGTACGAATTCATCTCTGAAACACTTTAAGTATTTTGAACGTTGCAGAGTGGAGATTAAGTGTAGGGAATGTTGTTTAAGTGTACAACACTTATATACAGTAGTATACTAGAGCAGCAGTTCAGAGTCCTGAAATCAGATTTTGGCATGTTTCAAAAAAGATCTCCTGATTTAAGTGGAAGTTTGTGATTTGCATGCTCATTTAGTAATTTATTTTCTTAATTTATATTTTACTTAAATAAATATGTTTCTTTGAAATATTACCTTTAATCTGAAATGAGATTTTTAAAATATACCTCATAATACAAATTTTTCTGAAATTTTCACTGTAAAACTCTTAGCACTGGTAGGTTTGCCCAGACTTAATGAATTTTTGTTTATTTATAAGTTAGTAATGGGAATTTATAGATAACATAAAGTTCATCTGGAAACAGATTAGGTTTGGTATTTAATACCCTGATCCATCATTGTGCATATTTATGCTGCTTTGTTGTAAGCCTCATTGTGCCTTTGAAGAAGCATTTTTCCCACATACAGGTATGAAAATTCATGTATTGAGAAGCACTTCTTTTAGTTACATGTGACGTATAATGCACAGCGGTGAAAAAGAATTAAAATGATTCTGTGAAATAATGTTGTATAATTTCAGGTCTGTTGCTAACAATTCCTGTCAACTTTGCTCAGTCCACAAGTTCAGTGTTTTCTCGTAGCCTAAGAGAGGGCCCTATATATGTTTAAACTGGTTTCTCAGACACAACCTGAATATTTTCTTTTCCTTTTTAATACATTTTTACTGATCTTACAAAATACACACACAGAATTATGCTATTAATAATATTTATATTGTTAAGTAAAAGGCATATGAAAATACTACAAATAGAGAGGTTTCAGTAATAGGTACTCAGATCCAATATGTATACTTTATTTTTTTACAGTGACTTTTCAGGACAGAACTGTGCTTTAAGGATTTTAGTCAATTAATTATTGCATTTGGCAAAAAATATTCAGCTATATTTTTGTAGTCTTAGTTCTCTAGTGATGCTACAGTGATCTTCTGTGTCACTCTGACACGTTTACTCCTTTCTCCTCTTAAAACTTTAATTCCAGTCATATTCACATGGATCAAGGGACTCCTGATGCATTTGTAATGGACATACAATTTTGTTTCAAGTAATATTTGGCCTGTAATGAGTGCGACCAAAACACATTTTATTCTTCAAGCATTATAGCTAATATTTTAGGAAACTCTTAGGACTAGCTCTTAATTTGTATATCCAGTCAAAGCACTTTTGACGGCAAGTGCATGTCTGAGTGGTAAACACAGAGATTCTCGGCAGATGGAAAAGACGTTGCTTTAATATATTCTTTTATCCATGGTTACATAGCTGAGTTATAAAAAGTCTGCAAATCCCTCCTTATGCATAAAACTACCTGGCTTGCTAGACAAACAATTTAAGCAATTATACATCTGAATTCATTGTGTTGTACTCACAACTAGATGCATATAATCATGTCACATGATTGCAGGCGCAAATTATATATCAGTTTTAAAGGATGGGCAGTAAATGGTTTTCTAGAATAAATTGCAAATTTCCTTTCAAACTTAAAACCTCTCATAAATGTGTTACAAAATGAAGAAAATGAAAGAAACAATTGCAGATATATTTAGAAGTGCAGCAAATATAAGGAGATGGAAGTAGCTGCTGTTGGGATGAGAAATATGGTATCAAACTTTAAAAAAAACTTCACGTAAAGGCCTCGTTTTCTTCCAGAGTACATGGTACAGAGTGGTAAATTCTCATCTGATTTAAATTTGAGCAAATGATAACATCTCAATGGCCCATACTTGCAGTAAATAACGCTCAAGCCCAACACTTTGTAACTGTTTAGTTTTATTCTTCTACAAAGAGAATGTATTTAATGGAGAGCTGTATTAACACAATTAATCTGTTTTCAGTTGAGAAGTGTCAGGAATTAGCAGCATGCAGATGACAGTGAAATCAGCTGAGAGAGGAACGGTTGACAACATAACATATCAGCAGATTAAAAAGAAACAAGGCTAGAGATAAACAACTCCTCCCATGCGAGAAGTTCTCTGATTATACCATAGTCTAGATTTTGAAAGCTGTTAATGGGCAGAGATAATGGTTATTCAGGAAGGAATCAAGATATTAAGTAGAGAGATGGTCCATTGTCAGTTCCAGTGAAAATACTTGAATGATTTTGCACTGTCTGGTGGCACAATCTGGCAGCACAATCTGGCTAGGAACGACAGCACAGGACAATATAAATTACTAAGGTAACTTAGTAAGGAACTTTATTACAAATACTGCAGAGTGAAAAGGCCTCTCTCTGTTTCTGAGAGATTTTGATTGCCCTACATGTCAGCAGTTACAGCTGGCTTGGAAATAAAGGAACCAGTAGTCTCTCGCTTTGGTAGGTCAAGATTTTGTAGCTAGATTTCTTCTAGCTAATTATTTTGATTAGTAGATTAAATCATGGTTGATCATCAGATAGAAATCCATTTGAGAACTGATGCAGTATGCCACAAATATGGTTCTTCTCACACCCTAAAGAAAGGGTGTAACTGACCCAGCTATGGATTCAAAGTCATGCTCCAAAAGTGTATAGTTAAGAATACCTTTAGAAACAATTGGCATATTCAAATCTAATTTATGCATACTTTAGATCTCTAAGTGCATAATGATGCAAAAAATTAGATGGGACTACAAAATAACAGGAAGTTTCAATTTACTGCATTTGGATGATGTATGCTCAAGTTCATGATGCATTCTTTTTAGCCTATATTGTCTAGATATTGTCTAAAAAACCTGCAACAGTTAACACCTTTTTTAAAAGCTGTTATCACAGAAAATATATATAAACCAAGGCTGAATTGATTTATCTCACTGTATATTTATAATAGGGAGTAAATATCAGGAAAATAATAGCTCTGTACGCACGAGTAATGCTGAAACAAGAAGAGGAGACTATAGGTAGTTCATTAAAATTTCAGATTGAAAATTAAACATTGAAAAAATAAAGTTCGTAAAATCACAGAATTTGGTGGATGTAAGATGGGAGAGACCTCCAGAGGTCATCTAGTCCAACTCTTTGCTCAAAGAGGTCCAGTAAAAGCAGGTTGCTTAGGGTCATGTATGGTTTTTTATAGCTTCATGTACAGATTTTTAATAGCTTCAAGGCTGGAAACTCCACCACCTTTCTTGGCAACTGGCCTAATGCTTGGTCACACTCATGTTCTGGAAGAACCATGAAATGTGAGTATGGGGCAATTAAGAGTGACAATTAGCATACTTAGTCTCAAGAGAGTGCTGATATATTTGTGAACAGGACCAAATGTCCATGAATTAATGTTCAAGGGTATACTACCTGACCCTGCATCCTATATATAAAGAAAAGACATCTAAAAGCTCTGTTCATGAAGGTCTTAATGATATACTCCAAACACAGGCAAGAATGGCATACTGGCTTTGAGATCACAAGAATTACTGACTTCAATAAGCCTAGAGAGATTAATTAGAATGTACTAGATGGATAGAGAAAAATAAATGTGGTGAGAAACAAAAAAGACGCTAATCTGTGAGCTCTGTCTTTCAGGCAGTTTTCAATCCACCTCACTGTCCATTTATCTATTGCACACTTCCTAAGCTTACCTATGAAGATGCTGTGGGAGACTGTATCAAAAGCCTTGCTGAAGCCTCTGCCCTTCCCTCTTCTACCCATCCAGTCACGATACCATAGAAGGCTATCAGGTTAGTCAGACATGATTTCCCCTTGATGAGTCTCTGTTGACTACTCGTGATAGCTTTCTTTTCCTCCACATGCTTTGAGATGATGCTTGGAACAAGATGTTCCATCATCTTTCTGGGGATGGAGGTGAGGCTGACCAGCCTGTAGTTTCCCAGCTCCTCTTTCTTGCCCTTTTCGAAGACTAGAGTGACACTGGCTTTCCTCCAGTCCTTGGGCGCCTTGCCTTTTGTCCAAGACCTTTCAAAGATGATGGACAGTGGCCCAGCAATACCTTCTGCCATCTCCCTCAGCACTCATGGGCGCATCCCATCAGGACCCATGGACTTGCAGATATTCAGGTTACTTAACTGTTCTCTAACTTGATCTTCCTTTGTCCAGACTTCCTGTTACCTCCAAAGTCTGGGACTCTTGAGGGATGGCCTGAGCAATAAAGACTGAAGGAAAGAAGGCATCCAGCAGCTCTGCCTTCTCTGCATCCTCTGTCACCATGGCACCCATCTCATACAACAGCAGGTTTTTCTTTTGCCTCCAATACACTTGAAGAAACTCTTGTTGACTTTGACATCCTTTGCCAATTTTAATTCCAAGGAGGCTTTAGCTTTCCTCGTTTCATCTCTGCGTACTCTTAAACATATTAAAATGAAAGGATGATAGAACATAGGATAAACCTGCATATTTTATGTATTTTCCAGTGATTAAAGCATCCCTTGACTGAACATTGCCTAAGGCAATTTCTGATTATAGGGATCATTCTTTTACTGTTCTTAGAAAACATGGGATGTCTAAAAGGCAAATTCAGGAAAAGCAGTTATGAATCAAATACAATATTGTGCTCCAATCAATTAAAATATCCACCATCAACAAGGGGAGTAAATTAAAAAAGAAATATCATCTGTGATATAAAGCAATGCAAGAAATTTTTAAAAATAATAATTTTTAAAAAGGAAAAGAGAAAGGCAAATGCTCCATTATAGAAAACTGTAGTTCCTGCTGGGTCTCTAGGAAAAGTCCTTTCTAAAACATCACTTCAAAGTCTTAACTGTGTGTTGTTCCTCCTCTTTTCAAGAGTCTGTAAATGCTCAATCCTACTTCAGGCTGCCTGCTATCTGAACTCTGACACTGTCACACCTTAGAAGATGTTTTAGCTGTGCATATCCAAGTGCTGTTGGGCAATAAATGATCATCCTTCTCTTCAGAGACTCTATTGACACCTTGATTGCTAGGACAAAGCAGTCACATTTCAGCCAGTTCATGTGCCCCATTCTCATAAGGAAACATAGCATATAATAAGCTGCAAACAGAAATGAAATGAGGTCCATCCATGAAAATGATGAGCCTGTTCTCATCTGCATTTGCTACAATTATACTGTGTGACTGACTCAGAAGTATGCATTACCCTCAGCCAACTATTTAGAATATTCCATCTCCCTTGTAAGTCCTCCTAATAGTCTGTGAGTAATACCAAGAGGGGGCCTTTGTAAAGTTCTCCAGTTCCCATTTTGGTATCTATAGTAACACTCAAAATCTTGTTACAGGCAAAAGGGAACATACATATGTACAGCTGAGAGATTTTTGTCAGTCTAATTGAAATCTTAACAGGCTAGTCGAAAGAAAAATATCTATTGTTAGTTCAGTTACAGTGCTGAACCAACAATCGCAAACCTAATTAATACAGAAAAGCTTTGTTTATAATACAGGTAAAATTGAAAAGCTTCCTACCCTCTGCCCCTTTTCTCTGGTATTGCACTCCTGTACAATATTCCTGTTTCCTGATAGTTTTATCTTCCTCAAGCAGAACAGGGGGATGGGTTACAGTAGACATTGGAATCCTGAGGCATCAACAGGAAAAGTGCAATGTTGAGGGTGGGGGGTGCTGTCTCCTTGGTGTTGAGTACCCTTGCTTTTATTTTTAAATGTGTTTTAACACAGTCAGCTTACATACCCTTTCTTTTCTTTAGTTCATGATCAGTTTTCTGTTAGCTCCACGTCTGATTTTACTTGATTTACAAGGTCACAAGCATCTAGTGACTGCTGATTGACTGATTTATTGTGATTTGCAATATTATTTCTCAAGGGGGACCTCTGATATTATCCTGTGTCTGCAGCCTCCCACATTGCATTCTATTCTGCAACCAGAAAGTTCAGTTCACAAATGAAATAACTACTCGTTGTAACTAAGCTAAAGCTAAATCAAAATACATTTAGGCTGCTATATAACTGATACCACAACTGAAACAAATCAGTACAGGGAGACCAGTCCTGAGTGCCCACACTGTCAGGTCAACAGAAACCTTGTGGCCTTTACTAATAATTGTATATTTTCTGAAAAATATCACCGCCACGGAAGAATATGTCTTCTATATTTCAGCATAAAACAGTGCAGCCAGGATTACTAGGTACAGATTGCTTGTTTGCTCTGCCTGACAAATGACAGCACTTCTTGGAGAGCTTTCTTAGCTTTGCGTAAGATGTAGTAACTGATCTTATGCTGTCACTAAGCTCCATAATATATCTGCTTTATAAAAAAAAGCGCTATATAAAAGTGCTTTGTAAACTCCACTTCATAAAAAAAACAGTAAGCTACCACTTTATTAAGGAAAAGATGCTAAAAGCAAAAGAAAAATCGAAGCATTACTGGACTGTGAGTGTAGAGATGTTTCTACCCATCTTATTCAGTCAGGCTAATGCTAATATCTGAAAGGAAAACAACTTCCATGAACTCTGAAGACAGACATATTTTCTCATCTGACACTCCTAAGTACCATTTAGGATCTTCTAAGATCTAGGATACTTCATAAGACCTGGCTCTTCACCTCATTCTTTCCTTAATATGTAGTATCTAGTGGACTAGTGGTTTCTTAAGATATAAATTGTGAGTTTCAAAAATTGAGGAAGTTACATATATATACCATCTCATTCTTGTCCATCATACATTTGTAAAATTTGATTGCATTAACTATAGTTTGATTGCCAGCTCCACCATGGTCAAAAGGATGATTCCAAGAACATGTTTATCTATGTGTTTTTTATTCTTTTAACACTATTCTTCCATTTAGAGATTATATTAAACACATTTCATATTAATCTTCCTTGTTAGTCTCGTAATTCTTGAAGTGCAATTGGCAATATCTAGGAGTTATTTAATATATGAGTGCAAGTGATCATTGTTATCCTTTCACAAGACAGTGGGCTTTAGGGTAATAAACAGATATGGTTCCATGTAAATTTTTAATAGAAAAAAATATTCCTCTTTTAATTTGAAGTTAAAACAAAATAAACCATTTTTTCAATAGTATCATTTTTCCTGACACATTTACATGACTAAGGGAAGCCCATTGATGAAATTTTTTTTAACTAGACAGATTGCAACAAAAAATACAGAAGAATACCCCAAAATCAAAACAAACCAAACCGAAACAAACGAACGAACAAACCAAAGACAAATACCTTGTTATAATGAAGGAGCCCTAAGAATCTTCATTTCTCCCTAATATCTGCTAATATTTTTTCCTCTATGCCAATTGTGCTGGGCCTAACAACCCTTTTTCTGTCTATAAGTGTTTGAATTACACAGGAAGCCAGCATGATTGCAGCTCAGTTATGTTGTGGGACCTACTCAGTCAAAATTCAATGGGAGTGAATCAGTCCTTTGGTTAATAGATTTACCATAAATGGAAAGCCCATATTGCCTCTTTCACTTCCTTAGAACACTCCTGGGAGTGTTCTCCTGGTAGGATGTTGTAAAATGTTGGAAAATTACTTTTCTTCCTTGTTCTACATGCTTAATGCTTTCAGTTGTCACATACTAGAATGCAATAATGAAGCATCCAACAGAGTACTGGACTTTTTCAGCATCTCAAGATGATTGAAATAAGTAGAGTTATTGACTGTAAAAAAGAAAAATTTTACAACAAAAAAGGAAAACATGCAGTTAGTTTATTTTTAATCCATATCAATAAATGAAATACACAGAATCATTTGTCCCTCCATTTCAAGATTCTCTTCCAAAATTGTTGAAATCACTGAGGAAACATAATAAAAAATATTATTTCTTTCTTGTCATAAATAATTTTCACCGTTGCTGGAGAGAATGACATAAATTTAATACCTTTCTCCTGAAGCTGTTTGAAGACACTGTATTTCTTTGCTTCTCAAGTATTATTCTGAAAACACTTTGAAGGAGATGGAGAACACACAACTGCTGTCAGGATGAATTTGTTGCTTTCACTGATGACAGGAGTGGGATGTTATCTATAACATGATTTAGATAAAAAACAATTGGTATTTTAGATAAATAACAATTGATATAACATATATAATTTAGAAAAGACTGTATATTTTTAAATCCAAGTGAAACTTTTACAAAAGAAAAATTTTTCTGCATATTTTTGCAGACTATTGGATTAAAGGTATTTAATTGAGCCTTTTCCCTTCCTGACTGTTCTAGCCTTTATTTGAGGGTCACCACCATCATTGCCCTTACCCTTACAAAATCATCAGATAAACCATGATATCAAAATAGCATTTTACAATTTTCTTTTATGGCATGTGTCAGCATTCAAAGTACCAGCTGATAGTGAATCAAGCCTGAGATCACAACAATGAATATTTTTGACTGTTGTACAAAAATATGCTTTCAAACCATAGCATATTTGTGTGTGTTTGCTTGTGTACATGTGCATATGTCTAAATAAGATGAACAAATATTATAGTACTTGGGCTAGACAATTTAGCCATCAGAAAAAGAGAAAAAAAGTCAGAGAAGTAGATAAGTAAATCACATCAATCACATGCATACATGCATAAATTCAAGATAACTCATGAGGAAGTCTGTCAATCTTAAAAATACACCTGCTAGTAAGAATTTGTCAAAGCAAATATCAAGTGAGGAACTGACACAATATTTATTTAAAGCCTTTTTCATAACTAGATGAATGCAAAAAAATGAATAGGTAACAAATATAACTGTTTGCTGCTGCAGAGCTAGTTATGGCATATGTCAGCAAAAGCATTTCTTTGGTGTCCCAAGTACAAGGCAACAAGCAGAACGCTTCCTACAACACTATTGTACTACTGTCCTCCTTCAAACTTCCTCCTGCAGGTTTCTAAGTGTTAGAACAGGAACCCAATCAGTAGCTACTGTAGAATGAAATGACAGAGATCTTCACTTTGCATAGGAGCAGGAAAATTGTTTCAGACTCCTGATTTCTGTTAACTGGTTCTTCTCTAATCCTTAATAGGAACATCAGAGACATCAAATATAGAGTTTTGTTTCCATCCATTATCTATCTGTGTAGTCTGGGTCACAATGTGCTTATAACGAGTAAATTAAGTTCATGGAAAAGGTTCATAAATCTCTCCACAGTTAAAATTAAAAAAAAAAAAAAAGAGCAAAGTCTGCAAACTACACAAATCTTGGGGGTAGCAGGAAGGAATGCACGCTGCTCAAAGTGACAAGTGCCTTTGTATTTAAAATAACTACACTTTCTAAGCAATCTGGTAAAAGTCAGCAATCTGGTCCCCAAAAGCTATATGTCTCAAGTAAATGATGGTGAATCAAATTAGGGTTTTTGAGGATGGAGAAGGAAAGAGCTAGCTATGTAAGTGGAATAGGCAAAATGATGTGTTTGGAAATATAAACATCTCTTACTGAACTAAATTAGTGGCATGGAAGTGGGAGGAGAGACCTTATCGCTCTCTATAACTACCTGAAAGGAGGTTGCAGCAAGATGGGGGTCAGTCTCTTCTCTCCGGTAACAAGTGATAGGAGAAGAGGAAACAGCCCCAAGTTGCACCAGGGGAGGTTTAGTTTGGATATTAGGAGAAAATTCTTCACTGAAAGAATTGTCAAGAATCAGAATAGGCTGCCCAGGGAAGTGGTTGAGTTGCCATCCCTGGGTACATTTAAAAGACATGTAGATATAGTGCTGAGGGACATGGCTTAGTGGTAACTTGGCAGTGCTTGGTTAACATTTGGACTCAATGATCTTAAAGGTCTCTTCCAACCAAAACAATGCTATAATTCTATGATTCTAAGATGAACTTAGTGTCAGTATTAGTACACCATCGTTTCATACCTATGATTAGAGATTTACACAAGAATAGATTATAAGACTCCACCCATTAACATGGGAAATTACCTACCTCCTAAGTCTAGGTTAAAGTGCCTGTGAAACATTCCTGTTCTTTGTTTCACTGATTGCTGATGTATTTACTCCAGCCTGAGAGGCTAAGAGGTTTTACTCTATAATCCCTTTCAGAAAAATAAGTTACTCTGTTGGGAAGTAAGGCATGCAAATTCATATTCCTCCAGAATTATGGAGAAATGGAACCCAAGGCCTTCTGTATCCTGTAGGAGTGTATTGACCCAGGGAATAAATAAATAAATAAATAAGAGAACTGCTTCTCTTTGACTAACATTTTTGTGAGTTTTCCCCAAACTGCTTTTTCCAGATAGATCTATTCAGTAAATTCAACCTGCAAATCATTTCAGGATATTTTTTTTACTGACTTTACAGTGTAAAAAGAAATGAAAAAAGTTCATACTGATCTAAATGGTATCTCCAAGCATCATTATTCTCAACCTACCTCTCAGCTTGTTTGATAAAACTGTGCAGATGGTGCAGTAATGGCCACATGAGAAAAGACTACTTGAAGTTAATAGAATGTTTGTATAGCATTTGGTGTTCTAAGACTACTACTTTGTTAGATGCAATTTCGGTCAGTTTACTAATGGGAAAATATGCTCATGCTGGAGATGATGCAGTGTATTTTCATTTTGATTAGCTGTTTCTGTTCCTCAGTCACAGCCCCATTTATATAAATCATTGTGCTTCTTAGGAATAACCTGGTAGGCATTGGACAGAGACTGTATATAGTAATTCTACAGAATCTATCCTTAGCAACATCTTGGATTTTCTTATTACGTTTCTTTGAAATCACTTAGATTTCCTTATAATCATTCAATTTCCTGTGAACATTTCTTTTCTGCTGATAGTGCTAAGCTAGTCCAAAGACTCCATCACCTCTAAGCGATTGATCTGTCTGACGTCTGATTCAATGTATTCATAGTTACCTGGAAGACTCCAAAGATAGATCAGAAAGGTTCATTACCTACTTCTCTGATAAAAAATGTCTGGAAGAACAACACTTTTCTCCAGTCAACATGCAAGTTAATTTTTTGAGATTTGGGGATTATTTTTTTATCTATTAAAAAAAAGGTAGAATGAACTGAAATGGAACACTCTATTGAGCAGTGGTTCAATAGGGCCTCCTGTGAACTTCTCTACCTAAGTTAGATGGTTAAAATGAAGTTAATCACCTTTGAACAAAGCCAACTAGACTCTCAATGCAAAAGATCCCAACTATATATAACAAAATAACGTATTTTTAAAATTTTGCTCTCATTTTTATGAGTTCTGAATTGTGAATATTTCAACACACAGATTAATTACACCAATATGTGTGAGTATTTACAGACACAAATGGAAAAGTTAATGATGACTGATGTTGAATTTTGCACAGATGTCCAGTGGCCTTGTGTTATAATACATTTGTAAGTTCAATATACAGCAAGTTTGGTATAAGCAGAATTTGCACTTGCACTTCAGAAGGTTAATTTACAATAATTCTTAAAAATACAGATGAGATATCTGCATTAAGATGAGGAAAATTAAATTATTCTCAGTTTCTTCCATCAGAATCATGTTTAGGCCACCTGAAAATACAAGACCAGTTCCAAATGGGCAGGAGCACAAAAGAAGTAGGAACCTACATCTGGAAATCTTCAATTGAGTCTCCTGGTGAATTTAAATAGTCAAGTGAAATATGAGTTTAATTTAACTCAAATGCCAACAGTACTGGAATTTTTGAAGGCCCTAATTTCTTGTAGGGATTATCTGGTGGATAAGAATTTGATTCGGGTGTACAAATGAGTCTACAACTGATTAGAGGGGTCAGGCCTCCATATTGTCTTCATAGTCAAACTCTCCATGAACTTTCAAAATTAACTGAGATTATAACTGTAATGTATGTGTTGGTCTTCTTAAAAAAATCTTAACTACACATAAATTACATGCATTATAAAGAAAACAAGGATGAAAATAAGAAACTACTCAGGGGAGAAAGGTAAGTCATCAGTATTTAGGTCAATAGAAATACAAGCACGAGTCATGATGGCAGACAGGAGGGAAGGAAGTGAGGGGGTTGGTGAGGCTGAAGGCAGACTCTGAGAAAGACAATGTGCTGGACTGACTTCAGCCACAGCATGGAAATCACCAAACATAACACTGACAAGATGCATCATGTGTGCTGATGTGTAGGAGGCAAGACTAAGAACCTGTCTCTGTGGTAAAAGTGTCTTACACCATAATTAACCAGGAAGTAGGCAGGAAAAGAAAGTGTTCAAAAAAACCACTGAACTGTGGAAGAATAGACTCTGCTAGCTAGACATCTAAATTAACATGTTGTAAGAAAATTTAAAACTGTATCGTTTGAATTAATTTAAGATCTAGAACAGACATGTCTCTGTCACATACTGTAAGATTTTGAAAGCAGGAATATATTTCTTTCTCAAGCACCGAAAGATTCTTTGGTATTATATTCAAGAGGTTTTCAAGGCATATGACAGAGACTTTCCCTCTTAGTATACATAGGTCATACAAAGAATCATAGATGACATAGATGACACATAACTTTGAAATGGAAGTGACTCAAAGTAAATGAAAAGACATTTCCAGATTGGTGGGATTGGAGTGAAAGCTTCACCACCTACTCAGTGATGCGATACTGAGAAGGGAAAGAACTGGAAAAGAAGTGTCAATTGAATGGATGGCAGAGAGAAGAAACTGGAATTAGGAAATTTTGGTTAGAAACTGGAATTAGGAAAGGGACAAAAAACAGAATATGGTTATGAATCTTGGCCTGATCTGAAGCCTTTGACATTTGGAAAATGTATTATAACATGAATAATAAAGGAAGAGTTTCTCAAATGTGCAAAGCCAGTAGTTTATTATACCCTTCATTAAAATACTCCAGTCCTTTTTCTGACTCTCTTTCCCTCAGTGTCATGAAAATGAGCTCAGCATTACCATTCTGGTAAGTGATAGTGTAGATTGCAATGAGAAAGGGGGAAACTGGAAGCAGAGTTACTGAGCGAAGAGGTCAATTGGCTGGGAATGCACTTTATATTCCCAGCAATATTAGGAAAACCACTTCTCTTTTCTGTACAGAACCTTTCCCACCTCTGACACAAAAAGTAATGTTGAGGTTGCTTGCAGAATTCTTTTGAGATATACCGTTGTGAAACTGTGTGGTTTTTTCCCCTCATTTTTAGTAACTTCAGTGACATATTGATAATCAGTTGGGCTCGAGTTCTCAATTCATTTCAATAGCAACTTATTTAATTAGCTACAGACTAAGTCCACTCAATGATCAATTTTTTCAGGTCAGTTTTGTCTGTGGCCCACTTTGCCTGCTTTGTCTCTACTTTTTCCAGATCTTTCTCTTACAAGCTGTAATAGGAAAATAAACTTATTTGAAAGAGATGCAAAGAGAGTGTGATCTGAACTAATGTGAAATTCATAACTATGCATGCACATACAACAAAGAAGAGGAAAGCATTCAAAATTTTCATGATCAATGAGGCAACACAAAGAGAAACTTCAAAGAAACTGCTGAAAGAACAGTAAGGTGGGGCTCAAAAGAGATTAAAAAGCCAGAGATATTGACTGTCTTCTTGAGATACTCAAGAAGGATTGATAATATTGAGACCTATACAGAGATCACACATGGTGGAAGGAAAAAAGCCCAGAAACCTGTAATCAGAGTCATGTTGTAGATCATAAAGAACCTGTAAAATAAATGTTCAGGGCAAAGAGAGATCTAAAACTGAGGCTTAAAACTCATTAAGACATCTTTGTTGCAAAAGCTAGTCAGGGAACGGGAAGGATAAAATCATTGATTTTGCACAGAAAGATGGTAGAGATTATTAATTCAAATATGTATGGTTTCCCAAACTAGAGAAATAGTGGCAGTCTATATAGTGAGAAAAAGGTGAAGTGGAGGTTAAATGATTAATTAGTACTCAATTCTATAGCTTCATATGGCAAGATAATGACATACAAAATAGAAAATATAATCAAGCTGATCGAACAATGGTGTTTTCCAAACAAAGCTAACCCAGATCTAACTCCAGCAGACACAGGGCAGGATCAGAGAGAATATTTGTCACTTGGCCACTCAAGCTAAATCAGATCTCAGACTACAGTATTGGGATTATTTTAGATTTCTGTTTCCTCTATGAACTGTCTTTGATCCACGATCACATCACTGACTTAGTGTTGCTCAAACATGAATAGACTTGTTTCTCAAGCCTTGTGTTATCAGTGAGGACCAGGACCACAATACATTTGTTTCTCTCTCAACAGTGAAGTAAAAAGTGCTTTTGTTTATACATATGTATGTGTAAAGTGCAGGTTAAATTAGACACAAATACATTCTCATAGATTAAAAAAAAAAAAAAATCACTGAATAGGCTGATCTACTGAACTGATTTTATGTATGATGCAAATAATGGCAAATGAGGTAACTTAAAAATGAGGGAAAGCTATGCTATCAGCTGTATTCCCAGATATACAGATGTTTTTTGTGTAGTTGCATCTGAAATATTCATGTGCCCTTTTGTAATATGTGTATTAGCTATCTCAAATCAGTTCAGTGTTTCTTCAGTTTTGCAGAGAGGAAACTTTTTACTTGTCTATGTTTTTAAGATTGAAGGTTTTCCGTAAACAAAAGTATAGCACTACAGTGTCTGAGGTTCGCTCTACACCATACTCACTGATTTGAAATTATTCCAACACTTTACTTTTTATTATGTGCCTTTGTTTGAAAACGGTAGGGGTTCTGGACTTGAAAACTAGAAAATAGTTTAAAATTATTGGTGTGCTTCACATTTTTAGAACTTCATTCTTCCAAATTAGAACTCCAATTTGTGAAGTGCTCCAATAACTTTAAACTGCTCTGTATTCCAGATCCAAACCCTTATCTTTCCAAAATTAAGAGCTTATAAAACTGTTGAAACCCTTTAATAGTTCTGAATTAGATTACAGATTACAGATACATGACTAGAATTTTAATTTAGTTTTATTTTAAATACTTAATTAGAAAAAACCTCACATAAACAAACCATGTAAATATAAATATATATGATGTCTTCAGTTTCTCATGTTAGCTTTTGAACTTTTAGCAGTATCATGGTAAAAACCTTCTGCTTAATTATTGTGAGGTATTGTTGGGAAATCCCTTTTCAAGTGCAAACTTTAAGGCAGCTGTGAACTAACAAGACTGTGGGCGACCAAAAAAATAATGTAGACATTTGTTACAATACCAAAGCTTCTACAGGTTTCTGTTATGAATAAATTCCAAGCATATCCATGCATAACCATAATGGTTTTAGAGTTTTCACTGGAAGTTTATAGTCTAGGTTTAATACATGAGAGCAATATATTTACATTTACAGTAAAGCTTCTTTACACAAAAGGCACCTCCAAAACACTTACACTTCACGCTGGAAGTGGAGATGATTCTATCCATTTATACCAAGGATTAATTAGCAAGCAGTTAGGATCAATTAGTTCCCAGCTTTTTTAGTTTCGCTTCTCTTTCTCAGTAGTCCAGCTTCAGCCTATAACATTATTTGCTTCATCTGCTGCCTTTAACACAAAGTCTTACAATCAAGGGTCATGTTAAAGCTGTGGATTTGACCCAAAGAATCTTCCTGATGAGATCCTGAGCCTGTTGCCATCCTTATCACGACTGGAAATAAAGCCAGCGTTTGTTTTGTCTTGAACTCTACCAATCTGCTGTCCCACCAGTATGAGTCCCCAGCCTAGCTGCAGGATAGCATTCTGCCACCACAGTAGAATCATAATATATCAGGTTTTGGTGAAGACCAAAACTGAACAGAGCATTCCAGGTGTGGCTCGACAAGCACTGAGTGGAAACAACTTCTTTATCTTTGCTGGTGATGCCCTTGTTAATGCAACCCACCATCCCGCTGGCTTTCTTTGCCACAGTTGTGCACTGTTCGCTCATATTAGGCTTCTTGTCCACCAGGTCCCGTTCCACAGAACTGCTCCCTGTCTGAGTAGATCTCAATCTGTGCTGCACTGTTGGATTATGTATTCCCAGGTACAAGACCTTACACTTGTCTTTCTTGAACTTCACGAGGTTCTTGTTAGCCCAGTCTTCCAGCTTACCCAGGTCTTCCTGCAGGATGTCTCTCCTTTATGAAACGTTCCCTTACCCTCTTATTTTGGTGTTATCAGCAAACTTCTTCATGGTACACATCATCCGATCATCCAGATCACTTATAAAGCTATTAAACAGTGTTGGACCCAGTATCAGTCCCTGGGGGACCCCACTTGTGACAGGTTGCCAGTTAGAAAATAGCTATTGAGCACACTCCTCTGGATGCAGCCTATCAGCCAGTTCCCCACCCACCACACAGACCACTGATCTAGACCACAGCACATCTAGGAGGAAGCTGTGGGGAACTGTGTTAAAAGCCTTGGAGAAATCCAGATAGGCAATGTCCACTGTTTGCCCCACACCCTCAGGTGCATATCATCAGGGCTCATTGATTTGTCAGGGTCAAGCTCCTGTAATAGTTCACATACCAACTCTTCCTTCACTGGCAGTGGGTCTGTGTTTGCATCAACCTGGATTTTTGCTCCTAAGGTCTGAGGCCCGACAGTATTAGTAAAGACAGAGGAAAAGGAAGTGTTGACAACCGCTACCTTTTCAGCATCGTTGGTGACTAATTCACGTCTCCTGTGTAGCAGAGGGTGATGCTTTCCATTTCTGCTTGTTGTTTACATACCTGAAGAACTCGTTCTTGTAGTTTTCAACATCTCTGGCCAATTTCAATTCATGCTGAGTGGTTGTTTTTCTAACTGCATCTCTGAACACCCTGGCAATGCCCTCAATGGGAATTCACCTGGTTTTCCATCTCTGTTACACATATCTTTTGGTTTTGAGCAGACTCAGAAGCTCACAGTTAAGCCAAGGTGGCCTCTTGCTCTGCCTACTTCTCTTACTTTTAAAGGGGATGAACTGTTTTCCTGCTTCCAGGAGAGTATTCTTGAAAATCTCCTAGCACTTTCTAACTCCTTTATGCTCCATGGAAGCTTCCCACAGAATCACTCCCAGGTGAGTTCAGTTCTGTTTGAACAGAAAATTCTGCTTTAGACACAGAGACCAACATGTTAAGCATTGTGATATGAGAAATTACATGCCGGCAGTATAGTTATTCCAGGGATTTTTTTTTCCTGTGTTTTCTAGCCATTGTTTTCCTTACTTGCAGCTACAAAGAGTTGTGTTAAGAAAATGAACAATCAAATGACCAGTGGAAGAAACAAATACTCACAGTATTATAATTTGCTCTTAAAATAATTCAAACGGTTTTTTTTGAAAGTTTGAATAAATTTATTTCCCCATATATATTTTTAGTACTTAAAGGCAGTGTAAACCATCATATAACTAGAGAATTTTTGCTTTATTTTGGTTATATTCATGAATGTTAGGTCTGAAAGGAAAGACTGATTTCTTTTAACTGTGATTCAAAGTTAGAAAAGAGAATACCTCTGTCATGCTAACAACAAAGAGGAAATCACTCAGCATACCTAAAAAAGTCTTATCCAGAAATCCATAAGGGGAATCTTATATTTTCAGTAAAACTTATGTGAGAATGCTAGAAACCTGTTACATGAAAAATACATGTTGCATTTATTCATAGCATACCATCTGAACATACTATTCTTGTAGCATCTCTTAGCTGTAGATGAAAGGAGGTCAGCTGATTATAGGCTTTCAGCTCATATGTCACCATGTTCATCTACAGCTAAGAAACTACTTTTATGAATTTTCATATATTGCTTTTAGAAGTGATGTCACATGTTAAGAAAGAGAAAGCTGGGAATGAAGGCTGTGCAAATTTCTGAAAACTTTCAGTCTGCCTTCAATTCCAGACCCTATTGACAGAAACAATGATATTCAAATTTAAGTTAGACTAAATTTTCTGAGGTTCTGGCTGGTTTCATTTTTTTAAATATGAACTGAGTTTCACCTTACTTTTGAAAAGTAGACCCACTTTTTGTCAAAACCAAGGGACTGTTCCTTCAAGAAGCTGATGACAACAGACTAAAGTGGTTGCTTTGTGTTTCAGGTTCAGATAAAAAACAAAGTCAGAAAAGATTAACCTGGCTTCAGATTTCACTGCAGGCTTTTCTAAGAGTTTTCCTTCTTCACTGTTGAGTACCTCGGAGACACGGAGAATTAGACACCTCAATGAAGCTGTAATTCTATACTTTCCAGTTGTAGATGGCATCTACATGTTTATGGACAAATGGCTCATTACTTTCATTGAGGAGGATCAGTGATGCATCTACCCATGACAGTGGTTTACATGATGGCCTTTTTTTTATATGATGACTTATATGATGGCCTTCAAGAGCACTTGCTTTAGAAGCTATAATCTTACGGTTGGTTTTTTTTTTTCTGAACATCTGGAGCTTTAACCTACCTTTTCTATCTCAGAGAGGAAAGTTTCAACCACAACTTTATAAAGATAAAAGAATCAAATTAAAGAAAGCCTGTTTCTGTAGACAGGAGGAAGGAAACATTTTGGATTCTGGACATGTTTGTATCATGTTTGCATTCTGGGTATCATCTGCTGCATCAGCAATTTTGAGATAGCCCTGAAAGCAGGCCACAGTCCAAGATTGTTCCACATTGCAAGAAAGGCCTTTTTCTGCCTTTCTACAGACAACCATCATCTACTTTACTTATTGGGTCCATAATTCTTGTGTTCTGTCTATAGCACATTTCAGCCTGAAACATGCATAGTACTTAATGTCTGGAGCCTTGCTTGCAGCCTGCTGCTGCAAGGCTTGCCATTCTGGCAGATGAGATACATGCAGCTCATCCCCTTAACGCAGCATCAACCTGTGGGGTTTCTCTCCCCCTCATAATACCCATTTATGTTTTAAAACATAATATTTTGTACTAGTGCCAAGCAGGTTCTCAGGGGCACAGCAGGATACACACACACACCAAAACTTTATGACCCTTTATGTCTGCTATCCCTCCTGTGCCAAGCACAGCAGCAAATATACCAGGACTACAACTTATATACGCTGTGTCTGCACAGTAGTCCTGGATCAACCAGGATTCACCCAAGCAAAAAATGTCTCAGATCTGCCACAGCAAGCTGAGGGTGCTAAGCACCCTCCAAGCATGCTCAGCAGGCTAAACCAGAGATGCCTAATTATCTACATTGCAGTCCCACTGTGTTTTAATAGGGGGAAAAGGGAAACTTTCTGATGTTCACCTCAGCTCGATTATAGGAAAATAGTTCTTTTTCACTAATGCTGAAGCTATCAGTTGAATTGCCAGAAAATAGGATCATGATGGAGCCCTATTTAATGGACTTGCCTTAAACCAGCATTCAGGAGAGAGGTGTAAAGCATGAGTGATAGGAAGGATTATTCTTAGATGAAGAAAAAGAAACCTTAATGGTACAAATACAAATTCTTAAATTACTCTGGGGTCAGCTTACAAAATAAGATGCTTTAGAAAATGATCATTGTGCTGCTAGTACACAAATCTGTAAAGCTCTTTTATCAGCCTCAGGTAACGGCACCCTGTCCTGGCTACATGGCCAAGATTTCAAAGAAAGTGTGAGAATCAGACAGAACTTGAATGTTTCCTGTGAGATAGGAGAAAAGCTGTAATTAATCTAATTACTTAATGGATATTTTTAAGCCATTCTTGTAATACCATAACAAAAGGCACCTCAAGGTCCTTCCTTATTCAATGTATCGTACTAATTTGCAGTACATTCACTTTCTGTACTAGATAACACAGCTTTTCCTGGTTAATAAGGTTCACAGCCTTTTGTTTGCTCTCAGTGGATTGAGACAAAAGGAAGAACTTTCACTCAGGGTCCCTATCACTAGACTTGTACCCTACCAGTATACACTTGAATTATGGTACGGCACCTCAGCATCAGTGAAAGCAAAAGTGGGAAGCTCCACAGGAGAAGGTGAGCTGGGAGCTGAGGCTGGCAGCAAGACCGTAGATGAAGGGTGCAATCCCACAGTACGTGAATAAGAATAGAATAGGTCCAGGATCAGCCACAGCCCACTGATCACCAGACAGCCTGTAGAGATGTGGCAGTTTTGAGATCAGTCTGGGAATTCAAATCAGCAAGGTCAGGTATGGTGCAAGGCCAAGAATAGCATAACTACAGCATAGCACAGTCATGGACCAAAGGCAGGGGCCTGAGCTTAAATGCAGTCCCTGAGCCAATGGGTGTCATATGTGTATGGAGGTCCTAGATTCTCACAGCTTTTTTCTTATAGAATAAGAATATGAAAAGTTGCATGCTTCTGGCAGATCAGAAGTGACCCTGAACACAGGAAGCCAAGCCTCTGGGAAGTGGTGCGAAAAGAGGTTGCAGATTACGGAGAAAGATGCTTATAGGCTCATCAGGATGATCAGAGCCTGTTGGTAGAATCAGGGCCCTGAAATTTGTTAAGAAAATACAATTTTTATAGAAAGTGTCCTTTGTAATTACCAGTCACTTTGGCCTTGTTTATTTAATTGCTTATATACAATATATTACAATATTAGTACGTACTTACCTCAACAGATGTACGCACAGATCAAGGACAATAAAAGAGCCATAAGTTTTTTTGCAGAATTATAAAATGTAAAATATAGGGCCTTATCCATCTTTTCGGAGGTATATATGGTTTGTCAACTCTAAATAACTTCACAGAAGACTTTGAGCCTCACAGGAGGTCATTGTGTAAGAAACTCAGGGGTTGGATGCCTGGCTGACTTCACAATTAATTTTAACAGCCTGAGTTTAACTCTATGGGGGAAAGAACTTCACTAATATGGCTTGTACTATTTATTAGTTCTTTTTAAAAATCTCACTGGTTTCCAATACGATGAATACAATGCTTAACATGGAAACTTTTTCACAGAAAATCAATTTTCTACAATGCTGTCCTGTCTCTGTATGGAACAATAAAACACTGAAAAACATCATCAGAACTATTTCTTATTATCATTGATTTGACTATGGTATGCTTTATAGCTTCGATTTCTCAGTGTGTCAACTAATTAACTTCACAAATTACTAAGAAAATTCCACTGTTTCCAGTTGACTGTAATAAACATATAAATAGTTTCTTCATAATCTAAAAATGAAATATGACCTTTTAAATGTTTTAACTTCCCTTTTTTGTGAGTCATGATGCTCTGATTTATGTTCCGTATTATGTTCCTGTTGAAGCACTACTCAGGCACTAAAGATAAGCTAAGTGCTTAAAAAATGTTAAATTTGATTGTAAAATGTATATTCACGTTATAATATCTGTTTCATATAAACACAGATATTAAGTCTCTTCACTGGCATGTGGGGAGCACATACACTCCACAGATTAATTAGTTGCACTTTTTTTTGTCTTCACCCTAAATGCCAGAGTAATTTCAGCTCCTGAATTAGGCAGTATTTCAAAGTCAGGGTAAGTGACTGTACAGATGCTTCCTTTCTCTTCTCTTATCCTCAGCACACACTCACACAGACAGGCATATGACTTCAGACACACACACTCTCAGACCTGCTTCAAAGCCATCAGTTACCTGAAACTCTTCTGCTTACCTCAGCTGACATTGGATCTTACATTTGCATTTGCATCACACTTCTGCTCAGTTCTGAAATCTAACGGGTCACATCTGTACAAATCCTGCAACAAATATACCACAATTAAAAAAAAATAAAATCATACAGTTCTCTAAGCCACACCAATAAACTGCCAAGCGTTTACCTCATTTCTTTTCCAATTTTGTTCTCAAATGTACAAGATACAGCACAGTCCTATTACAGTCATTCATAGTGGAAGGCATTTCAGCATTTCCAGGAGTGCTCAGGAAGCACAGCTGCCTTTGGAAGAAATCATTGGCTTGTAGCTGGTTGTCCTTGAAGAGTTAATTTCTTTTGCATATCCTCCAACCATCCTACCTGTTGTAAGCTTGAATTTACATATCTGTCAGGCAGATGAGTTTGAAATCTGTGTAGTTTGATATTTTTCATATTAGTCTTGAACTAAAATACCTAGGTGGAAGGTGGAAAAAAATAGATCTTTTCTTAGTTTTAAATATTTAGAATATGTTAGAGGACGTGAGTGCAAAGATGATCTTGCTTTCGTGTGTTGCAAGGGTTGACTCATAAGCTGGTTGAGAAAAGGTGGTTGAGAAATATGATCAAACAATGTTTTAGTGACCTATTAATCTAATGAGAATCCTAAGAAAAACTGCAGATATGAAAGATTAGCTAGAAAGAAGAGCAATTGTGGTTGATAGTGAATACAAAATGAAATACCGTATGTGGCTGTAACTTTATAGCTTGAGTCATAAAAAATATACACACTCTGTTTGCATGAGCTTTTCATATAATCCTCTTAGGATGTAGTGAGAAATTTGCTTTTCCAAAAGAAAGCTTTGGTACTTGTGTGTACTGTATCTTCTTTTATACAACAACCTCCTTTCATTTACCCAAAAGGNGGAAAAAAAAAAAAAAAAAAAAAAGACAATGAAAACTATTATTCTACTCCTCCAGCACTCCAGCATATAAAGCATGTTGCACATTCGTGGAAGGACCCAAGACTGGTAAAAGGAAAAATATAGGAATCACAAGCTAACTGGATGTCTCTTCCCTTCATTGATATGATGTCTTGTCATGGAAGGCAGTGCTTACAGTACATGGATTTATGGCAGTGTTTGTTATGTTGCCTCATGGGCACTGAGGCAAGATATTCAGAAACTCCTTCACAAAAATTTGATGTGACCCTTGCAGTTTCTGGCTGCAATTTCATGGGAAATCTATGAACAGGAGAACAGATAAAGAAACAGACTTACATGCTGTTTACATTAGCAAATACTCAGATAATTTTTTATATATGAATTCTATAAAGTTGTCCACAGGATTAGCAACAGATACCAGGTTGCTATTGTCATTTGGCAAATCCACAGTTTTATATAGACAGTAGTATTAAAACCAGATTCTTCGATGTCTTACATATGTAAAGATGGAGCTAGCTACATGTATAACATTGCATACACAACTGTGTGTGTGGGTGTGGGGATATATGTGAGCGCTCAGAATTTGTATGAACGGTGATGTGTCCTGCATATCAAGGTTTCCTTTGACAGTTTAAGGAACTAAATGTAAATAATTAAATTTCAAGAGCAAAACACAAGACTTTTTTGAAGCACCAATGAAGTCTAGCATTGCCACTGTTTTTAAGTCTATAGTTATCTCTAAGGTAATTTTTACAAAGTTGATAACAAGTCTCAACTTTATGTTTAAATCAGAAATTAAGTGTTTTGAGAAAAGTATTGTGCTTATGATTACACTTGTTTCCCATTATTTTAAATAAATTCCTATTTACATAGTTTTGTTACTTATTTCTAATTAACTTTAAAAAGTCCTCTTTAATATTTGTTTTTCTGCTGGAAGAACTCTACCAAAGACTATATTGGCTCCAAAACAAAAAAAAGGGCACGTATCTCTATAACTAATTCTAGAAAGTGTCTTACCTTGTGGAGAAGGAACTGTTTACTCCCTGGGTTTTCTCTGTGTCTGTGTGTAAGCTTAATTATTATTTTTTTTTCAAGTGGACCTGGTGCTTTTTAAAATTGCTTTAATTGGGAGCAGGGGATCAAATATGCTAAGATGTTACATTCATTATTGAAAATATTAAAATTAAATTCATAAAAATCCATAACTCTTTTAAAAATGTTTCCTAACGTAGTAGCTTAATAACTATTTCTTTCTGAACATAAGCTTGTAGCACAATTGCAAGCAAAAATCAGTATTAACCCTATTTACCATAAAACCTTAAAGATACTCTTCATGTCCAAGGCAATTTTCCCTCATATTCATATCCTATTCCTCAGTTTTGTGATCACACTTTGTATACACCCCAGTCACTACAGGGTTGACCAAAACATATATTGACATCATGCAGGTGATGCTGGATTTGCCCTTCATTCATGGAGCAGATGCACCCATGCATCATAAAGGTCAAATAAAGGTAAAATATTTGAAAACCTGTTAATTTGAAGGGGGAGGTACATAAATATGCTAAACACAGAAATCACAAAGATGTTTTGGGAAAGTTTACAGAACCTTTAATTAAAGTGTCATCTGCTTTGTACAGACATAAAAGAACTTGTTGGACAAAATATATGCAGAAGCATTACTTGAGCTTCCCTTTTTCCTGACACCCAGCTCAAGTACTGCAGCATTTTTTTTCCTCCCAGCTGCTCTAGTATCCTGGCTGTGGTCCTTCTTGAACTGCATCCCCTTCTTTGTATCCTCATCAATGCCCTGTCAATAAATCCTCCCTTTATGCCACACTTCTCACTTTTAAACCATGCGTAGCACAAAGTCAGCTGCATCAATAATGTTTTCTCTCAAAAGTAAGTGTCCATTTTCCTAGTAGTTACTTCCATGGAACTCTCTCCACTTGAACAGTTTCACATAGGCAGTGAAATATTTCATGAGTTTCATGTGGTTTCACTCACAGAAGAGCAACAGTATCCAGGTAGAAAGCGTGGCAGAATAGTCTCTCTTGTAATCTGCTGACTTCTGCCAGGACTTGTACTGGGACTTCTCCCAATAAACATACCTTTCTCAATGACATTGAACAGTAATGACTAACTCTGCAACAATGTTAACATTAACTTTGTTTAAAAAAGACACATTTTTTTTGCAACCACTATCAAATACTTAATTGCCTATTGGTGTTGTCAACAAAAAAATAAAGGAGAATCTTCTGGATATTCAGCACAAATAGTACTCTTGACCTTATACAGGTACTCTGGACTTCAAGTGATTTCTTTTGGGAACCATAGTATTTGAGAAATGTCAAGCCAAATAGTTCTAAATCATGGAAATTGCAAGATGTATGATCAGTCATTTTTCTTTTAGAAATTGTAGGGGAGGGACTGATAAGAGAAAGGAATTGCATAAAATGTACAAAGGGACCTATAAAACATGTTTTGATAGAAAGTTATGTTTCTGTGATTATGAATCTTATTTGCATTGGAGTTGGAATTAATTTCTAAGGGTTGCAAAAAAGATTTTCAACTAGCATAAATACGTTTACAGTGTTTTCATATAGTATGAATTTATCAATTAATAATAACTTACATTATTATAATTATTATATGTTTTTATATATTATTATATACAAAGTATACTGATACTATAATCATAAATTATTTGAATGACTAATCAATTCAAAAAGAAAGATCTTCCATAGCCTAAGTTACAATCTAGAATTTATAGTCTTCACATTTTTTAAAGTTTGTTATAATTTAAAGGACAGAAGGATCTGCTCTGATTATCTAGTACAGCAGCATTGAATTTCTCCATCTGGAATATGTGACCAGTGATCCTTGATTTACTTACTTTAAAGGCCTATTTTGGAGTTTAATTTATTGATATTTTGTGTTATTGAGATAGAGAGTGCTGTGATTTCATGAGGAAGTGGAATATGTGACTACCTTTGAGTGTATGAATAAATCTGCTGAAATCACTGGCATAGGAAGTTACAGACATATTTAAATACTATGCTGAACCATGGTCTTAGAGAAGCAATGGACTATGGCATTTTTTTTTTATTTTTATATATTTTTTATATTTTTATTTCCTATGCTAAAAATGTGAATTTAAAAATAATTTTGTTACAGAGAGAAAATAATTCCTGAGTTAAAATTGCCAAGGTTAAAACCAAACTAAACTTTGAAGGAAATCAGTTCACTAGAAGTGGAATTAATTCTATTTAAAAATTATAGTACTAGTACTAATTTTTCTATAACTCTTTTATAGGAATATGTAAGAAATTCCAATTTGCATTGTACTACATACTGGTATTAACTAACATATAATTGAAAATGTAGGATGGCTTAATTCAACTAAAGCTGCAATTATTTTAATTTTAATGTGAGATGGTCTGAAAGATAAAAAGACATTAGACATTAAAACACAATAATAGGAAAAGTTGCAGCTGAGGCCATTGTTAATGTGTTTCTGACCTTGAGTGTTTCAATCCTCCATTTTCCCACAAATACAAATAAACGTGCATGAATTTATGTCATATAACCTCTAGAATATTAGACTCTAAAACATTTACTAGTAGTATTTTCATATGCATCCACCTGTAAAGCTTACTCATTGAAAGCATAGGGCAAAAAAAAGATCAATAAAAACTTTCTGAAGTATGATAAAAATTATTGTATGTTCCTATAAAATAATGTCTCAGTACATTTTCTTTAAATGACTATTGTGACTTCAGAGTTTAATAGCTGACAACCCTGCAGGGTTAGAAGCAAGGTCTGTGTGTCCAATTGGAAAGTTGAGAATTTTTCCCTTTACAAGTTATTGCCTCTAGCTCTACAGGGATACAAGGTATTGAACTTAAAAGCAGTGACATTTTAAAATACAGAATAGATATTACTTGCTTGGGATTAAAACTTGATCATTCCAAGGGTCAGGAGGTATAATTTTATATACAAAAAGGCAACTTTGTGAAGAAAAGAAGAAAACAATTTCCAAGTACTTAGCAGTTAAGATCATGCACAGACTAAAAAGTGTGAAGCCATCATTAAGGTAAATCTAAAAGTAAACTTTATGAAGTGTATCAAAATCAGACAAGATACAATAAAAAGTATCACTCTACAAAACCTATTGTGTATATCTACTGTATATGTATACACATACATATACATATTCTATTAATAGACTACTGTGAAATATTTCAGGATGTAAGTACACTTGTAAATTCCTAATTATACACTATAAAATTAAGGAAATAAGGAAATCTCTCTCACATCAGCTAAAACATTAATGCAGACTAATAAAGATTTAATTCTGTTCAATATCCACTTACGTGGTGCCGCAAAATTTAATTGGTAAATTTTGGATGTCATAGTACCTCAACATTTTACTGAGGCTCAGCTATGATACTGCTGTCACAGCAGTATGTCTTGGGTTTAATAGGCATATGAAATGTGGAACAACCAGAAAACTGAAACATGATAAAATTGAAAGCAAAACCTTGAGACAAGGAGTAACAGTTAAAAGTATAAGCTGATCTGAACAGGTGAAAATTTAGTCTAGCCCCAGCATCCTGCCTGCCACAGTGGCTGTTAACAGATGCCTCAAGGAGTGCTTAAAAGAACAAGGTATTCATTCAGTAGAAATTCTCCTGGTATGCCTTCCAAATTACAACAGGTTTGTGATGAACAGTCAGGTTTGGTTTTTTTTATATTTCTGTGCTGTAACCTTAAAAGATGTTTTTGTCTCTGAATTTATCTAATTACTCTTTCAGTTTGCATAATCTTCTGTCATTTGTAACCTCCCATGGCAATGATTTCCACAGTTTAACTATACCCTGTGAGAAAAAAATGCCTCCAGTTGTTAGTTTTGTATCTACAGCTTAATAATTTCATTTAATGCCCCTAAATCTTCTATTACAAGCAGTAATAATAATTTCTGGTTCATTTTCACCGTGGCACTCTTACAGACCTTCATCAGATCTCCCTTGACCATCTCTTACCCAGACCAGATTTACCTAATAGAAGTTTTCGCATATCTTCTGTCACCTCTTCCCCTTCCCCTATAGCATTTCTAATTCCACTAGATCTTTTTGAGTTAGGAAGAGAACAGAAAGACACTGTGTTCAAAATGTGGGCATACTGTATCCTTTTTAGAGTCATATTTTCTGTTTCGCTATTTTCAAACCCCTGCCAAAAACCAATGTAACTGAAGAACACATCATGCGCTTGTCATGCTCTAGCATCTTTGAATTAAAATACACACATAAGTTTTCTCCAATGCATAGACAATAAAAAGTTGTTTGCTTATATATANCTATCACATCATCCCCCAGCCTGTGTTGACAACGAGGATTATCCCAACCCATGTGCAGAACCTTGTACTTGGCCTTGTTGAACGTCATGAGTTTTGCAGGGCCTACTTCTCTAGCTTGTCCAGGTCCCTCTGGTTGACATCCTGACCCTCTGGCATGTTGACCACACCACTCAGCTTGGTGTCATCACTATGTAATTTCTAGGAGATATATTCTAGCTAATAAGCTTTATGTAGTCAGTAGTCTGTATATAGTTCAGATCAAGTAGTGTAATCTAAATTAATTGTATTCTTTATTTAGTGCACTTTTAAAACATCAAGTAGCATGGGAACATAATGGAATGCAAATTGTTTTGAAGTGTAAGACTCTGTAGCAGTTTCTACTTGCAACGTTATGTTGCAAGGGAAAGCATTTGAAGGGAAAGGCATTTCAGATTTGGAGTTTTCAGCTAAAGCATGCCACATCTATGTGACACATCATTGGACATGTGATGTGATTTTTTTAGATATGTATACTTTCAATATTCCATATGATATAGTGTTGTATCAAAGACAGTGTATGAAACCTCCATATAGAAATAGAAGTAAAAAAATATAGCACCACATTTGATTGCATTTTCTTTTAGCCTAGAAGTAATTTACCTTCACATTTTTATTTAGTCCTTGAGTCTTAGGGCTGTCTCTAAATTTTTGTGGATGCATTAGATATATTGCACAAATGCAGATCAAATTCAGAGCATGCCCACAGAATCCCTGGACTTTGAGCACCACAGTGGCCTCCTCTGCAACATGGGTCCTTACACTACTGAGTCAGTACTATCTCTGGTACATAAAATTCACACAGAACACAGTGCAGACTCTCATTCTTTTCCCAACATTTTCCAAATAAAATATGAAAGCATCTGTTTTCATGTGTTGTGATACAGTGTAATGCACGCCTTGTTCTTCTAGCCTCTGTACTAAGCACTCCTAGCAAAAAACACAGTGGAACGGTTTAGTGTTATCTCTGAAGATTATCATCATCAGCTGACACAGCAACACAACTGTTACACATGTGTGAAGTGTATTAAAAAGCATGTCAGTTAGGTGTAATTGCTTTACTGGGCAGTTGGCCAATAAATACATACACAGAGAAAGATTCAGATAAGCTCACATAACTGCATTCCAAAGTGGCTGCATTCAAACCATTTTGAGTCTGGAAGCTGAGCAGACACATTAATAAGTCCTAAGGTAATAGGCCTACTGAAAGGCTAAGACCCAGGATTTAGAAAAGTCTAAAATGTAAATTAAGGAGGTGTCTCTTATGTCTTTGTTTTAACTTGAAAGCCTCCATTTCCTAAGCCTGTACTTTTGTACTTTATTTGGCTTTACAAACACAATGATTTTTGCACATCGTAAAAAAAAAAAAAAAAAGTATTAAGAAAAAATATGCAT
>VXBJ01002480.1:97950-126771 GCA_013400055.1 Nycticryphes semicollaris | reverse complement strand
AAAAAAGTATTAAGACAAAATATGCATTACTTGCATTACTTTATAATGTCATAGAATTTAGCTCTTTGAATTATAGAATTTTCAATGTACAGCTTATAGCTATCAGCTTAGCAAACATCTAGGCTGTTTAGTTTTGATTTTTACAAGATCATAAACAACACTGTAAGAAAGCTTTGTGGTTAGCTATGTAGTGTTACATTTGCTATCAGCTAGGCATATACAAAGTAACTGCATCTCAATTGCTTGCATAGATGTGTTACATTGCCCTATTTTAATAAAGTCTTGGTCACTATTACTACAGGTGCCTCAATCCGTAACAGATTTTATCAGACCCCCTTTCCAGACACCATACAACTCTAGAGAATCTTAAATCCAGAGATTCTTACGCATTTTATGTTAAGTTGCTTGGCAACCAAGACTTACTCTAATATGCTTGGAAGACCTCAGCATTAACTCTCATCAAGATATGTAAACATGTCTCTGTCATTCTTGACTGTGGCCTTGACGTAGCAGTAAATTGGCTGCTACATAAAACATGGACAGCACATGTATGAAGGCACTATCCTATATTTCTTTTGCCCTATAGTCTAATGGCTAGTGACCAGATCTCCTGGCTGTAGGGCATTTTGTAATAAGGAAACTTTTCTAATTTCTTCTGTCCACCATTAGTCCTATTCTTTCATATTATAACTAAATTTTGGTTGTCTAAAAGACAAAGATTACTCACTTTCAGAATTTGTAGTTAACTAAATTTGTATAATTTGTTAGAATTTTCCCTGAAGAAGAGATTTCCAACTTAAGATGTTATGCATCAGTCACTACAAACTCCTTCCCACCTCAAACTGGCTAATTACTATGTGCCTGATCTCAATCAAGAGCTAATAGCAAATTATATGCCTTTGTCCTATTGAGATATTTGTATCAAATGGGGTTTTAATATGCAGACTGGTAACCAGTAAAAGATTTGGTTCAGGTTCAATCAGGGTGCACTCTGACTCATCAAAGACAGAATAGGGAGATAAGCATTACTCATACTGAAACAGATGTTAATTGTCCAGTCAGGTACACAAGATAGCATCTGATCTAACAAAGAGAAATCTCTAGGGAAAAAAAAAAAACAAACCCAAATTTATTTTAATTAAGAGGGATAGCCAGACTATCTCACAAATAAGAAAGAAATCAATCTATTTGAGGAAAAACAGATTAGATTCTTAGGAAGAATTTACAGAAGAGGATAGGTTATAAAAAGCAAGGATCTTAGACAAGGAAAAGGACATAGCCTGAGGCCTAGTGTATACAGAAAACAGAACTCTTTATAAACTGAATGTTTAGGAAATCTTGCAGAATACCAGCTGAGCAAAAGGAGAGAGATACTGCTGACATAATCCTTGTGTCAGTGAAGCAAATGTCAGTTGTACTTTCTTTCTTTCTTTGTCTCATAAACATTTGTAACTGTGTCCTGTTTGTTTGTTTGTTTGCTTGTTTGTTTGTTTTATCTCGGCCTGGCTTGAGTTAAGTTTATGTGTAAGTGGACAGAAAAAAGTATTTATTTCTTTCTTTAAAATTGGACATTGAGATAACTTAGCTCTGGTTGTCTCCACTTGCCATTGCTCCACAGCTGGTTCTTCAGAGAACCCAACAGGTAACAGTTGCAGGATACACAGTAGGACTGTGCAGGAGCAGCAAGTGGTATCACAAGGTCCAGGGGAGGAGTAGCTGATAACCAGCAACACTTTTAGTCATGTACCTGTGATACAAAGGAACATATGTGAACCCTGATGATCTTCAGAGACAGGAGTTCCTAATCTTTTCCAGCCCCTGGCAAAATACAATTTACAAGGACCCTTTTTTTACTAGGAATCCCTGTGAATAATAGTACCATGTGAAAATTTCACAAGTTGATCATTGGGAAAACTCTACATGGCAAATTTTCCATTGATCACCATAAATCCACATAAATATTGGTAGTCTGAACAAACCAATATAAAAGATTTTACTGATTTTTTGAGGAGTGAAAACTAATAAATATTGGTTGAATGTTTTTTGGGGGGTTTTTTTTGGGTTTGTTTTTTTTTTTTTTCCCTACTAAACATCTCATCGTTATCCTATAGAATTAACTTAGTTGAAATTGAGCAATTTTAGACATGGTACTAAACTCACTACTGCAAACTTTGAGTAATACATTATAATATAGTAAAACTATAACTTTGCCCAAAACCTCAAAATGTGTCATACAGCAACACAAATGAAGAGCATAAACATATGAACAGTTAAGCAATGCATGCTTGCAAACTGTAACATGATCCTTGACATTTGGGTCATTCAACATTATCAGGTATAGCTCCCTTTTATAGTGAACATCATTGGGAAGAAAGGGAGACAGCAATTCACTGTAAAATTTGTAGTAGAGTTGACCAGTTTATTTCAATTATTATTTGGTTTATAAAAATAAGAAATATCCATCTGTTGCTTCCTGTAATTTCTAGGAAATTACCATCTTGGGACAAGATATCCTGGAAGGGTACTGTGGCCTCTTCTGTGCTCCATTCATTCTGGAGGCCCATGGGGAAAGAAGCCATAGTTCTAATAAATCCTTATCTTATACCTACATTCTTTGCCAGCATGTACATAGCAGGAATACCCAGTACTTAATCCTATGAGAACGTCTAAAGGGTCAGACAGAGATGAACATATGGAAAGTGATTTTTTTTTTAATGCACCAATACTCATGCGCTTAGGAGATTTTCTCTATAACCTTGGGAAAGAGGGGAGAATGCTTTTACCCAAATGTCCATTCATTATGCTCCTTAAAGTATAAAAATGGAGCTGAATGAATGTAGCTTGCCTGATGTAATTAAAAAACATTAATGAATTCTGTGATTCCAATAATGATGTCTGTGTTATAGCAGTAGTACAGAACAACAATAATCAAGAATGATGCAATAGAAGGCAGGAAACTCCTAGCATTTGTGTCATCCTGGTTCTGTCATATCAGCCTTTAAAATTTCCTTTTCCACCTTGATACACTTTCAGTATGCTAATGACAAGGCAACTATTGATTACAGCACAGCTCACACACAGCGCACACTACATCATACCCTAAACTGTATGGACAGGAAAGTTATGAAGAGTTAATACGGTTTATATAGAGAGAGCATTAATGCTCACTTCCATAGCTCCCTTTTTGAGGAATCATTTGTAAGTAGTAGTCAAACTGATAACTAAGGCATTTTTTTATCTTCCCTCAGACCTTTCTATAACTTATATATTATTAGAAAGTTAATGTAATCACATATGCTTATAACTACAATGGCTCTGTTTTAAAACCTATTTTTTAGGGCTTAATATCTCATCTGGTTTAAATCATATTGGAATAAAATTTGATTTCCAGCCCAGATACACATTTGTTTTACAAAAAAAAAATTATTCAAATAGGATTGTTTTTTCTGTATAAATATCAGCAAGAAAATTAATTTCTCAAGGATTTCTACTTTCTTTGGCAAAAAAAATAATATTATAACTATGTCATTGAGGAAATATAAACAATTCAGTGCCTGAATTGGAAAAGTGGACTTATGGACTTATTTTTTCGGAAATTGAACTCCCCATAGCATTGTGGTTGGAGATCCAATTGCCAGATATTCATCACCCAGCTTTTTCTTCTAATATCACACAAATTCAGACATCTTTTGGGGACATTTGCAGTATTTTAGACATCTAGTCATATGGCAGTTATTTTTACCCATTCTATTTCTTTTCATTTCCATGACTTCATGTATTAGTTTTTCTAAATTGTGTGAAAGGAAAAAAAAGCTCTAAGTTGTAATGGCACATTATGTCAAATGTTATTTACATTAGCATTTTCAGGCTAAACCATACTATGGTAACTATAGTTTTATATGTGTGATTATTAAGCAAAATGTGTTTGCATCCATCTTTTCTTTGTGGAGGTGGATTTTTTTGTTGTGGGGTTTTTTTTTGGCTTTTTTTTTTTCCCCTTGTTTTACTTTTTCTTTCTTTAGGAAAATCTGGAGATAAACCAGATATTGCCATATACTACTAATAAGGATAAGATTGGTCACAGTAGAAATTATGCATACTAAGAGTTAGTTCATGTCTTGGACATATGGACATGCACAACTGAAAGGAGACTCCTGCAGTTGAGCCTTCCCTGTGGCTTCCAGGGGATCTTAGGTCCAGGTGTAAAGAAGTAAGCAGGTGTTGGAAGGACTTTATCTTCACTAATATAGCAGCCAGCACATCTGAACAGGCACAATGATGTACATAATCTGCTAGTCATAAAGGCCATGAGTTTATTTCCTGTCTTTTGCTAGGCTAAAATATTCTTACATTTGCATTTTCCCTGTGCTTCTCATCATTATTATGTCATTGTTTACTGATAGCAGAGTTGGAATACGAAAGTCTCCTAAAGGGAAAACAGCACCTAGTTGAACAGAAAAAAATATAAAATAATATACACACCCAAAAAGTGAGGACAATTAAATTTATCTCAGGAGAAGTAATATTATAATTTCTTAACTTCTGTGTAGTTTACCATTATTTAAGTAATGTAACGTAATGGTAAAAAACGTTTCTTGTCCTAGTTTAACCATAGATATCAATCATCAAAGAAATTACTGAAGTAAGCTACTGTCTTATATGGATAGCCTACATGATAACTCTTTGTTCAAGATGATCAAAATCCAGGCAACTACTTGGGTTACTAGTTGCCAGTATGAAGACAATTGTTAACAGTATTGCTTCCTTCACAGCATCTCTGTCCAAAAAAAAAAATATTTCATTTGAAAAAAAATCTTCAAAATCAAGTAATAAGGTAGACAGTGTACATTATGAGGTGATGTTCTTTACTAAGTGAGTAGCTTTGACGGCAGTGTCATAGCTGATTTTTATTAATCAATATGTTAAAGTAGACAAAAAAATGCAATTAGTAAGATGCATATTATTAATTTCAACAAAATATGTCAGTAAGTGGTAAACCAAGTGATGAGACCAGGGAAAATACTGCAAAATAAGGGAAACATAGCCACTAGCATATCAAAGGTGGCTTGAGCATCAGTCTGTGTCAGAAGATTGGCAGTTGTGGCTGTGAATTAATCTTTTATTCTACAAAAATACTCCTATCCTATAAGCTACATTTCAATTTCAATATCTGAGACAGTCATTGGTTTTGGTAGTGAGCATCACATACATATCATGCAAAGTTGCATAATATATTATTAAAGAGTAAAAATCACATAATTTCTGCTATATTTTTAATCATGATTAAAATACTTTTCTGTACATTATTTGGGCATCATTTTCATTGCACAGTATGTTTCCAGTTCTTGATTAGAACTAAGAACTTTACATCAGACTCTGAAAGGGTTTTGAAAAGACACTCCAGCATTACTCTAGCTGTAAGACTACTCTGAAGACACTCATAAGCAAATGTTGGAGTTCTTTTTTTGGTGCTTATGCCATATTAGCCATAGATCCACAGGCCCAAATTACATCCTACTCAGACCATTTCCCCTACTCCCTGCTTCCCCTGATTTTTTCCCTGCCTCAGCTGCAGACTGACACAGGATCTGCAATTGTGAATCTATGCTTCTTGGGAATTCCTTAGCTTATATCATGGGAATTATCAGTGGAACAGTACAAAATTGCTAACAATGGGCATGAACCTACATCTATATTTGCTACATATTTTCAATTTGATAATTTTCCTTGATGTAAATAGAACAAGTGTTAACACTACCTGTCACTCCTTTATAGCTTTCTGCATAATAAGAAAGATCTACAAGAATAATAAGCGCCTTCTTTCATATTCATATGGTAACCTTAAACATTAGACACATAGTTAAAGAAAAACAGAACAAAAAGGAATAAAATTTCCAAATATGGGATAGATTTTTATTGACCCATAAGATTTGCATTGTAAAGAGGGAGAGATCATAGACAGACAACTTTATAAAAAGTGTGACATTGCGATGTACTAAATAAAATAAATCTGGCTTGACTCCAAATTTCCATTCTTTATTTACTTTTAAACTAAAACCAAATACTGGATCTTTGTTGGCAAGTCAAAATGTCTAGCATCTCTGAGCAAGTTAGTAATCATACATTTACTGTTCTGCAGGCATGAGCATCATGCAATAAATTGCAGTTAAACTTTTTTCTGGATTCTGCTCATTATTCCTTCTCCTTCATAGACTTAGTATAACATTCTGCACTGCTTCTGTCAGCCATCATTTCAACAGACAACAAATATATTTATTAATGAGGCATTTTTTTAACTAGTTAGAAGAAAAAGATGGACCATATTTAGTCATTGAATTTTCATCTGTTCCATATTAAAATATAATGCTGGTAGTCAAGAATTTGAAGTGTATGACTGAAAAAAAAGAACAATGAGAAGTAAAAAGTGCCGATATAGGACTGACTCTGCTCCTGCCATGTTGATGAATGTCTTATTGTCAAATTCAATTAGAGCACTTTCTTCATTCCAGAGTGCTTTTGGAAACTAGAATTTTCTGTAGTGTCCAAAAAGTTTTGCAGAACAGGTAGTGTATTTGTAATACCTGGTGATATAGTACAACAGTGAACTGCTCTGCCAATGTACAACTACAATTTTGTATTTACGCAAGTGACTTGAAGAACAGAATGAGTCCNTAATATATAATATTAATTGTAACAGATTATTTGTTTTAAATTAAACTAGTCTCTGTGGTTGTCTGTCTTCTATAATTAGGCCTTGTCTAACTGTACATTGGACAACATCTGCAAGGATTTAGTGCTAACTGTATGTATTGTGCATGCACTGATTTTAAGCATAGGGTGAATTCAATATATTAAATATTATTCTTAGGATGAATACCATCCTTTTGTTTTAAAACATGTCAATTTCTCTTCAGCTATCATTCTTTAATATTTAATCAGCACAGATAAATGCATTTCATTTGGTCTTAACTATGTGTCACAATAAGATAAAAGACAAGAAAGCTAATAAAATAAATTTGTTAAGTTATCCAGAAGACAATGTTTCAGAATTTAGAATATGTTACTTTATTTTTCAAAATGGGTGTTGATTTAGCCTGTGGCTCTTTGAAACAGTTTGTGAAGGAAAGTCAATAGGCACCTTTAGTGGCTTGAAGAATTGGTGATTTTCCCTTAGTTGCTGTTTGTTTTGTTTATTAAAGGATACTATTCAGAAGACAATAGTGTGTAAGGGTTACATCTGGTGTGTGTTCAAAAGCTAGTGGCAGAAAATGCCAACGTGGGCTGGGGGAACTGCACTGTGATTGTGTGTTTGGCAGAAAAAATTACCTTTGTATGAGGGATCCTAGTGTATAGAATCACTCAAAGAGGTAAGTTGTTGAGGCAGAAGAGGTGATAGACGGGTGATCATAGGAACTGGAAATTATTATTCTCTCACCTTATTTCTTCAGCTTTCTTTTTAATTTTTTCAAGTTATTTAGTGATCTGAGGTGAAATGGACAGGAATTGACAGCACTCTCACTGCTGTTGGCAGCAGAGTCGCTGCAGTTGGTCCCTGGACTTGAAAGTAAGGGGGGAAAGAAGCAAGAAACCCAATTGTTGTTCTCTAAACATAACATATATAAAAATAATAGGTTTGATTTAGTTGAAACCAACCCCCTTTTTCTTGTAGAAATTATTTTCCCTCCTTCACTGCAGTTCAGGGAAAGGGAGAGATGATTGTTTTGCCTCTCCCTCTCCTTGCCCACACAAAGAAAATGTGGGTTGATACCATTTTTATTGTTCTGCTGGGGGGAGGGGTGGGGGGTTCAGACCTCGCATTAGCATATTGAACGTCTAATTGAATTGAGGGGCTCTGTTAATCATTTTGTTTTGTGTAGGGGCAGTTGCCAAGAAATGCCAGCAAATGATCGCTTTGGCTTGTAGTTATCGTTGTGCTGCCACCACAAGAAAAAGAAATGGAGAAGGGGGAGGGAGCTAGAGAAAGGCGAGTTGACTGAGTGATGTCTGGAGGGTGAACTCATGTGTCTCTTTGGTGATGTTGTGTGCTGCTGTACCGAAATCCACCCCTATGCTGGAGCTAAGGCAAGTGTTGAAGGCATCTGATGCTGCCGTTTCCAAGGTGAAATTTCTAAGGCAGAGCACTAAAAACAACAACCAAAAAACCCCAAATTATCAGAAAAAATAGCCATCAGAACAGAAGACCTGGCATCTCCCGATCTAACTGGCATAGCCCAGAAAAACACTTAAGAACCATCTGCATTTAAACTAGCCACACACACAAGAGAGAGGGTAGAAAAAAGGAAGAGGGGGAAAAAAAAAAAAAAAAACAAACAAAAAAACAAGTGTAAACACTTGATGCATTTTTTTTTCTGAAGCTGTAATGAGAAAAAGTAACTTGGTGCCATGTTTTATTTGTGGGGGCATTGCTCACCCTGCAAGGACAGGAAGGTTTCAGAGAGTAGGGGTGCACTTTGAGCAGATGTAACGTCGTCTTAATTCTGCTCTCGTAGTTAGCTAATGATGAAGGCTTAAATAATCATTCCAAAAAGTGGGAGATGAGTAATTTCTGGATAATTCTCAGGCTCTGCAAAGTAATTAGTATTTCCCAGGGTTAGCACTAGCTCCTGAGTTAGTTNGAGAGGGTGTTCCGGGAGGGGGTGGGGGGGGGGGGAGCTGGTCGAGCTTTTCTTTCAGGTGTATTTCAGAGGGTGCCTCAAGAAATTGTTTAATACTGCAGGTAGGCAAATTTTAGTCTCCTGGTGTCTACAGCGTCTTAGAGAAATGATATTCCAGATTCTGTGATACAACTAAATCCAGGTGAAATTTGCATGTTCTCCGACTCTGGATTTTTTAGACAAAGCCTTGTAATTGTGATGCAAATGTGTTGAAAACTTTTGTATTGAACAATTAGCAACTTAAGAAGCTTATTAAAGGTTGCAAGCCTTTCCCGGGGAACATACAGAGCTTTATTGTTGCTATTGTTAGGAAACCCCTAGATACTGTAGTTAAACAGATTGCAGATCTGCATTGGACATTTTCAGCCCAGATTTTCTATGTAGTCTGTTGAATTGGTGTAAGAAAAATAATCAAGTTTTCAGGAGAATGAGGGGACATTTAGTGTATACGCACACACTCCCAGTATTATTGAATGTAAAAATAGCTAAAAAGCAAATATTTGTGAAGTTATCCTGGTAAGACATAATTCATTTTCCTGGGTTTGGAAGCGTATGATCAGACTCTTTGTAATAGCAAAGTAGATCAGTTTGGAACAAACTGATCATGCTGCTTCTGCCTGATATCTGGCCTAAAAGTACATCAGTCTTATCTCCTATTTGGGTGACAAAAGATATCTTGATAAAAATGTAATTTACAATACATCCTTAAGGCTTTAACAAGCATTTTGGTAAACCAGGCAAACTTTTAGATCTGATTTTTTTTCCATTTGTATTAGCAAATATCATGTCTATTTTGTGAGCACTTATACACATGGAAGAAAAACCTTACCTGACAACTGACAATTGTGTCTTTTACAGCAGGGAAAGCTAGCTTGTTTTCAAGGTCATTTATTTATTTTAATTTCTTATTAACACACAGAGTTCAAATGAAATAATTCTAAATTTCCAGTATCTTTATAGAAGACTTATGATATTGTTGCCACAGATATCTTCCCATTCCTTCTAGTCAATCAGAGGGCCAAGGAAATTAAGTGTGAAGATAGTGGATTGAAGTCAAAGTTATTAAAAGTCAGAAAGTTTGGTAATTCTGCAACAAACATGAACCAAATTCTGGGACAAATTATGATCTTTAACATATTATAGCAAAATCAAGCTGTTTAATACAAAATTTAAATATTTTTGTTTTTCAAGAGAAAATTATGTTTTAATTAATTTTAACTGGAGTGTAGTTGAAATGTGCTAACATCATAGTTTCCTATTACACTGTAATGTTACTACTTTAGTTTTCAAAATATCATGTAGCTATTATAAGGCCTTTTGGTGCTCAAAGGCCCCTGAGGAAAGTAGCAATGATTGAACAGATCGCAGAGGTACGTATGAATCAGTTTTGGAATTAAGTTGATTTCTGATACATAAGTAATATTACTGAAGCTATCGGTGATAGGATGGCTGCTTTTATCATTTTGCTTTTATTGCTTTTTTGTCTTTTGACTTCTTGTTTTAATTGCTGGAGGATGATTTCCTTCATGGTTATCTGTTGTAACCTACAGATCATGGAATCATCTGGTACACCTTCAGTGACCTTAATAGTAGGCAGTGGCCTTTCATGCTTGGCCTTGGTCACCCTAGCAGTTGTCTATGCAGCGCTATGGAGGTATGTAATGGATTGACAAAGCTGAATACGAATACATAGTTATATTTTGCTGAATTAAAATGTAAAGAGAGCATTAGATGCAACATTTATTATTTGGAAAAGAAAAAAAAAAGTAAAATGTAGTGTATGTTTTGACTCCTAAATTTGTTGATGTGATTGATTAGTTTTGCTCTCAGCCTACAGGTGATGGTGGAGCCCATTCTTCTCTTTCCTTTCTTGAGTATGAATGGTATTGCTCTTTCAGAGGGGTATTCATAGTGCTAAGTAATATTTTATAGGATTCTTCTATATGATATATTTCATGGAAGGCTTCTGGCCTATACCTTGGAATGCTTTTCCTCCATTTACATCTGAAAACATAAAAATGACATATAAAGTGCCACATCAGATATTGTGGATTTAGGGAGATTCACTCAACTGATTTTAAATTTATCCACTTCTGCTACAGGTTTCAGTGAAGACCACAAACTGAAGTAGTCTCAAATAGTGTGGTGGTGCATTCTACTCTTTCCATCCTGAGTTTACTATACTAAAATATTAGATTGACTCAAAACTGAAATAAATATTTATGGAGAAAATTAATTTGAGAAGTGAGAGAAACAGTATGATGTGTGAGTATAGAAGAAATAGAAAAGTGAGAGGAAAAGTGACATGAAGTAATAATACTTTTTGAAGTGAGCATGGGTTATTTAACTTTTTTTTCCATAACAGAAAGATAGGTTCTTAGGCAAGTAAAAAGAAACACAAGTAGAAAATAACAACTTCTAGAGTAATGTAAAATCAACCAATAGAATTTTACTTTTAGAAACAGCTTGATATGTTTTTCTCTTTCATTCTCTTATGCAGTCACAGAGACTTACAGGATTTGACATACATGTAATAAATATAGAATATCTAGTTATATAAGTTGTAATAAAAAGAATGTAAGAATTAACAGTTCTTGTCTGTCAAAGCTAAGAATGAGAGTATTTCAGGATAATTCCCATCTGAAGGATTGTAGTGTTATTTTTGCACTCCCTGATATATTTAGCATTTGGATGGAAGTACTGTCACACTCAGTGGAACTGGTCTTTTCCATTATTTAGATTAAATATAAGGAAGAAATTTTTTCATAGTGAGGGTGGTACAGCACTGGCCCAGGTTGTCCAGAGGAGCTGTGGATACCCCTTTCCTGGAAGTATTCAAAGTCAGGCTGAATGGGGCTTTGAGCAACCTGGTCTAGTGGGAGATGGCCCTGCACATGGCATGGAGGTTGGAACTAGATGATCTTTAAAGGTCCCTTCCAACCCAATCCAGTCTATATTGCTATGATCCTATGATTCTATGATCCTATGATTATGGTAACTTCCAAACTGAGACAAAAAAAAATTATGTGCTGAGTTATGGAATAATGTGAGTTCTACATCCAGCTGAAGAAAAAATAACTCATATAGGTCTCTGTGTTCTATCAGTGAAATATTTTGAAAATACTATGTGAGTCGCCTGTCATTTAAATCATTAAAATTTGCCTTCAACACTTTTCTCAAGAACACATGGTAACCAGCTATATGGGAAAGATAAACTCTGAAACTTATACATATATATATGCTTATTTTTTTAAATCTAGGAGTAGGGAGAAATTTGATATTTTGATCCTAGGTTTATATTTATATTTTCAAACACCCATCTTCCCTTTGAATTGCAGGGCCTGTTTAGAAGTGATATAAGGTGGAGGTATACTTGTCCAAAGAAGGCCTGTGTGAACATTCTTTTATGGTTGATTGATTTGATCCCCCCAACTGAAAATTCCAACTGAATAATAAATTCAGTGTCAGTCAAATATTCTGCCTTCCATTCCTTTCACTTCATCAATAGCAAGCTGTCAGAAAAGCTAAAACCTCCCGAGCTTAAGTCAGTGCTATGAGCTGCTGCTTGCTATGTATTTACTCAAGCGCTAGGATCCTTTATAGTCCACAGATACTCAGTGTTGGGAACTGGCACAGGTGAATCAATAGCTAACAAGATAGAAAGCAGCAGCATACGGACTGTTTAGACAAAGGCACTAGACTTTCTGTCTAAACATTTTATTTGCAAACACAGAGAACTAGCCTTTAGCAACATTGCTACATTTTAAGGAAAAATTGTGATATCAGGGTTGTTCTGTCTTCTCAACTAAAAAATATAATTCTGTATTACTTGGATGATAGCTGAGCAAAGGACTACAATTCATTTCATGTCCAAAGCACAACATTTCTCAAGGGTTCATCACCCTCTGTTATGATCTCCTCAGAGTATCAGCTATGGGTGTACAGCTCAGGAGATGACAGCAATGTTAACTAAGCTATAAGGATAGGTCATAAAATATATAAACATATAGCATGGTCTTCAGAGGATCTGAGCACCTTAATTTGCTTCAGTAGTCAACATTTACTCTGTTAGCACCTCTGAAAGTCAGGTCAGTAAGGTACCTAATTTGAAACCATAATAATCCTCTTTCTGTCCTGGAGCATATATAAGTGTATATAGAAAAATGAGGACATTTGTATCTTATACATCTTTTAAGGAAATAGCTGATGACAGTATTTGACTTTTTCATCCTAAACATACTTGTAAAATGAATATGATAAGTTTGCAAAAGAGACTCTGTGATGCTCACTGCTATAATTTAACCTCTCTGCACAAACTGAGCTATTTTTTAGCATTGGGTCTTATGAAGATGAAGATATTACAGTATTGTTTCTTCATATAAATTATTTTGTAAATATTGTGGAATTTCAAGTTTAATATTATCATTATTCCAATCACATGTTTCAAAATGTACTGCTGTAATATCATCAACCAACAGGCATCTTATTTATGCATTGTGGACCAGATTTGCTGTTTATGTAAATCACCATATTTCTGCTGAAGTTAGTTATTGTGAGTGGTCTGTGCCAGCTGTGGATGTTCCCAGGGACAAACAGAGAGCACAAGAAGCTTCTGACATGAACACATGTGAGCTCTTAATTATCAGTATGGTGTTAGAACAGTGTTGCCAGCAGTTTTCAAAAGAAGCATTGATAGATTATTTTTAAAATACACCAAGATATTAAGAGGGAATATCTATCTAAACATCGCAGTTCCTATGTTTATAATGTGATAGGTCCCTGATACTCTATTGGAACACTTGAAAGAGAGCTTACCTTTCAGAGTATCACCAATATTTAGTGTAAGAATTGCATCAAAGCTTATATAAGTTTCTAGTTGTTTTCCTTTTAGAAAAGTTGTACCCGGTCTTTGTTTATTTGAACAGGTACATCAGATCTGAGAGGTCAATAATTCTAATCAATTTCTGCCTGTCTATTATCTCATCAAATATCCTTATCCTGGTTGGACAAACTCAGACGCATAACAAGGTATGCTGATGGATTGTATTAAATTTGCATTTAAATATTGATATCTTTATTTTATTTGTGTGCAGCTTAAAATAATTATATCCATTTATCCTGTGCTCATAGAACTCAACATTTTTGGTAAAATATTAAGAGACAAGGGAAAATATTTACTGTCTTTCGTGGTCTTTTTTTTCTCTCCAAAAATCTCTTTTGGTATTTTTCCCTCTGGATAAGCTGTGTTCTCTGTGGTAGACTTGTATGTCTTATAACTAAATTTCAAAGCAAAACAGTTCAAAGACTCAACATCAAAAATACAATTTCTGGTTCATTATAATAGTTGTAATAGGATTGTGCTACAGTGTTTTTGCCTTTATATTAACACACTGGTACTCGAAAGGCAAGTAGAAATTGCTTAGAAGTTAGAGTATTACTCTTGAAACTTTGCAGAAACAGACATCATAACAAGCTATAGAACTGTTAAGTCTCTGACTGATGTAGCTATAAGAAAGTAATAACCCTGCATTACTTACTTAGTGATATACTGCTGATTTATTACTAATCTGTTCTCAGACTCCTTCTGAACATAGTCGTCATTTGTTCCTCTCCCGAAGAGCAGAGCTGTGTCAGTGTTTTGCAACATCGCCCAGTGCCTTGTGATGCTAGGCAACTTTCAGAACTAACAAGAAATGTTTGCTTATAATTAATTATAGCCATATAATAGATTGGAATAGAGAATAGGATATAACTGGTGAATAAGGCAATATGTGAGAGAATGCTCTTAAGTTTGGAGTGAGCAAGTATCTGTAAAGTTCTTTATGCCACTTAAGATGCTGCTCATCTTAATTTTTCCAATATCTAATGAAATATGTTCATAGGATAACTGATATTTGTACAACACACCTGTAATTCATAATTTATTCTTTTCAAATGAGTGCTTAGAAATTTAGCTGCCAGAAGTTTCATAAATTCAACACAAGTCACATAGCTGTGCTTTATAAAAAATATCCCAAAGTAATTTCCAACAAAGTAATTTCCCAAAATTAATAAAATGAAGCTATTAACATGCTTTAAAGTTTTGAAAGTATGTAGAGGTACAAACAAACAAAATATGGATTTGGAGAAGGAAGAGAAGGAACCAATGCGACTCTCACAGATTTTATTCAGGGGGAAAAAAGACAGAAATGTGCAAGCAGCTCCTGAGTACCAGGGTGCAGAAGGGTGATCAAGCCTCTCTAGAATTTCAGCACTAACATGCATAGTCATATATACTATTTTATTATGTATTTCAAAAAGAAATATGGTTCGGTAGCTGAAAGTTCCTGTGTTTATTGCCACTGTGGAATCAGGGTTTGAGGGCATCAGAATGACTTTGATAATATCCTCCCTAGGTACGCTGGCAGCCTTTCTTTGATACTTGAGTCTGGGAACTCTGGACTAAAACATGCCCTTAATCCAATTCCTTTCTTTGAATCTTAATCTTCTTGAGTTCCTTCAATTCTACTTCCTGAACTACTGAAAGTACAGATATTGACTGATTTCTGAGAACAGGAGATCCTAAAAATGGAGATGTTCAGAGGGAATAATTGACAGAAAAACCAACACATCACAAAGTGTACATTTTGAATATATGGCCTGAAAAATTACTCTGAAGCATCACTTTTTACTACACTTGTCTTTTTTTTAAGTCCACATCTTGGTTTTGATGCATTTACCACCTGGGAACTTCTAGCCAAGGAGTACCTCTATAGGTCAAAGGGAGAATACATTTTTTTTATATGAAGAAGGTATTTCTTGTTATCATTTTGTCCCAGTGGACATGTTAAAATATTGTAGTCCCAAGGAGCTGCTAAAGACAGTATTTAGTAAAAGCTTATTCAAATTAAAGTCAGATGCCTGTATGACTTCAGTTTATTTGTAAGTAGAGATGTGTTTTGGCATCTTGGTGTTTGAATTTAAGTTGTGAATTTTTTATTTTGAAATATCATATATGACCAGAAGAAACCAGTGTTTCATTTTTAGTTCATAGATGTAGTTTACAATACTGACAGCTCTAGGAAAACTAGGTTTTCATTTTCCTGAGCAGGAATATTAAATCCGTAAATGGGAACTTTAGAAAGAAAATCAGGCCTTTACCCATGGTTTAAGATAGAAAACATTTTTGATTTGTTTCTGAGATTTTATTATTTACTAGAAACAAAACCATTTTGGTTTTAGTGCGTGTTTGAAAATTTTGGGAGAAATCTTGTGAATAATTTATCAAGGCAATGTAATATTCAGGCCAGCAGAAACTGTTTCCTGAATAAAGGTTGAGGTGATATTTCATGGAATGAAGGTAAGCTTGGTATTTTACTGTATAGGAGAAAATCTGAGAATTATGACAGGCCAAGTTTGAAAGTTTCTTTACTCTGTTGCATTCTCATGTACATACTTATATTACTGAGTCATCTAGTTAATGTCCATATGATGCTGCTGATATTGACAAAGTTGGAGAATGTCCTTTTTCTTCCATTCTTTAGTTTGTTTTTGCTTCTGAATTTATATTATCCCAAGCTTTTTATTTGTATATTCTCTTTGAGAATGGGTGCCTGTAAATGTTGTCAACACTGAATTCCAGTTTAAAGTTGAACAGTGAAAATGGAGCATCCAGGAGATGTATTTATAACAAACAGCATATTGTCACTCTGTTTTCAGTTTGGAGTTTTCTCTATCTGCATTAAATAGTGCACTAACTGCTTTTATTCATTTCAATGCTATTCAATCTACAGGAAATTTCTGTGGTTTATTTCAGTACATCCATTGATATTTGTGTCAAAGAAAATAATATTGAGTCTCTTGGTCTGAATTTCTGTTATTTTCTTTCTGTTTTATGTAAACTATAGATACTTAGTATTCTAAGTTTAGCTCTCTTTGAAAGTTGAGTATATCCCTGATATTTTTACAAAAGCTTCTTTTAGTTAAGATTAAGTGAGTTTTAGTACTGTACTCTCTAAGTTCTGCCTTTTTTTCAGTAAAAATATCAAGGTATTTCCCACAGGCAGAAATAGACTAAATATTTACAAGGACATGCAGAAGTCATTTAAATTCTTTCAAGTTACCTAGCTTTTCTATTTCTAATATTCCCTGTTTAAAAGTGATTTTTTTTTCTCCAGCTTCAATAACTTGAGGATACAAATATTAGACAAGAGGTCTAGGTCATGGGGTGTTTTGGCTTACTTTAGAATAGTTCGTAATCAGGATAATGGAAGGGACTATGGTTTCTCTTGGAAGATTTGGATTGGGATAGCAAAAGAGCCTTTTGTCACCAGAAAAGCCTTGCTCCTTTATTCCTTCTTAGTCAAGCACGTTGTGCATTTTATTGAAGGACACAGGTGAGAAATGTTCTGCTTTTTTCAGGATGTTTCACCCAAACCTCCCAAAATGCAGAACTTCATTCAAAGCCTTTGTAATGTTTGACTGTGTAAGAGATTTCTGTTTTGTCAGATCCTGTTTTGAAATGCAGGTCACTGAAGGCTGAATTTACAATAATATTAAATTAATTATGTATCTTCTTTAAATATGTGCTGTGTTATACTAGGTAGGAGAAGCATATTAATTTATTGTGGTATTTCTTTCTGTCCTGTTTTATTTTCAGTGTTAAATGCTAGCCACATAATAGTATTTAAATTTGAGGATATGCAATCAATACACTGGAGATAGCCCTTTAACAGCTGAATTAAAAAAAAATGGTAACAATTGTCTTGTATACCGTAGCTGCTCAAATACCTGTTATTTCATAAAAAATTATGAGATGTCCCTATCATTTGCAAAAGCATTGCATATTTACTTTCTAAAAACTGACAGTTTTATTTGAGGAAATATTCATCAGTGATTTGTAAGTTTCACTCTAATGTAACTCTTACTATATTATGTTTCCTAATGTTCTTCTTGCCATCAAGAAAAATGGTTTTATTTCTTCTGTATGTGCACCTCTAACACTTAAGCTATAAATCTTTACTATGCTTCTGATCCCATTTAATGTATAGATTCTCTACCCCAAATAAGTTATTGATTAAAATAGTGTGTATTTTTTCACAAATTGTCTTTTCATTTACATACATTCAGAAAATACTTTGTTTTTTTCACAGTTTGGCTTAAATAAAACCACATTAGGTCTTTGATGTAAACAATTCTTGTTTACCTGTTTTTCCTGTGAAGGAAACAAAGATGAATAGAATTTAAAATAAATTATACATATGGGCAAAAGTTAGTTATTTTCTATATTATCTGTTTCCAAGTGTACTTAAGAGTTTGTTGCTGGAGTCTGGGTCACTTCTGAAAAACAGGCACAGATTTAGAACTGCTTAAGACTTTTTACATTTTGTTATCCATGGTGAGGCTTAAGTGTGACTACCAAAGGAATACTAGGGAACATGTTAGGGCACAAGGCAAGATTTAGCAATCCCAATATTCTGTGTCATCCCGGTTTAATTGTGATGTCCAGTTTATTATGTTTACTATCTCATTGTGGAATTAGAAATCTCTTAAACCATACCTGAAAGGATATGAAAAAGGCGTGTCCTGTGTCCTGACAACCTGAAGCACATAACATAAGCAATCACTAGTTCTGCTAAAAGCATTGTAAATAGGCAGAAAGCCTATAGCGTTTTGTACATAATAAGATTAAAATGTTCACTAAATAAGCTGACTGGACAAAAATAACCCCATTTTTGTCTTTTTGGTTTGGGTTGGGTTTTTTTGTTTTTTGGTTTGTTTTAGAGTTTCTAGGCTGAAAGAAGCAAATAGAAGTTCAAAGGAGTTGAAAAGCCACAGCATCCCATTCCCATAGCAACCAGAAGTGGCTAACACTGTAACTAGCACTCCCTCAGGTTTTGAGAAACAGTGAGTTGTGGGATCCCCTGAGAATCCTGCAAATGCTCTGGTGGTACTAATGCTTCTAACCATGTGGCTCTTGCCCCATATCTGCCACTGCCTTACAGATGCAGGCATCGTGGCAATGTACCTCCCAGGAAACAGTAGGGGAGACTTAAGAGCAGATGGAACAGAGAACTGATGCTAACATGGCATTAAGGTTGTGTCAGAAAATCAATTAGGAAGTAGGAAATTTAGTATCTCGTGCAGCAGCGCCCTGGTCTTGCCCAGAGAACTTCAGCAAAATACCCCCCATTTAAACAACTGAAGCCCAGCAAAATGCATCCTTCCATTTTTGCAGGTACCCACCTTCCAAATTAACATCTACTCTGCTGATTGTCATCTCTTTCTTTGTGTAACAGCTTTTTGAACAGCAGAGCTATAGAACTTCTGGTATGGATCAGCCATCAAAGAAACACACCAATAAATAGGACAGCAGTGTGCATTGCATCACACACAAAATCCTGCTGTGTATTTGGGAACTCAGAAACATTAAGTGGAGAAGAGCCCACTTAACTGAATAACTATTACAGGAATAGGTCTGTTTAAGCAACACTGTTTTACCATGCCAAATTCTGACAAAATCTATCAGCTGATCTAACTACCTGCTTTTAGATTCTCAAAAGAACCTCTGGGAGGAGATATTTCTTACCCAATATCAGTAGACACTGTCATTCATGCTACTGTTACCTGCCTCAGAGGTGAAGGTAACATTCTTCTCAAAAGTGTTTGCCAGTCTGTTTCTCAAAATACATCAATTTTATCATTCAGTTTGCTATTTCTAAGCGAAACAGACATTTTGATTATAAGCAGGTTACAGGGAAGAAATTGGGTAGATATTACTAGCATATGTTCTCTACCTCCAATCCCCAGAAACTTTTAAAGAGCTCTCCGAGATATTTAGAGTCACAGAATTGTTCAGGATAGAAGACCACCTGGTCCAACTTCATTCTCAAGGCAGGGTCAGCTGTAGGGTCAGAACGGGTTGCTCAGAGCTTTATATAGTCAAGTATTGAAAACCTCCAGGTGTGGAACCTGCACAACCTTCTTGGGAAACTTGCTCCACTGCTTGTCTGCCCTCATGATCAAAAAGTGTTTCAATATAGTTGGTCTGGATCTCTTGTCTCAATTTATGCCCATTGTCCCTTATCATCCCACCACACATCACTGTGAAAAGCGTAACTTTATCTACTCGGTGGTCTCTCTACAGACACTGAGAGGCTACTGTTAGATGCCCCTGAAGCCATCTTCTCCAGACTGAACAAGTTCACCTTACTTAGCCTGTCTTCAGAATGCAAGTGTTCCAGCCTCCAAGCATCTTGGAGGCCTCTGCTAAACTCACTCTAGTTTCCATGTCTTACATGCATTGGGCAACTCAATTGAATTGGACACAGTGTTCTTGATATGGTCTAATGAGTGCTGAGCACCTACTCACTGTGCTTCTCTTGATGTCAGCCCCAGATGTCAGGGGACACGGCTGACTCATATTCAGCTCATTGCTTATCCCTCCAGCCTCTATAGATCTCTCTGGATGGCAGCTGGTCCCTTGAGCATACAGACTGGTCCCCCCAGTTTAGTGTTATCTACAGACAATATGAACAAGAACTCCACTGCCTACTCTGCATCATCGACAGTAAACACAGGGCCCTGGACACACCCCTGTAGTATTTTGCTTATTATCTCCTTACAGATAAATTGCCACCCATTAGTCATTACACTCTAAGCCAACCACCCAACTAGTTTTTTGTCCATCTAGCTGTCCACTCATGCAGTTATGAACTTCTAGCCTGGGTACAAAAATACTGTGAAAGACTTTGTTGGAGCTCATTTTAGTGAGCTTTCTTTTGAAAAACAAAAGTGATGTTGGTTTGGAAACCCAAAATATACCAAGATTTATCCTCAAAAGACTGTCTGACCCATGACTCACACTGGTGCCAGCTCTAGTGTCTCTCAGATGGTAAGGGTCTTCTGCCACCCTCTCATACAACCACTATTGCACTCATGCATTGAGGAAAGTTGCACAAGTGTAGTCTACTCCCTCCTCCCTAGCTCTGGCACTGGAGTTGGTGCTAGCACATGTGCCTCTGATTTCCCAGCCTTAGCATAAAAGAAAAATAACTCAGACTTTCCTGAGGTAACCCTCTGCTGTCCTACTCTTCCCAAAATTGAGGGTTTTTCCCTCCTTGTCCTTCAGGACCTGTTTAGAGTAGTTTTTACACTTCTTGAATTCAGCCCCACAGATGCAAGGAAAATAGCTTACTCTCTCACAAACACCTTTGAATCCTTTCAGACAATCTGTTGATGACTCAAGCAGCTATTTCAGGCTTCACACCTTTTGTCCACTTCTCTTTGGCTTATTTGTTGAATTTCAGCAGGTACAGGAAAGCAGTCAATGACAAGCACATCAACCTACAAACAGTTAAATTTTCATGTCTTTCGTTTACATAATGATTAGTTTTAAGAAAGAGGAAACCATAAGCACTTCTAAGTATAATGGTAAAAAGGATTTTTAAATGAAAATATGATAGGAATAAACTTCACAAGACTAAGTGGTAAAGATAACAGCAACAATCAGCATTCAGCTACTTGGTTATTTTCATTCTAGTATGAAAGTTTCATTTCCTACATGGATTTTCCTATGTGCATGACCATTTCTAAGAATATACGCATAGAATCCACTTGACACATAAACCAAAACAGATACAAAACCACAGTAAGGTATTTTTGATATACCTATCTGGTAAAATAACATATTAAAAAAATATGGCTCTGAGAGAAATGCAATGTAAATCTTATACCCTACTAAAATGATTATTACAACATTACTCTTTCTGTATAACAAAATAAAACACATTAGAAAACTCAACTCTTTCCAAAGACTATCATTTAAGGAAAAATAGTGTAAATGCTGTGCAAATTATTATTTAACTATTGTACTGGATTTTATTTATACTTTGCTACAATTCCCTGTGGTGTCTGTGAGGTGTCAGGAATGGTATGGTTTAACCTTTTCACACACTGTGAAGTTCATTTGTACAGTTTTAGGGATTTTTTTACTTGTGTTCTCCTAGGTCAGAGTTTTTAAGCCCCTACAGTCTTAGCCCCTTACAGTTAAGTCAATCATGTAATCGTAGAATGGTTAGAGTTGGAAGCTATGTTAAAGATCATTGAGTTCCAACCCCCCTGCCATGGGCAGGGACACCTCCCACTAGAGCAGGTTGCTCAAAACCCCATCCAGCCTGGCCTGGAACACTTTCAGGGATGGGACTTCCACAACTTCTCTGGGCAACCTCAGTGTCTCACCACCCTCACAGTAAAGAATTTCTTTCTAGTATCTAATCTAAATCTCCCCTCTCCCAGTTGAAAACCATTACCCCTCATCCTATCATTCCACTCCCTGACAAAGAGTCCTTCTCCAGCTCTCTTTTAGGCTCCTATTAGATACTGGAAGGCTGCTGTAGGGTCTACCCAGAGGCTTCTCCTCTCCAGGCTGAACAACCCCAACTCTCTCAGCCTGTCCTCACAAGAGAGGTGCTCCAGCCCTCTGATCATGTTTGTCGCCCTCTGCTGGATCCGTTCCAACAGGTCCATGTCTTTCCTGTGTTGAGGACTCCAAAGCTGGACACAGTACTCCAGGTGGGGTCTCACTAGCAGAGAGTAGAGGGGTTGAATCACCTCATTCAACCTGCTGGCCACACTTCTTTTGATGCAGCCCAGGATGCAGTTGGCTTTCTGAACTGCCAGTGCGTACTGCTGTTGTTGAGCTTCTCATTCACCAAGTCCTCCTCTTCAGGGCTGCTCTCCAGCCATTATGAGAGAATTATATGGGAAATTCAGTCTGTTTCTCAGACTGGTCTGATCAGAGCTGTAAAATGAATATTCTTTCCTTAACTCTACATGCTTCATTCTGTAAAAGCTATAGGGCTCCACCTTGTGATTCTTTTACATGAAAACGTTCTTACTCCTACATTTACTTTTGCTTTAAAGTTTTATAAGTAGTATCACACAGAAGTTGAGAAAATCAGCCTCAGAGATGATTTAAGAGTCAGTATGAAAATGAATTGTGAGGTTTGTGCTTGTTACTTATTGTTGAAGTACACTCAGTTCTGAAAACAGAGCTTGCTAGTGAATCAGTTCACATTTTATGCTGGAGTCCCTCTTGCTTTTGCAACAACTGGGGAAAAAAAGGTGAATTATGTTTTACTAAATACAATCAAACTTGTCCAGGATGCTGTTTGAACAGCAGCCAAAACCAACTGCTGCAGAAGTACAAGAGACTCCATCCTGGGCAATTGTGAGTTAATATACCCTTTACCTTATTAGATTGTTTAATTTGCGATTGGTTTTAAGATGTGGCCAAAATGAATTTATATAAAATGATAATTATTCTCAGGTGCTAAGATTAAGGTCTGGGTTCCAGTGCCTCTGTTCAGACCTGTTTATTCATTTTATATTTGTCTGCCTTTGGAGAAAAGAAAATAATATGCTTTCAAACTGGATCTCAAGTTTGTTTCTTTCTTTCTTTCATTCCCTATGAACCTTGTTTTCCTGGCTACAAGCAGCCAAGTTTCAACAGGAAAAGCATAAATGTCTTTCTCTTTTCCACATTCTAGATCTTCTACGGGATGAAAGTAGGTGAAAATTCATGGGAAGTGGGACAAGCAGGATACTTGCTCTAGATAGAGACCAACAATCAGTCAGAAGGCCAAGGGTGATCACACAAATTCTGATCTTTCCTGCTTTTTCTTTATGAGAAAAAAGCTGTGGTTACTGTGTGCTGGACTCATTAAAGTCACTAAGTGTGATCTTGACATATTTATTACATCATGAGAAAAAGCAATGTTTTTAAATGTTCTGGATTACAGCAGGACTTTGTCATGAGAGGGACGCTCAGCTTGTGAAATAATGAGATTCCTAGGTATGATTAGGGACCCAGAATGTATCCAAACATAATCTACATAAGCACTCTTTGTGTTACTGTGAAATGCATTCAGTGGCAGTTGGACCAGATGATTCTTGAGGTCCCTCCCATTCTGGTATTCTATGATAGCTGCTGAAACATGACATTTTTATACTTGTTTTCATGGACATACATGCTTAATATGTTGAATCTCAGTGAGTCACACCATAGACATCAAACTTGGTACTAAAAAATTGACAGTGACAGTGGTTTTTGATGGTTTTGTCAAAATCTATGTAATATTGACATTGTGGCTTAATAAGTAGGTATTTTGTGGAATTTAATAGAAAATTATGCTCAGAATAATTGTTTAAAGATAACTGTAACAGTAAATTTACAAAGCATGCATGCATTTAGCTATAATCATGGACATTTTAAATGAATTTAATTGTGAGATTTCTAAAACCCTGCAGGGAAATGTACATGATTGTAATAAAAAGGCCTCAAGCTGTTAAAACTGATAGAATTTCTGAAATGTTGAGAAAGTTCAGTTTCCACTAGACTTCTGGGTTTAAAAACAGGATGGAAAACATGTTAGTATCTGTCTCTTCTGAAGAAAACTGAAATATATCTGGCACAAGGAGTCCAGCAGTTGGAAGGAAGTATGAATAAGGTTGGCACAAATGCTGTTCTATTAGTAAGTGATTACATATCTGTCTCTAATTAGTAGCATGGCATATAAATTGTGCTCTATGCTCTTTCTTTCATAAAAAGTCACATCTTCAACCTATTCCATATTTGCTAAATAATTTCTTTAAGATAGGATATCTAAATGAATTTATTATTCTTTAAATACCACTTAAAGTTAGGCGAAGGCTTAGAGCAAGAATGGCTTCCTTAATAAGCTTAGCTGAGCCATACACGACAACAAAGCCCAATGTGTCAGAACCTACAGCTATTGAAACTTGGGTTTTAAAATTATGGGATTAATTGTAAAGCTGTTGTTATTTGCATGGAAATTTTACACTTCTTATATTTAAGGCGGCTTTTAAGTCTCTGTCTTTTACTGTATATCCTCTTATGTCGAGTCAATCAGAATTTGGGCTTGAGTGTTAACAATTTACTTACTGCTATAAAACCTTCATTTTGACACTGCTCACCCCACAAAATATCTCCAGAAACTAACTTTAAATCTGATCCAGTGTCTGTTCCCATTCATTTCTATGGGATTCTTCCTTTTGGGAAGATTTCTAGTCAGATTTTTAAACCTTAGTGAGAAGATTCAATCACATTCAATAATTAACCAAAGAACACATCTCCCCTAGTTAAGCAATAACCAATAAATAATCAAACATATCTTTTTAATTGAAGGAAATTGTCAGTTACATATAGGAAGCTTTCAAAACTTCAAGTTGTGGTATTAATCCCTGTTCACACATTTTACCAGTACCAAATGCAGAGCCTGAAATCAATCAGAACTAATCCAAATCATGTTGCCATGGTTAGGAACATGCACACAAGTTATTCATATAGCACAGCTGACACAATGATTTCATTGTATGTTTGAACCTGTGAGGTCTCAATTAGTTGAAGTTTCAATACTTCACTGAATAGATATTATAAGCAAAGCAGAGCCAAAGCCGCACTTTGAGGTTTCTTTGTCAAAGAAGCACTTTACAGGATTTCCATTTAGGTCATATTTGTACTGCACCCAGCACAACTGGATCTTGGTATGACTCAGTGTACTAGTGTCAGTACTAGTGTTAAATAATAAGAATTCATATGGACTTTGCTAATCTCAGCTTATGGTCCTTCCTTCTGTCATCATGGGTCACCTAGAAGGTTTGGGTCACATGGATTTATTTGTCTCCCCTAGACACTGGTGAGCATAAATTTGCTAGTGCACTATGAAAGTTTAAACTTCTGGAAGGATTTTTTCTCAGTGGTGGTAAAGAAAAAGAATTAAAAAATCAGTGGTTATGAAACATATCAAGTAGCCTTTTAGTGCACTCCCCAACATATTTCTTCTCCAAACTTCTTGTTAGACTTATATGCAATTCTTCTCTGTGGCACTTCGATTCTCTCAGCATGGTCTCCCAGAGACTCCTGTTTTCAGTAGCTTTTAAAATATGAGAATACACATATAATAAAATATTAGCCAGTTTTAAATACAGTTAAAAAAATTTAAAAATTTTGTGCCTCTGGCATATGGAAGGGAAGACTGCTAACCCACAATGAATTAAGCCTGTCAGTGAAATCGGTTTAGAGATACTGCCATGTGTGCAGTGGATGGCACCAATTTCAGTAGTAGATTCTGTAGGCAATGTTATCTGATCTGTGCAGGTCACAGAGTATCTACTAAGAGAATTCCCACAAGAGAAGCAGAGAGAATACAGATAAACTTTCCAAAAGTAATTTGGCTATATCATGTCATCCAGGGTGGGACGGACATGGATGCAGTCTGGGAGATTTTGTAGGAGGAGACATTCATGCTAAGTACATAATTTAAAACATAACATTTTATGCTTGCTAATTTTAGTTGCCAAGATGCCTCTGAGAAACACGTAGCATTGATTATTAATCATTGTTGTTGTTCATAAAAATAAACCTATAATTAAAGCTTTGGCAGTGTTTCCAATATTAACAATTTTTCAATTTGATTTATTAACAGATATAAACATTTATTTTTTTATTTTTCTTCCAGTCAGAGCCTCAACTTATTTCACACTCACCCCTTCCACGGGGAAAAGCTTGAGTAAATATATCAGCCTTGTGTTCTGTTCTCAGTGTTAGCACATCAAGATCCATCAGCTCTACTGTAGAAGCATGGAGGGAGGGAAAGAGGTGAGGACACCTTCATCTGTGTTTAGACTGTTCAGCCTCATTTTCTGAGCATTTTAACCTTAGAAGTGTTAATTGCTACACTGAAGAAGCAATGGATGTTATGAAGAAGGCTGGATATGAATCTCTGTCAGGTAAAATGGAGGAAAACAAAAATGCTGTTTCCACCCAGCAGCAAAAGTAAGGGTACTATAGCCTACAGGGAAAAGGTATACCAGAAGTAGTAGTACTGTGAAGGGAACTAACTTTGCTCTTATTGATTATAGTCATACATGAGTGGAACCAAATAATTAATTTAATTTTTTTGCATTAGCAGAAGCTTCCAATTGGTCTGGAAGTGTCACTCTAAGTGTTGAGCAGGTTAGATCAGTTAAATATATAGCCCTCAAAAGCTGATATACCAGTCAAACACATACCAGAAGGGAAAGGTCACAACTTCTGCTCCATATACAGACAGGTACAAATAACAGTATTATCATCAAGGCCAACATTTGGTAATTCTGGGACTTCTACACCATCTCTCTCCATTTTCAAACAGAGAAGACAGCTTACAGGTTGCAAGCTTTACTTTCTGGTCATGTAGGATTTCTTTGATATTTGAATTTCAATGCAGAACAATTTTCTGTTGATAGCAAGGCAATGGAACACATAAGAAATAGAGCCAGCATCCAGCTACAGTATTCAAATCTCTAGTGGCCTGGCCAGTCAGGCTGGTTTTATTTCCAGATCATTTCTTACAGAGGAACCCACCACCTTGCTGGACTATTGGAGACTGTGCCCAGTGTTCTAACCTGAAGTGTGATAGAAACAACTTGCTGGAGGATTTACAAGTTAGAAATTAGGAGTTACAAGGTAGAAGGCCAGGCAATGTGGTCACAATGAGTGGAGCACATATCTTTCTTACTTTCCCTACGATACTCCTTGTTCTGTCTTAGACTTTCACTGTTTTTAATGCATTCCACACAGACAGCTCTGTGATAAATAACTATCTCTCTCCTCCCACTGAGATACTATGTTTTTTTCCTGCAGATTGTCTCCTACTACATACTGTTTTACACAGGAACTGTTTACATCCCATATACATTAAATTTTTACTAGGAGACTCAGTGAGCCATAGAGCCACGGGTTAATCATGTGACTAGCCATTTGGTTAATGATTTAAAGTAGCTGAAGGGATTTTATTTCCTTTAAAATGCTACTAATGCGTTATTTAATAAGTCATATTTTATATATAATGAAATGCCTAGGTTCAGTCAATGATAATTATATTACTTAGGAATAATTTGTAGTCATGCAGGCTGAAGACAATACATTTGAAAGCATTTGCTTTCAGTTTGAAGCTGTATGGTAAACATCTACGTTTCTTTGAGTTTTATGTGCAATGTTGCATTTTGCTTAATTTTTTTCTGGTTATTTACCTTTCAAAACAACCAAATCTGAACTGCAACAGAGCTCAAAGCACTTTGGCAAAACAACATTTCTATATGCTAATGATTTCTAATTAGGAAGGAAAAATAGCTAAAAACTGTGTTACTAGCAATACTAGTTACTCTGTGTTTAGTTACATGCAGCACCTTCCAAGCCATAGAGAGCTTGAGTGGAGATGAGCAGACCAAGATATTCAATAGATAAGACAGATACCTGTTCTTCCCTTCTTGAACATCAATTCTTGGTCCAAGGCAAAATCCTCTTTGTGAAAACAGAGCTGTAGTACTGCTGGCTTTGCGGAGAATAGGGTCACAATAAAGTTATTTCACTTTCTAATGACTGTGAAAAATGCAGGTCACTTCTTGGGTAGGAGTAAGGTGCTTCTTGGACTCCATAGTAATTATTTCTGCCACTGACTGTCAAAAAGGAAGAGAGAGGATGAATCTTCCAGACAGGTTGTCTTTAGGTAGGAGCCAAGACGCACTTTAAACAGCCCTTGCTGTGTTACATGGGGAGGGAAGGGTCCTAATTTTGAAGGAAAAAAAACCCCAAGACCTCTTTTCAAATTAAAGATTAAGAAAGGGCGCACCTTATAACTCTCTACAACTACCAGAAAGAAAGCTGCAGTGAGGTCGGGGTCAGTCTTTTCTCCCAATAACAAGTGATAGGACAAGAAAAAATGGCCTCAAGTTGGACCAGAAAAGGTTTGGACTGGATACTAGGAAAAATTTATTCACTGAAAGGATTATCAAGCATTGTGACAAACTGACCAGGGAAGTGTAAAGTTGCCATTCCTGGAGGTATTTAAAAGACATGTAGATGTGGTACTTGGAGACATGGTTTAGTGGTGGACTTGGCAATGCTAGGATATAGGTTGCACCTTATGATTTTAAAGGTCTTTTCCAACCTAAATGATTCTATGAAAGTAAAATGATCATTGCATAGTCTCTTCTTCCATCAGTCCCCTTTTCTTTTCTTTTCTTCTCTTTTCTTTTCTTTTCTTTTCTTTTCTTTTCTTTTCTTTTCTTTTCTTTTCTTTTCTTTTCTTTTCTTTTCTTTTCT
>VXBJ01002480.1:68474-97601 GCA_013400055.1 Nycticryphes semicollaris | reverse complement strand
CTCCTCTCCTCTCCTCTCCTCTCCTCTCCATCTTATTTTTTTTATTATTTCATTTATCTTCTTTCTTCATTCATTGCTTGACTTGCTTTCATGATTTGTCATCATCTACTTTTGGTCTGATTTTCCACACATTTTCCTTTGGCTTCCCTGATATTGTTTCCTTGTGTCTTCGTCATCCAACATTATGATCAAAAACAACATTTGGGAATTCAAAGACTTCTACACAGGTCCTCTCCAAGAAGGGAAGACAAAAGGGGAAAACAGCTTACAGGATGCAATTATGTAGATTCTCTTCAATATTTTAATTTCAATGCAGAACAATTTTCTGGTGATGGCAAGGCATTGACACTTATAAGAAAGAGAAGCATTATCCAACTACAGTATTCAAATCTTCAGTGATTCTGGTCAACTGGGCAGGTTGTGTTTCCAGGTCATTTCTTACAGAAGAAACCACCGTGTTCCTGGACTGTTGGAGGGTTTGGCCAAATGCTCCAACCTGGAGTCTGATAGAAACAACTTTCTGGAGGATTTACATGTTATAAGAAGGAAAAATCCTTCTCTGTTCTATTTTTTCACCCTCTCTTCTGCCTCTCTTTTGTCTCTGAGAGGCAGCAGTCTTCCTGCTCACTTTGTCCCTCTACACTTTATGTCCACTTTTTCACTGTTGAAATTCTCCTTTGCCTTGACTGTCAAGCTTCTCAACAGGTATTTTTTTAAGTAATGTCTATCCTCTCTTCTGTTGTTGCCTTCAAATTTCTCATGGAGGATGAGCTGAACATTTCAAGCTCAGTTACAACACTTGGATACAGTAGCTCTGCCTCATAAATAGAAAACAGAGAAACAAAGGAAAGTGTGGTTATGAGACGTGATAGCTCAGTAAGACTCTCATCATGTACAAGTCTGTACACATTGTGTGCAAGCAGTTCTCCATTGCTGTGCTTCTTAATTAGAAATGTTTTGGATTTCTTTCTGTTATTGAATTATAGTTTAAAAGACAGAAATTATATTATTATATATTTATTATAGAATTATACTGTGCAATTATGCTACATGTAGTATTTTTAACATATTGTGGAATTATTATTAAAGAGGCTTCCACTTGAAATTCAGCAGCCATAGCGGGGAGTTATATCCTAAACCAGCCTCCAATCTAATGTATCACAGACACTCTGACAACTACATGACACAGAGCAGGACAGAGAAAGTACCTCGTGAAAGGGTGTGAGAGAACCCCATGATCTAAATGCTTGGTCTTAAGTGCCTTCACAACACCATCTATTCTGTCAGGCAATTGCCCTCATCCTGTGTGGCTTTACGCTATTATAGGAAATCACACTGTGCAGCCTTTTTTTTTTACCCTTTGGCAAGTTGAACATCACTATCTTCCATGCTATACTTGTATCTTGAGTTATTCTGACATCTTTTAAAGTAGGTCAGGCATTTTTTGATTATGACTAATATTACCTTTTAAAAATCAAATCTATCTTTATAAAATTATCATTTTTACCTGTTAGAGGAATTAAACATTTTAAACAGAGAAAATTGAACTCAGTAAATAAATAGATTATTACACACCTACCTTCCAGGCTGATCTTAGGCCTTTTTTTTTATCTCTGTGCTGTCAGAGATTGAGAACATTGGATTGACATTTGATGACACCATGTCAGTTTATGTTTACTAAAATCTGTCTTTTAAAATCCATGTTAAAATATGGTCTAGGTGAAAAATATTAAACAGGATTCGCCAACCTGCAGCCAGTAAACCCTTGCAAAATGGCAGGTGTAGTGTAGCAGCAAAGCTACTTGAAAACTATCAAGCTCAGCACACAGAGTGACTAGGAAAAGTTAACAACAGTGAAAATCATACCTGAAATCTAGCTCATTTCATTTGCATTCCTTTCAAACTACAAACATGCCATAAACCATCTGCTGCCTGGTTAAACAGTTAGTTTACACTTGCTTTATATCAAGTGCTCAGCACAAAGTAACTCAAATATACTAGCAAATATATCCCTCTTCATTTCTTGTAGCTTCTTGTCAAAGAGAATAGAATAGGTGCTGCTCTTTTGGTTTCTTTAATTCCAAATATAGTATTCATTCCCTCACAGCTCTCATTTAGGGGCAGATTTTTCATAAACTGCTTTCTAGAGCGCACAAGGATCCCAGATTATAAGGGGGGCATAAAATCGTTCAGTGCTTTGAAATGAAGCTTTAAATCCTGCAGTGCTTTGGAAAAGATGGATAGTTATTCAGCAGATAGTTGTTCAGGTACCACAGTGGAGACAGGTCCAAAGAGTTTCACCGATATTGCTGGGACAGGACTATAGCGTTTCACGCAGGACCTATCCAAGGAATTCCATTTTGTCTTGTATAGGCCTGCCAAAACGACAACATACCATACATTTGAGGTATTTTTAGATCATGTCTTCAAAGACACAGAAGCAAATTTTCTAGTTTTTATAGCATTGACTTGTTTACTTGTGAGATACCCTTATTTGCCTTGCATATAGTAATCCCTATCATTTTTTAAATTATTTAAAGTTTTCTTTTCTGATGGGCAGTTTTCAAGATACTGAGTTGTAGAGTGGATTTGAAATTAAAAGATCTAACCATTTGTTATACAGTTGTAGTAAACAGGACATTTAGTCAACAGGATTTTGTAGACGATAGTGCCTGCAACTGAATTAGACCCTAATTCTGAGGTCAATTCTTTGGAGTCCCACCAAAGCTCTGGGACTTTTGCAATAACTCCCTTTAAGGCAGTCCTTTTTGTTATAATAATTGTGGTATTGTAAAAAAGCTTATCCCCCAGTTCTGTGAATGAGTTAGTTTTTCCATAATTGTCTCTGAACAATAATTCTTGGGTCACATACTAAACAGCCTAATGGAAAAGTCCTGTTTATTTCATAGCATCATAGAAACACAAGACTGGAAAGCACCTATAAGATCATCTAGTCCAACCATCCTCCTATCACCAGTACTACCCACTAAGCTACTAAAGCATGTCTTGTAGCTGTAACACCTCATCCAGACCCTTCTTGAACACCACCAGGGACAGTGACTCCACCACCTCCCTGGGTAGGCCATTCCAGTGCCTGACCACCCTCAGGAAATTGTAGCGTGCAATGAGGTATCCCCTGAGCCTTTTCTTCTCCAGACTAAACAATCCCAGCTCCCTCAGCCGTTCCTCATAAGACTTTTGCTCCAGACCCCTCACCAGTTTTATTGGTGAACAATTCAATTAATTAAAGCCTTCCTTCTGAAATATTTCAGACTTCAAAATAATATTTAGCCTTTTAATGAGTCAGCCAGTGGTAGGTGAAGATTTTACTGTAAAAGCACGTTGTATATTTTTCTGCATATTTGACATCTGATTCTTTACAACATATGATCTCCTGTGTCACTTGTTTCACATTTGTGGCATTTTAGTTTTTGTTAGAAGTAAGTATCAGCAGCTTTTATGGTAGTAAGAAGCTGTGAATATGTTACAGGTCCATGAGCAAGCTGCTTGAATTGGATCTTATTTTGTGCAATGATACAGTTGCTTTTCAGTGAGCTAAGAATCAAGTCATGTCTTATGTTAAGTAGTCATGACATTATATCCAGCTGAATTTATTAATCTTTCTATTAAGTTTTTCTGTGAGCTATCACAATACTGACAAGGCTGCTATGTTAACATTTTTAAGCAGCTAGTGGGGTTGGTTTGCCTACAAGCTCTCAGGGGACAGTGGGTGTTCCAACCATTTTACAGAAGTGACAGGTTGTGCTCTCACAAGTGATTGTACTTCTTTCTTTATGCCTCTAGATTCTTCCATATCAGCATGAAACTTAATATTTGATCAGAAATATTAGTATAAATTTGCAATGTAATATTAAACTGCTTTAACTTTAATCTTGCAGCTTTTCAGTTACTTGCCATGTATGAGCACAAGTTCACGTGCCAGAGGACTTAATTTAGACTGATTTTCTACATTCTCTGTCTTTAGGGTAGAAAAAGTTTATTGTTTTCTTAATCTAGCTATGAGGTTTATGATGATGTTTATCATTTAAACAGAGAGTTTTGTTAATGAAAGAACATTACCCTTTTCTCTTCTCTTACCCTTTTCTTGAAAATACTAATATGCAAAAATATTAATCATCAACTCCACTTATGTTGTAGTAGCTTAACTTAAAGCAGTTGAAGATATTATAGATTCATAGACTATTGGCTTTAAAATTTTATTTTAAGCATTAAGCACATTCCCATGGGGTATCCCACAATGAGAAATGTGAAATGCCATTCAAAATGTAGCATTCTAGACTTGATGAAGTCAAATAGAATTCTGTATCAGCTCTAGTAGCTTAATGATTTTGCTCTTTGTGGAAGGACTCAAGCACTTCAGGTTACTGCAATGTACTCAGAAATTAAATCCAGATACCTTTAATTTAAAAATAAATAAACAAATAAATAAATACTTTAAATCTCAAGACCTCCAGAATACAATTTCAGACGCTGCAAAAATGAACCCATCTCTGTGAAGCTCAACTGGGCAGCATGTCACTTGCCTCCAAACTTGTATATGACACAGAATCCAAATATTCCTCCAAGTACCAGCTCTAAAGGGCCTATTCTGTTCTGTGTCCTGAGAGTACACCTAACGTGTAGCTTGTCTCCTAACAAAAAATGCCTAACCTCATATTTTTCCATCTGGGAGCCAGGCTCTGGGTGATGAAGGGATAAATTCATAAGTTCCACTATCAAGTTTTGTACTACTGATCTTCAGATTAAAATGTGGATAGGATTTTTCTGCTTTTCCGAAACTGATGGAAAGAAAAATTCAGGACTTGTTTATACACAGCAACATCTGTGGAATTCAAATGCTGTCTTGATATTATTTAAATTTAAAAAAATGTTTTCCCTTTCTGATTCTGTGTGAAACCAAACTGCCTGTAACATCTTCTTAAACAAAGATTATAACATACAAGAATTTGTGCATGAAAGTGTTGATATTATCATTCCAGAACAGGAATGTGGTGGTGATTGTAATAGGGTGTAATCATATGTTTAAAGAATTTTCAAGCCTACCTAAATACACATCAGCTGCACTTCTTCAGCAGAAAGTGGGAGTGCGACACTCAGCCCAGTGACGGGCTGGCATGTTCAGGGATGCCTTTGGATCAGTGTGCAGCAGTGCTCCCTGCCTTATGGAGGAACTAACTGTAGGTGCATCATTTTTCATACTGACCGGTCTGCATGTGTATCTTAAGAGGGCTATTTTGCAACACTGGTCCCTATACACATGTTATAACAAAATACGACCTCTGAAATTGTACACTTAACATATGACAGATTTTTTTGGATTCTTAACCATAGTGTCATGTTTCATTTAAATGAAAAATAAGAGGTCACAGTGATAAAGCTGTCTACATTCAAATTCTTGCTGAATTTTTTTCATTATATTCTTTCCCTTGTGAGGTACTTATGATATATTGTGAGGTGCAGAAATATGCCTTTGAATTTTCAAAGTTGCATTTTAACGCAGAGGTCTTATAGATTTCCAGTTACTTAAATAGTTGAAAAGCATCATTAATTCACTGAAAGATAAAGCTCAGCTATACAATTAAGCAGATGAAAGCTGTTAGCCATATTAAGCCTCATTTTCATATATCGCATAATATAAAGGGCAACATTTTTTTTTATTTTAGTATGGTCTCACATTCATTCCAGGGTTACAGACAAGATTATAGTAGATTTTGAACAGTTTGTGATGGATTTATTACATTTAATGAACATGCAATATCTGGCTTCTCAGCCTTGGCTGACATTTTGAAATTAGGCTTCCAGCAGTGAAATCTTGTCAGGGATGGGTTTTAGATTACTCAAACTTTCATGATTAGAGATTTTCAAACATAATGTCAAGTGCAATCATCAGTTAAATGCTAAATGAGCATACCATTGTTAATGCAGTAGCAGCATAGACTCTAGAGAGTTTAATTTTTTGCTGACTTACAACTTAACTTTGTGAACTTTATTCACATATTCATGAATGTGTATGGAGACATAGACGAGAAAGATCTCTGTATACATTTAAAAACTGTATTTAAAGCTGTTTACAGAGTGTATGGCATTAGAACAAGTTAATTGAGTTATCAAGATAATAAAATATTATTTATATCTTTATGTCTGCAAGATGGTTTGCCATGTATACATGTGCTTTCTATACGGCAAATATATATTTGTACATAAGTGAACTGTACCTACCATAGTCTTGTTAAAAATACAGCTTCTTAACACACCTATCTTGTGCAGTAATATTAAAGTTGAGAATTTAAATTTACAAGTAACCTGAAAAACTATATATTTTAAAATAGCAAACACACACAGACAAATGAAATGACATGTACGTAATATGTTTTCTCATGTTATGGCCATTAAGTTGTACTGAATTAATTCAATGGCTGTCTAAAACCCCAGTTGGATCCTTTATATGGATAATGCAGTGTTTGAGCCAGCTAAGTCACTTCAGCGCAGATCCACAGTAGGAATTTAGGTGTGAGCTCAGTAATACAAAAGTTTTCACTCAAGAAAGCCATAAAATGTAATGACATCTGTTCCTTTACATAAGACGGTTAGGCTCCTTTGTTCAAAGTGCAGAAAAAGTTAAGTGAAACAAGTGTGCACAAAAAGTGCACACACACACACAAAAAAAAGGTGTGCTGAGTCAGCAATGCCTACACTAAAAATGAGAAAACATTGAAGAGAGGTTTACAGCTCACCGTTACAAGCTTAGCATTTTCTACCTGCTTGAGATTCATAATCAGAGAGACCTCCCCTTGTTCAGGTCAGCTCTCCCTCCTTTTTTACATGGTGTCTGAGAGTAAAGTACTTAGTTAGCATGTGTAGAAGGGGTTCTTTTTCCTCGCTCATCTCATTTAGGAGCCAGAAACACTTGTTCATGGGCTGAGGAATGACAAAACAGTTTATTGTTGGGTGATTTGAAAGGGTTTATTCTCAATCGTTTCTGTGGAAGAAGTTTCCCTTTATGTAAAATATTTAAATACTAGTTGGAACAGAGGCTAGAGACCAGGTAAATATCCAGTTAACACTTTCAGAGTCACTCCCTTTCCATCTCACTATAAAGCTAAAAACTCTTTTTTTGTCTCAGTGTTTAATTATTATTCTCAACAGAGGAAAAGTCCCCATAGAGAGAGGGAGAGGCAAAGTCTCTGCCTATTCTGGAAGAGTTATTGACATACTGCTATCTCCTCACTCCTATAACAACTTTTCCCTGGCATTGCTAGGATGTTGGGAAGCACAGTGTACAACAGTCACCCTATTGCAAGAGAAATTAACAATAAAAGTTGTTCTTTAAAATGTAGCAGTTTTTAGTGCATGAATGCCCCGTGAGGCAAAACCACAAGGCACCGACCCAAATATATTACTGGAATAAGCAGGCCAACTTCCATTGACTTTGCCAGTATCAGGCCAATTTATACTACTGTCGGTTTTGGTTTATTTCATTTAATCCAACAAAAATCATCCCATCAGTCTAGATATTTTGCTTTTGATTTAGCAATTTTAGGTTAGTAACTGACTGTGGTAGCTCAAGCTTCTTTTTCTGAACTGGTGCAGACCTCTAACATCAAGGTACAGAGAGAAAATGACGAGAAGGCTATTACAGGTAGCCAATGGAGGATCATTTCCGTATGATCTTCTTAGCCCGGGGAAGTAATATTGTGGTAACATAAGACCAATCATAAGGCCAGCAGCTGGAATGGCTGAGGCTATAGCAATAAAAGGAGATATCACTCTGCATTCCTCCCTTGCCCTCATCCAGTAGTGACCAAAGCCTGCAGGTGGGATCCATAGCAGCCCTATTTAGAATGTACAATTCCTGGTATATTCCAACAAGAGCCAAGTGTTGAACCAGCACCAAACTTATAACAGTGAAAATATTTTTGTGTGTGCACCTATTGCATACCACTTCCTGAAATTGTTCCCGTATGCTGCCACCACATGCAAAGACCAGAGACTTACTGAACTAAATGCAAATTGAAGACCACTAAGTATTCACAGGAGTCTAGAGATCACAAGAACTTAAACAAATTGCTAGACTTTCACCTTGTGTGGAATAAATAACTCCATTCACTTCAAGACAGTTACATAGACCAAGCTAGAGTGATCTACACTGGAGAAAATCCTAAAAAAAGAGAGAAAACCTACCAGATTTCCACGTTCCTGAAAGAGTGTAGGGAAACATTTGCAAAGCCTGTAATTACTTAAGGGTGCAGAGAGCATGCATTGTCAGGGTACTGAGTCAGCCTGAAGATTAAATCACCATTCATATTTTGAAAATAGAGGTACAAGTAGAGAAATGGAATTGTGCAGGTACAACAAGCATGCAACTCATTACTCTGTCAGAGCATTTTTGTCATCTTTAGTCTGAGTTTGAGTTTTGAACAAATGATGGCGTGTTTTACAGTAATCAGTAACTTTATGGTGCCTCTTAGTAGTAATGGAAATTGCAGAGTTTAAGCCCTAGAGAACACAATTAACCTATTTGGAAAATATAATTTAAAATCTTTAAAAATAATTTTTTAAAAAAAGATATCGAAGGCAGTGATAACTTCAGATTCTGAATAGAAGGTCCTCAAAGTGTCAGCGTGGACTGCTCTGGATCAGAATTCATCCATTACTGTAAACTTTTATTAACAGGAAGTTAAACGAAAATGAACAATGAACTCTAGATCATTCTGTCCCCCTTTTTATTGTCTACATTCTCACATATCTGAGAAAAACTGCCTTTCCTACCTCCTTTGGAGAGAGCTAACAAGTTTCCTGACAAGTCAAGCCAGTGAGACTCAGTCAGTATCTCAGTCTCCAAGAGTCAAAGCAGAATAAAACAGTCACCTTCTTGCAAGAGCAATTAACAATAAAAATTGTATTAACTATTTGTTTTAAATCATTAAGGTTAGTGAGACAGAAGTAAAACAGGAAAACCAGCTTTCAGGAAGCACAATATTCTATCTCCTGGTTTATGTTTCTAGGTTGATTTCAAGATTGCCTACACTCTAACCTCATCAGTAAAAATATGAATCATGACGTACTCTGGGGTTTCAAATATCTCTTCAAGATATAAAAATAATGAAGATTAAAACAATCTGGCATTTAAAGGAGATGGGGGGAGGAAGACATGGCACCCTGAAAAGATCTCTTTCTCAAAATCAAAATTATTCAGTTACTGCCTGAATATTTTCTGTAAATGTCAAGCTTATTCTCAAATTATCTTCAAGATAAGACTGTGTATAAATGACTGAAATTGTAGGAAGAATATTTCTTTTACTGAAAATATTCCCAGCCATTTATGATTAAATCAGGTCAATGGTATAATGTTCCTTTCAGTACAGTCTTCAGAATACTCTATGTCTTTAGAGCTTTCTTGAATCTCCAGCAATTACTTGAGAATACATTTATGCATCTACTTGTATTCATCCTTCCAACATACATGCTAACAAAATAACGGACAGACATTGGTAATTTTTACTCAATTAACAGAAAATTGGAAGGCCTGACCATAGCAATGTCAGTGACCTATTCTGATGAGTATAGACACACCATACACAAATTGTGAAAATGCCTATTTTAGGATTGTTTTACAGGTCCTGGTTGCTACCCTGTTGTAATGTAGTACATTTTCAAGCTGCCTCACAAAAATGCCACTTTTCAGTCTTCCCCACTAAGAAAAGATATTCACTGAAAACACAGCTGCAGACTGTGGGTAAGGGCACATCCCTGACAAAGGAGGAACAGTATTTCTGAGACACCTTGCCCCATGGAGCCTCCCAGGAAGAGAGAGCCTCCCCAACTCCAGATGCCATCAGTACCCATTCTGGATCAGTAGCTTTTTACATTTACTGTCTAAGCTTGCTAATAAATGAGGGTTTGAAACTCCTCCCTGATACAGGTAGGACTATTAGCACATTAGCACACACATCAGCAGTGGTTTGGTTTAAGGGAAGGATGCATACAAGCTACTGGTACTCTGTCAGCTACACTTGATCACACTCAATCAACTGCTGGCATTTTCTTTACAATTGTAAGTCTCTCTCTTGATTTTCTCTTTGATCAACTGGCAAAGACAACTTATTGTAATAGAATAGAGCTCCCATGGATGTAAGACTTGCAGAGCAATCTCTCTGTAGCAAATCTCTGAACTAATACTGGGCACTGACAATTTCTTAAAGCACTAACATCTTCTTCTTTAAATCAAAATTTTCTTATTTATACATTATATAGCTTAGTGATGAAAGCCCACTACCAGCTTGGCAGTGTTTCTTTCATATACGAAAGTCGTCCTTTCCAAAGCAGAGGATGACAGTTGATCTTTACAGGCTTACAGACTAGTGACAGCAACTCAGAGAGAAGCATCTGCCAATACTGAGAATACTTTCTCTCTCATACCTACAAATCACTCCTTATAACAATCTTTGTCCTTATTTCAACAGTATTGTACAAACTTTTCCCATTCAAGATTCAAACTTTCAGTTTTCTCTCTGTTCACCTAAGTATGCTGTACAAGTACTACTTGTATCGATGTCATTATAAATAATCACATCACTCATATAGGTAACATTTATGTTAAAACTGGTAAACTCAATACTTAAAATATTGGAAATACTTAAAATTTTGGAAATTATGATATTTAAAGATTTCCCAGGCTGGCCTTCATAGTTCAGGTTTCACTTGGTGGGGGAAAAGTAAGCCTTGTAGACCACCATTTATATAGCAAGAGCCTTACAACACCAAAGCCAAAGTTTAAAGATGTGGTCAGTGTGAAATAATATGCATTTTTTTGTACAAGTCTATCTGAGCCCTATCTGTCTCTCTTTGTACAAATCAAAAGTAGAGTCTGCTGTCTGTCCACATTTTCTTGGATAAGTTGCAATCTAAAGAACATGATATGATGTATATATATAAATGTATTGCCTTAAGACAAAAACACTATGCATTTCTTTATAATTCCATATCTCTAAAAAGTCCTACAAGGAGCTCTTTGGAAGAAAAAAATGTCAGTTTCTTGCATTAGTGTAGATTTATCAATTAACCTGAACAAATAGAGTGAGGAGCAACTTAATCTCAGAAAAGTATAATTAATTGATTAGACAAAAAGCCACCTATATCTATCTGATTTTCTAATATCTTATGTAAGCACTTTTAAGACACAAAGCAAGCCAATACTTAGGAAACAACCAAAACCTCATAAATAGAAGCAGCCCAAATTCCTATATAAGTAGCAAGGCAATCATTGTAATTTAAAGGAGTCTAACATGGCATGATGACAGCGATATGCACTGAGAACAGGGGGATAGAGACTCAAGAGTTTCTAGTGAAAGTGGGGAAGACAATGTAAAGTAAACTGGGTGTACCATTAAAATAGGAAGAGTCCCAACACACCAACTAACTGACTTGGCACTCAGTGCAATGTTGTGGTATCCATCATTCATGAAACCTGGTTTCTAGAGTGAATACAATAAACACATGGAACAAGTAGCAACTAGCAACAAAATACACAAGCCTTAGTTTTTTTGAACAGAATATTAGAATGATAGGGTATTGCCCTTTAATGATTACAGGACTGGGTTGCTTGTGGTCATATCTCCTTCATGGTAAAAGATTAATTCTTTGTATAGGACATAAATTGTAAATCCATCTTCCCAGAATGAAGCTTTAGGTAAATAACCAAGTACACCAAGTATCTCCCTCACTGGTTAAGGATCTGAGGATTTCTTGATGCACGCTGAGGTTAGTTTTGTATGACAGAGGACTATGCCTGGAGCAAATGTGGCTAAAACGATAATACAGGAAAAAAGGAGAGTGACAGTACTGAAGAATATATTCAGAGGAGGTTGATAGCTGGAACAGAAATGAAGGAAAGAATACAACAATAAAAGCTAAATAAACCCTAGAAAGATTAAAGGAAAGATAATTAAAATGTAGAAAAAAAGCATAAAATTCAATAAAAAATTAATGTTCATGTAAAGACACATAGAATTATATTAGTGCTTTAAACTGTCATTAAACCCCTGAGAACATACAGGTATCAAAAGTGCCCAGAGCAAGACATCTATTTTTATCTCATTCAAAGCAAGCCTATATTTTCTATATGCAGTGAAGAATAGAGAATATAAAATTCTGGACATAAAAGATAGAAAAGTCAGCTGGAGTAGCAGTGGAACACTATTTGCATAAGATAACCAATAATAGCCAACAATAACTTTGATTAGTGTATACCTTTCAGTAAGCTGTCTTGCATGTTATTTTTAATAAATGCTTTCAATTACTGTCCAAGAAACTGTTACATTAACAGAGTATAATGCTGTTTGAAATGTGAAGTTGCTAGCCCAGCAACTGAGTTCAAGCAAAACTAACTAATGTCGAAGAGGAAGAAATGATGTTCCTGTTTTTCTTGTGTAACAGAGCTATCTGGCACAAGTCGTGTCTGTCCACCAATATGGAGAAACAAGTTTGTAGCAAACCCTAAAGTAACACCCAAACCCATCTACACCCTCCAGAGAGAAGCAGATTTACACCTGTAAGTCATGAGGGCACATCAGCTTTTCCCGTCATCATCAAATTATTAAAGGTGCTTAGACACCTGGAGGTACAGAGCAGTATCAGTGAAAAGTTCAGCCTATAGATTCAGACTTGGTCTTCTCATCTTTACTTTCACTTGCTTCCTTTCTTCCTTTTTTATGAGTTGTTACTGATACTGGTCATCCGTTTCAAACATACAGAAGAGCTTTCAAACAAGGAGAATACTGTTATCCCTGATATTTTAATAAGAAAGATGAAAGCACTTTTGCATAGTATTCCAGCTTAATTGCTTCTGTACTAGTATCTTAATACATTTTGTACAATATCAGCAATTATGAAGGGTAATAAACTGCAAGAATTCAGACTGTGAGGTTTACTCTATTCCCAAATCCTATTTAATTCTGTAGTAATCTCACACAACTGCACAGGGGTAAAAAAAAGTCTTGTCAAACTATGAGGATCTGACAAATACACTGTGGACATCCAAAACATTTTAGTTAAAAGTAGAATTATGTGAATTATTTGACAGATTTATTTGGAAGCCTTAAGTAAAAGTCTTGAGTCTTTACTGCCAAAGAGTCCTTGTAACTTGTGCAAAGAAGGTCTAAGTGTCACAAATCCAGAACAACAGTATTTACTCCCACTTTGCACACGTATTAAATAAGTGCAAAAATATATCTACAAACACAAAGGCATTTAGTATTTATTCATAAAGTGGGTGGGTAAGTATAAAGGCTTGCAAGGGCCAGAGAGGTTCAAGATCAAGAAAATATTAAAAAATTCTGGCTTAGGTTGTGGACCATCTCCCATATGAGGAAAGGCTGAGGGAGCTGGGTCTCTTTAGCTTGGAGAAGAGGAAACTGAGGGGTAACCTCATTAATGTTTATAAATATGTAAAGGGTAAATGTCAGGAAGATGGAGCCAGGCTCTTCCCAGTGACACCCAATGATAAGACAAGGGGAAATGGGTGCAAGCTGGAACATAGGAGGTTCCACTTAAATACGAGGTTCCACTTCACGGTGAGGGTAACAGAACACTGGAACAGGCTGCCCAGGAAGGTGGTGGAGCCTCCTTCTCTGGAGATATTCAAAACCCTCCTGGACGCATTCCTGTGTGACCTCATCTAGGTGTTCCTGCTCCAGCAGAAGGATTGGACTAGAAGATCTTTCAAGGTCCTTTCCAGTCCCTGATACTCTGTGATTCTGTGAAACACAGTTAATGCAAAGTCAAGGCAAGGGGAGAAGTAGAAATGGTAATCTTAAAATTCCATGTAATCCCCAGACACAATCAAAGGTATTCAGTGTCTGGAAGTTTCACATTCACAGCTGTATTTGTCCTGACAATGCTTCTGGTGAGAAGCATTATGTTTCCCTCTTCAAAAATGGGGCAGGGGGCAAGAGGGACCACCAATAATGTTTCATATAATAGGTACCCAGGCATATTTGAGCAAAGGAATAATGGAAACTTTTCAGCAATTTTTGACTTCTAAATTAAGTTTTGAAGCAGTAAGGGAAACATTCATTACAACGTTTCAGAGAGAGAAAACGAGATCCATGTTTTGTTACCAGGATTTCAGAAACTCTGTGACTTTGTTTATAAATCCATAATGAATCAAATAGGCCAGGAAATGTTCTCTGGCCCTGAGGCCAATTGGTGATGCACAGCTTATCCATACAAACTCTTGCTTTCCAGTAGAGGCTGCCTGCATCCATAGTGCCTGTTGGCCTGTGCTGTCCCATGGAGCATGATGCGCATTGCAGAGGGGTGTTGCTTGGCAGAGACCATGGCAGGGGTCATGCTAGCAGTTCTGGCCTTGTTTAGTTTGCTAATATAGATATAGCTTGCATTTTGCAAATATTGACTTGGTTTTTGCATAATAGGGTGTGGTAAGGCCTTGAAACTGTAATTAACTTGATATTCTAGAAAAGCCACTGCTACAGGAACTTTCATATATTCTTCTTAGGGGAAAAAAAAACAACCAAAACCACCAAAAAATATCCCAAAAAACCAAACCCATAAACAAACAAACAAACTAAACCCCCCACAAACAAAAGTCTAAAATAACACTAAAACCACTAAAATCCACTTATCAAAATCTTTTCTAGAATCTGGTACAGTATATGTTTTTTGCTTATATTTGTCACCTTATTATCCTAGAGTCTGAACTCACTTCATGAAAGCAAGCTACCACACAGGTTATAGTTATTGGTGCACTGACTTTGCTTGTGTCCTGATCTCACTCAAATTTTGGAAGAGATCTCTGCCTGAAATTCAGTATAAGACACTGCTATCCCTTCAAAATTTGGCCATCAGTTATGCATAAATCAATTCAGTTCTTCCTAAGTTTGTTAGATGCTGACTTCACTATCTCCCTCTCTGGCAGAGCTGAACAGGTTTCTGGCAAATCTAGCCCATTAGTCATTCATCTCTAATTTGTTGAAATTAATAGTTAGATGCTAGGACTGTTGCCAGGACAAGGTCAATGCAGACCTGAAAATCTTTATTTAAAGCCTTTTATTCTTTTATTGGTAATTGCTTAATTTAAGCAGCAAGTACTGGCTACTGCCATAAGTGCTTTCACCTTTGCATTCAGTGCTGAAAAAAATTAGTCAAAATCTTGAAGTTTAACATAGTATTAGTTTTAAGACTATTGAGCCCAAGAATTCCACCAGATGTTTATAACTTTTTCAAGGCAAAATAAAATAGAAGAGGAAAAAAATCGTCTTCTAATCTCGCCTTTTCCACTTGATATTATTAGTCATTTCTGTAAAGGCTTTTCATATGGCCATAATTGTTGCCTGGTCTTCTTCCAGCTTATTGGTGTTTGTCTATGGAATGTTGACTACAAGAGTCTATGCCAAACATTGCTGGTTTTTTTGGAGTGACTCTGTAAAAACCTATAAAGAGTCTTTTTGTGCTTTCCTGTGACTTTTTAGAGTCGTGAATGTGACCCTATGAATGTAAGGATTAAAAATAGTCTGTAAAAAATTCTCCATTTATTTATCACAGCCAGGTATTGTCTTAAATTAGAAACTCTCTGGATAGTAGAAGTTTGTATAAAGTGGCTGAATTTCCTGTTTACTCATATCAGGCTTATGAATTTCCCAATTCATAATTATTATTTATAGACATGTCAGCTTGTTCAACTTCATAACTGCATTTATGCATCTACTATGTTTATTCTCTGCTGTAAATTTACACATTCTGGTCATATATTTGGATATTTAGAACTTGAGATGAAATGATTTCTGAGCCACAACTCAACAAGTTGTTATTAAGAACAGAAAGATACTGACAGTCTGAGTGACTGTTTTGGAGGTGATCAAATGGTGAAGATCCACAAGTACTATCCGTTAGAAGGACACCTTCTTGACAGAGGTTTTGATGCAGTTATACAATGAAACAGGTTCTTTAGCTAGAAGGATTTGCCAGGAACCTATACTAACATCTGACTGTGACATTGTTTTGACCAATGGTATTCAAATAAATGCCCGGTGACCTACAACAAGCACGTATTCTTGTCTATGTACCCTTACACATGCACAACTTCCTCGATGGGCTTCAGTTAATTCTTTCACAGCTGTGATTTTCTCTTTTCTTCAGTATTGCCTGATCCCTCCTACGTTGCTAACATGTAAACCATGTTGCTATTTTTTAAGGCTTCGTGAAACCTCACTTCTCCTGTGTTAGATCTGGGTCTAAATAAAGCTTTGCCAGCAAGCTAGTATCTCTGATGCTATCAGCTCTCTTCTATTTTTATTATGTTTTCCTTTAACATTCTGTATTTGCAGCTTTCAGCAAGACAACTGCAGCAGCTAAAGTTTCTTTTTTTTCTCCTTTTTTTTTCTCCTTTTTTTTTTTTACCCTCTTGCTCTTGGAACCTTCCAGTAACTTTGGCCTTACAGTATCTAAAATTCTTCCTACTCATTAATAAAAGTCCCTTGTATTTTGTGTATCCTTGATTCCATTGTCACCCTGGGAAGGGACACATAAGGTCTTCAAAAAAGTCACCTGTGGCATACACTTGCTTGATAGTGCCAACTACACTACAAGCCACTGATGCTGCCAGCATCGCTGGATGGAACAAGGCCCTCACAATGGCCTTTATCACACAGTGATCTGTAATCTTGTTTTCATTATTGCGAAGAGCTGTAGCTGAGTTTCCTTCAGAACTTTCCTCTTTCCCAGTTATTTACACCTACATCAGTATTGCAAGGTTTCTTTTTCTTTATTCTTCTTGTAGACAACATGCTCCTTTCCACTCCTTGTGTCATGTTGGGTGACCACATAAAGAAACATGCCTAATATTTGAACACCAGCTGAAAAATTCTCAAATGAAGATATTTTTGCTGCTATTGTCCTGACTCTTCTGCAATTTGGAGTCTTCTGCTCTGGAGAACTGCACAGACTACTGCCCAACCCACCACCTGAACTGTGAATATAAAGACACAGCTCATTTCTGTTGGACAAACAGACCTTTCCCAAGACCAGAAATATCAGTCAAAGCAAATTTGTCACCCAGAAAAAACTGGCAAAAACTGCTGATCAGAGTGAGCTTTGCCCTCAAGTCCATCTGTAAACTAGCAGGAGGTTCTAACCCAGGCCCTGCTGGAGAGCCTTACAAGCCTTGCAAACCTAACAGCCAAACTTCAACATTATGGGGAAAGGGCTTGAAATGTCTGTCAGCAGTTGTCTTTACAATTTCGTATGATGAACAACTTCCTTGCTAGTACAAAAAGGCAGACAGAGAGCAAGGATCTGGTCCATTCAGATCCAGTTGGGCTAGGAAGATTATTTTATTAAAATCTATCACCACATTTTGGCAGATATAATTCCATTAATTCTAGCTCCTTTGCTAACACAGCAAAATAAATGTCTCAAATCCCTCATCTCTGGAATAAGTGTGTACAAGTATGCTTGTCATATCAATATCAAACCAGTGACTAGAAAAATAGGATTAGAACAAGGTGAATCAGTCCAATGACTAGGATAAGCCAAACAAATGCAAAGCACATATGGACCTGTTTAGTGGGGTTAAGCCACAAGAAGAGTGGGAAACAATGCAGCAATTAGTCTCACAGTGGGGGTTTTTTACAGACATATCTCTCTATTCCTTTTTATTTGTATCAAAACTGTTTTTCTGAAGATGTTTATGTCAGCAACCAAAACATTCCTTTCCCAAAACATTTTTTTTTTTTTTTTGGAAATGAAATTTTCAATGTATATAGGAAATTTGTCTGGTATCTACAAGAAAGACTGTGCAAAGTTTCAAAACTGAGTGGAAAACTCAATATATATGGTTACAGAACATTAATACAAAATAATGTCCTGTTCATCAATTTAACTTACATTGCAAACCAAAACCAAGACCAAAAACCTTCAGATAGCTTTTACTGAATATAAAGTGTAATAAGACTATAAAAGATATGTATCTCCAGCCAGCAATTTCAAGAATGCCACTTATTTTTTCAACACACAAAACCCCAAAATAAAACAAAACATCCATAAGCACAAAACAATTTTAAAACAAGAGCACAGCAATTTTGCTCCTAAAAAAGACTCCAGTGATTATGAAGGGACAGAAGAGTGATTTTAATGGTTTTCCTTCTCATTTGAAAAAAGAGTATTTATATAATTGTCAGGAAACTGCTACACAACAAAACAGTTTTTAAGAGTCAAATTCTCTGACCTCACTTCCAGGAGCTATGTTAGTAAATTTTGAACCAAGTAATTTAACCCAAATTTCCAGGTAGCCACAGATTCAAAATAACATGGGAGAACCTCCACAGACTTGCTACTTTGCTTTTGATGACTCTAGGCATATTGCAGTCAGGTAGAATATCATAAGACAAAACTATTATATCAACAATACATAGAGCTATTTTTATAATGTGTGAATCAGTCTGTATGGCAACATTTTTTTAGCCTATTTTGTTGGGTTTTTTAAAAAATCTTTGTTTCTCCCTTTCCCTGTTGCATTATTCTGTTGTGTGGCTGATATTGATAGAAAGATAAAATATAAAGTCCCCATACAAACACCTGTTGAGTTTGGAATAGTAGGTGGTTGTTTGCATTATATTTGACCTTTTTCTTCAACAGATATTTCAAACTTCTTTTTCTTTGAGAAATAGTTACTAAGAAAAAAAGAAAGATACATTCAACTTGAAATCCAATAACTCTAAATATGTATAGATATACAATTTTTCCTCCTCTATGACATTGAGTGTTTTATGAACATAGTGTGTATGTCATCATTACTGTTTTATAGTTGGTGGAAGGCAAGTACGGACAGGAAATGAGAAAAAAATGTCCAAGATCAGCCAGCCAGCTAATAATTTCACTGACTGTAGTTGCAGATTTATAAAATTTTAGTACCTTAACAAATAATTTCCAGTATACATTTTATACCTAACCTGTCTTTATTTGGAAGGTTTACAATAGAGCATTTCTGGTTCATTTTATCATTGCCTCTCTTATTTGTTTCTATATAAAAAATGCCCACAAACAAGAAGGAAATAAGACTATACCCTGAGAACTGTGAAACTGATTGCCTCAAAAGGCCATTAAATTCACAGAGAAAAAGAAACCTGGGCAAAAGTAGACGAAATGTGTTTTTATAAAATCCTATTCATTTATATTAAATCAAAGTATTTAATGTAAGAATAGTAGGTCTAAAACTTATGTTCTTTATTGGAGGAAAAAAGATAAGACTGAAGAATGGTGGCTATAATGAAGTTGGGACGGTGTTCCTGGGCAATATAGGAGTGAAAACAGCTGGTGCTGTTTTGAGCCACCTGCAGAGAAGAATTTTACTGAGGATCTTGGACCTTTATGTAAATAGACCAGCAGAGGCATGCTTGTTCTTAACAAATATATGTATGAAAGGAATTTTCTTCACACCAGCAGAATTCTTATCCCTCATGATTTGACCTGATTTTTTTAAATTATCTGATACAATTTTGCTACCTCCCAGCTTTTGAATGTGAAAACAATAGTATCAGATCATCTCAGTGATCTGTCTTATTCACTGTGCATTAGCCAGACAAATAGGGAAGAGTATGGGAAAGGGGATTGAATCATCCTATCTCTGATATGCCTTCTTTTTGCAGACAGAAATTTAAAAATTTACTGAGCCAAGACTACATCCAAAGCATCCAGGAGTCACCCTGTTCTCTAATACATTTTAAACTCATTTCTCTCTGGCCATCTTCAAATCCTAAAGCAGTGAGTTACACATTTCAATATTGTGATGTATCAATGACAAAGTAATATGTTGAGCAGCACTAATAAAACTAATGCTTAAATTTTTACATGAATGTAAATCACATTATTTCTGTCCTGAACAGAATTGTTTGTTTTTACAGTCCTTCACAATAACTGGAAGTAAATTTTAAAAAGCAAAATTGCAGATCATCAGCTGCATCCTGTTAGCTGTTATGTCTCATGCTGTGATACAAGCCAAAGTGTCATCATTTCAGCTTCATCAAAATGCACTAATATTTTTAAGTACCAGTGATTTTCTTACAAATATTATAAACTCTTCAATTTCTTTAATTGAATATTTAATATTAGATGATTTGTGATTTAGAATAAGAAACTGTTAGAGGAATTTTTGAAATTTTTATGGTGATAGTTTATCGAGATCAATTGAGTAATTAGAATCAGTGTTCTCACCAGAAAAGTCTTTTTTAAAATATACATTAGTAATATCAACCAGTGCTTTTGTGCCACATATAGACAGAAAGCTGTCTTATAATTTGCCAAGTAAATGAAAAATAAAATAATCAAAAATATTCTTTAAAATATTTTTAATATCTAAGAATAGGAAAGCTATTTAGAGGAGAGGGAGAGTGGGGAAAAAAGCCACAAAATATCTGCCTCATCCAGCTGAAGTTGGTTGATTCAACAGTAGTTCTAAAGTAATTAATAGCAAGTACTTGCCATAAAGATGTCAACAGCATTACCACTTTCAACAGTTGAAAACAATTTATCTTTAGAAACTGCATGCCTAGCATGGATTGAGAAAGTAGTATTAATGAAGGAAAAAGCAGGAAATAGCAGCAGACTGAAAGCTAACTAGAGCTAAAATCAATGACAAGGCGGTCAGAAACACATGAGTAATTTAGTAAGCAAGGATAGATCTGGATAAATAGCACTGAAAAATCTGTCCCTTTTTTGATATGTGGGGTGAAAATAAATTAGCACTTTTGTAAACTGAGCAGTTCTGTTTGCCCTTTGACTAATATATAAAACAAACCTTCAAGAAATACATTTGCTCTTTTGCTACCCGCCTTTCAGTGCAGTACTTATGCTCAAATCTCTTGGGGTAAAGACACTACTAGAATTAATCTCCTCTCAAGGCATCACCCTGAGTGATTACATTATTAGCAATAATGTTTATCACTTCTACCATAGTGCTTGGCTCTGTACTAACACTGAGGGAGAGGACCAGGGGCTCCTCTCTTGAGGAGACTGCAGTCTGAGTCAGGCACTGAGCAGATAAAATTCAAAACACTAGACCCAAAGCAATAAAGATGCAATTTTACTTAATTCTATCCTCTCTTTGGTAAAATATATGTTCATGCATGCAATTATCTCACACACTTGATAAGAGAATATAACTTCCTTCTTATGAAGCGTTAATATCTTTCCTTTGTGTGTGCAAAAGTGTGTGTGCGTCTATGGTTCTGTTATGAGTGGAGCAGAATAATAGCCTAAATACATATGGGAATCTCAGGCCATTTTTCATATGGAAAATACACAGATATAAGAATAAAGTACGCTTTGTTCATAACTGAGGCTTTGGACACTGCCTGCTTCTTCTTGATTTTGCTTATAAGTCCACAGCTCAGAAGCTGATAGGAAGTAGTGTAGCCTTTCTGGTTCCTTCTTCTCCCTGGAACTGCAACTCAATTTTATTGCTGTGGGTATATTTAATAAGAAGGAAGGTCTTCAACTTCTTTGGCCAGCATTATCTAAAAGCATAGCTAATGCCCACTTGGAGAAAGCTGTCAGGCTGTATTTCACTCTGTGCACTTGCACTCTCTCCAGTGCCCCTCCACAAATTTTTCTTTCTTCATTTGGAAACCCATTTTTTCTCCATCAGGAAGTTTGTGTTCTTAGACACCCTAGGAATTAAGCAAAGGTGAAGCCAGGAGATACGACCACTTTGGGGTCCTAACCAGACTCCTTATAGTGACTCCCATGGGAAGAATACAGCTAGAGCATACAGAAGGAATAACCTTGTACCCACTAGTTGAGGTGAGGAATTTGTTCAGTTAGTAATGAAGTCCCAGCTCCTCCTCCAGATTGTATTGACAGGAGTGGATTCACCTCACCTTACATCCCAAGTATGGTCTAACTCAGCTAACGCTTTTCTGTGGCTCCATAGGAAGAAAAAGCAGGAAGTGGAAAAAAAGCCTGGTAGAAAGACTGGTATTCTCCTTCATAAAGAAAACTGGCTTGAAGTAATATAATACAGGATCTATTTACTGGTTACTGCACTATTAGTAATTATTATTACTCCTGCTGCATCTGATCCCTCTTCAAACCCATTGCATTCTTTGCTTTTCTAAAACACACAGGTTGCTATAGTGTTCCTCTTTAATAATCATAAATTTATTTTTTTTTATTATCACAGTAAAGAAATCATTGTGAAAAATTCCACACTGCTTTGTCATAATTTTTTTGTCATTACCACAAATTTTTTATCCTGATGATTTAACATAGCAGATAAAGAAAACTGAATGAGTATTAAACCTCACAAAAATTCTTTACTAGAAGACAATGCAAAGCTACAAACACCATAATTGATTTAGCATTTTATAAAAAAAAAATAAATAAATCGTTGACTTTTTGCTTTCCTGTGCAAGCGATGAATGGAAGTTAAAGTCAAAATATTAACTCAGTGGAGAATTTGACTTTTTTACCTGTTGTTCTCCTTCTCATCTTTGGTCAATTTTCTATATACATCTATGGTCACAACCTCTTCTTTTCTTTAATTGTGGATGCTGTTGCTTTTTTCTTTCAGCTTCTGTACATTATCTAACTGCCTTTCGTGATAGTAGTCATGGTATACAATAATCAGAACTGATATACGCCATACTGAGGAACCATGCCCCTGAATTCCTCAGTGTGCCCATCCATCCATAGCTGTACAATCTTTTTTCCATGTGAAAATCACTAATTACTCAATATTTTCCCTATCCTGTATTTAGAGGGAGTCTAAATATATAGCCTAATTTCTTTAGCTATATTTTCCATAAAATAGAGCCCTCTACCAGGAATTTCTTTCCCCCAGCTGAAATTTCATCCTGTAAATGAGGCAGCTTCATTGCCATTAATTGGATCTCTACATGAAATGAAGAATGAGATAGTTGTCCTCTGAAACAGCCTATGGCTGATGCATCAAAGGCATTACAAATTAGTGTCATGATCATAAGAGGAATTAATGTGATTCATGATGTTTTTGTATAATAAAATTGCATTGACTATGTTGTACATGAGCTAGGACACTGTTAGTTTCCCATACTGGAGATTCTGTTCTTCACCCCTCGCTCCACATTCACTCTTGGGTACACAGGTGGACAGGATATGATACAGTAATGTAAATCAATCTCCTCTGTATTCTGTCTGCTGAAAATTTTGCTTTGCAATGCATAAACCATCCAAGGTATCTTCACTTATTTTTCTAGTGTGACAATGTGTGCTTTGATTCTAGTACTACAGGGAAAGAGTACGTATTTTAGAAAAAGAATATTCAGGTTGTCAATTAAATGAAACAGTAAAAACTGGCACATGTGTACACATGTGATTCCCATTAGCAACTTTCAGATGCGTCTACATCAATTTTTTAGTCTCTGTGTGTATGTCTATACCTTATACAAACACTGCTAGCACTGATATTTCAGATATTGCTGAGCAGTGCTTACACAGTGTCAAGACCTTCTTAATTTCTTAGCTGCCCTGTCAGAGAGTAGGCTTGGGGTGGGCAATAAGTTAGGAAGGGACACAGCCAGGATGGATGACCTCAACTGATCAAAGAGATATTCCGTATTATATGAAAACATTCTCAGCAATATAACTGGGGGTAGTCTTTCCAAGGTAGCTGTTGCCTGGAGACTGGCTGGGTAACAGTCTGCTGGGGGGAGGTGGTGAATGGTTGCCTTTGTATCATTTGGTGCAGGGTTTTTTTCCTTCACTTATTAAACAATCTTTGTCTCAACCCAAAAGTTTTTCTCGCTTTTGCTCTTCCGATTCTCTCTCCCAACTTTCTGTGATTGGGTGGGTGCTTAGCTGCTGGTTGAGATTAGCCCACATTTGCTCAAACCCACCACACAATGTTTTACTGGATAAGAGAACAAAGCCAAAATGTTCTAAATGCCTCTGTAGGTGGGCATGACCCCAAGCTCTGGCATGAAGTCATCCATATTATTGAAGCACTAGCACACCTCCTAGTACAGTTTTGTGCCACAGTAACTAGCATTATCCCAGTCAATGCCTTGAGTTCAGGAGAGTTGGAATTGGCAAGGGACCAGTGACAGGAGGCTGTTTGGATGTGGCCACCTTATTTTGGAGTACAAAATAATTTACTAATATAGACATATTCTGTATCATAGCAGTTGGCTGCAGGATGAATAAATGCTTTCTAGTCTATTAAGATTGCAAGTACAAATAGATGTAACCATAATGTACCTTTTAAAAAATTACATTATCAAATATTTTTGAAAAATGAACTGAATTTATGTGTTATGAGAAGACTTTGGATGACCATGGCAATGTAGACACTATTTCCTTTTTTATTATTCTAATAATTATTTCTAATTTGGATTTAAACTACTTCTTCGAAAAGGGACCATTTCTCATTTGTCTCCATACTGGTAATCCCAAAAGACTTTGAGGAAAACTGGACATTCTTGGAACTGAGGGTTCTATGAGGGGCAAAATCATCCTTTTTCTGCTATTATAATTCTTGTACAAAGACTTTGAAGACCTACAACAGTGATTAAAAAATAAACATAGAAAGAATAAGGGTAGGTGACATGGTAATGTAATAGCATTGCAAAACTATTGCTTCAATGGTTTCAATAGTATAAAGAGATGGAACTCTTATGGTTATGCAGAGAAGGAATATTTGCTGACACCAATATCTCAGGCAAGAAGATGGATGGACTGTTTTCATATGGCAGGATTAGAATCATCAGATTATAATCTGATTAAGATTATAATCTGATTAAGATTCTTAATCTGCCATTCAGACTAAGAGAATGGCAACTTCAGGCTTTGTTGTTGAACTTCTCATTCTAGCCATCATTTTGATTGCTGTGGAAACTCCCTAAAATGCAACAGTTTTATTGTTAGTAAAGGAGATCAAAATTTAAAGTAGAGCAAACAGATAATCTGATTTAAGAGTAGACATACTCGAGTGACATCACTTTTTCCTAAAAGAAACAATTCTTTGACAATAAATTTTCACCCGTGTAGCATTGAGGGTCAACACAAGATATTATTTTCTGTCTACTCAAGAAGGGCTTTTCCTGGCAATTTTTCCATCAGGACATCAGTTTGCACTGGCTGCACTTGGATCCTCCTATAGAAATTTGAAGTCTTGTAAATCAGGCTCCACCATCTTGAATATATCAGTACCCATTCTGTTACTTTCTTATGTTGTCATCTCCTCAAGGAAGCTCCTTCAATTCTTTGCCTTTGTCAGTGCCCAGAGACCTCCTCTTCTTTTTCTCAGAATTCCATAAGTAACTCCCTCTCCACTGTGCTCTGAACTACACTTTTCTTTAGCTGCACTCGTTGCTGACTCGTGTGTAACCCTTGTACATAGCTTAGCCACCCCTTCATTATGAAACCTGGCTCAGTGCCCGTGGCTACTCACACAGCCCCCAGAGTGAACTTCTAAATAAATTGAAGTTAGGAAGAGTGAGGACCTTTGGAACACTCATGTGGGTTCCTTTCGCTCTAATTGACTGTTGGCTCCTATACCCCTCGTTTTTTGGAAACAGGTATGCTAATGCAACCAGATATTTCCACTTGCAACAATCCAAAAGGAGATCTAAAGAACCTGGATATCTTTATGTAAAGCAGTGAGATAAACATAAAACAATAAAACACATTGTATGTTATAGCCAAACAACATTTGCTTCATTGTTAAGGCGGTTTCTCATTACTGTATCGCTTGAAACCTACCAAAAGCATTTGTCTTCATTTAAGAGAGCACACTGCACATTCCATATTTTAACATAAACCAATGTTGAATTCTCAGTCTAAAAACAATTCCCAAAAAACAACTGTCCTAAAACTGAAAGTGTAATAACATCAGTGAATCCCATTTATTATTTATCCATAATCTCTTCCTTAATTTGCATAGTTGCCATGTAAATAGAATTATTTTTGACAGCCCAGTAGAACCACTCTGGCAGCCAACATGTATTGTCTTTTCTCCTATGAGTCACAGAGACTTTTCAGGCCAAATTACACTTTCATCAGTATCAGTCCAGACCCTTATGTTCACACTGCACCCTCAGTTCTGTGTCTGTGATACTGTTACCCTCAATCCTGTGTAAGAACATAAAAACTTAAATTCTACAATGCTTTTCAGAGACCACACTGATTTTATCCACAAATCTATATTTTATTTATATTTAAATATAAAGTCTTTCAGACTTAGTAGTCCAAAACATCACTATGATGTTTTTCTAGAGTAATTTTTCAGGATAGCATCACCTTCAATTCACATTTTATTGTCATTCCTCAATAGACTGGTAACAAAGAAGTTTTTTTAAGAAAGCATGCTCGTTCTTCCCACTTTTTTTCTTGAAGTGAGCATGACCACTTTACACTCAAAAGGGTTGATATTAAAAAAAAAAAAAAAAAAAAAGAGAACCAGGAAAGGGGGTTCTCTGGCACAGTGAAAAATCGCTATTACTAAATAGTGATAAAAATTTGAGAATAATTAATCAGGAAGAATCATAGAATCACAGAATCACCATAGAATTGTCTAGGTTGAAAGGGACCTTTAAGGTTGTCTAATCCAAGCATCAACCTAGCACTCACAAAAACCATCACTAAACCATGTCACTAAGCACTATGTCAACCCATCTTTTAAATACCTCCAGGGATGATGACTCAGCCACTTCACTGGGCAGCACATTCTAATGCTTAATAACCCTTTCAGTGTAAATAATTTTCCTAATATCCAGTCTGAACCTTGTGACACGATCACAAGCCTTTGCTCTTTCACCCACTGTTCTACATTTGTACTAAAAACCCCACTTAAATTAATGGGAGTTTTTCCACTGACTTTCGAATTAATCCTGTAAAAAGTTACAGGATCCTACTCCTTCATCTCCTGTCTGCACAGAAAAATATGCACGTTCACAGCACAAAGGCAAAAAAGGAAAAGCTTCCCTTGTCAGGTTTTGTAATTGAATAAATTAAATTGCCTCTGAGTAACCTGTATGATATTGCTTGTTCTGAGCTCATTTACTTGAATATTAACCTAGCAGCAACAAGATAGCTGTGTCCAACATGATCGACAGGCAGGGTTCCTGGCCCAGACTGTCCTTTAGTCTGAGCCTGGGCTGGGAGAGTATTTTATAGCCCAGGTCTAAACTGTTGCAAGGAATTTACTAACAATTTAGCAGCATGGATAACATGCCAGCGCATAAAGGATGCCTTTTCTCTTATTAGCGTAGACCGATTCTGCCATACAACAGAGCAAGGAAGGTTTGAAAAGCAGCAAGTAATATCCATGAATTCTTTTCTATCCCCAAAATAAAATACTATCCCTTCAAATCTAGGTAATCAAGTGATTTTTTATTATGTGCATTAGAAGGCCTAGAGAAGAATAATGGCTAGCAGAGGAACAAGTTTGGATAAAAAACATCAGTTCTTTATAGAAATAACTAGGGAATGTGTAATACAACTATGCAGTATCAAATTTAAATACAGAAGTTATTGATATGAATGATAGAGGTGACAATTATGAAAGGAGAACTTCTTTTAAGAAAAAGAACTGCAAAAGGCAGACGCTAAAGTGAAGGCTCCCTACGCTTTTTGTGGATCAGATATGAACAACACCTCTATTGCTGGACTTGGTAACTGGGAAAAAATGGAAGATATTCTGACTGCTCTCCTTCATAAGTAAGTGTCAATAAAGACTGTGAATACTTAACTCACCAAAGGTAATTGTGAATACTTAACTCTCACAAAGGTAATCTAAAAGTTTGTCTGTAAGCTAATCAAATGGTTTAATAGCTGTTGATTTTAAATTTTAATAATTTATTTTAGAATAATTCCTTCCACCTTAGTGCTATTTTCAATATAGGTATCAGATTTTCTCAATTCTTTGCTTAAACATGTGGCATTAGCAGTACTTGAGCCTGGCAAAAGAAAAGGACAGGTAATTTTTTTTAAATTAAATGGTACCTTCAAAACTTTATGGTGCCAGTAATATTAATGATCCTGGAAGAGAAATCTGGAAGTCCCAGGATGACATTCACATCACAAGCAGACATCAGGAAAAGTCCCAGACTGGACTCAGTGATTGACAGGAGCTGGATTCCAGATCTGGAGTCAGGAATGCTCAGATCAGGATCAGAGCCAGACGGAACAGACAAGGTCCTCCTCAGATGTTGGCCATCAAAGAAAGAGCATTAACCCTTTGATCCCTCAGTGTTTATAATGAGCATGATGTGGATGGGATAGAATGCCCCAGTTGGTCAATTTTGGGTCACCTGTCTCTCTACACTTGTGACCCCTCTAGGCTTTTCTGCTTCTGACCTTCCAGTGGGGCAAATAATAAAATTACCTGACCTTGGTTGTGCTTTAGCACTAAATATAAGCAAGGGCCTCTCTGCATGCCATTCCTTGGTATAATCAGGTGTTATCACTGTGAGAGTGAACAGTTTTCTGAAAAATACACTGTTAATTTGAGAGTTTAGTTAGTTAGAAGAGGCCCAGCTGAAAATGTAAAATTACTCAACAGAAAATTGGTTCATTTTACCTCAAACCAGGACATTGCAGAACTGAGAGTCACAAAAACCCAAAAAAAGATATCTGTTTTGACACAGAATTATATTTCTGCTCTTTGCTACATTCTTTGCATTCTCTCTGTTTCATTCTTCATTGTGGTCTTTAAGGGCTCTTTATTTGTATATTCCATGCATGGTCAGAACTTCATAATAATAAAATTAGCATATTAATTTGTCTCCTCAGAGCTAAGTTAAGGGCAAGATTTCTTTTAATCTCTAAGAAAATTTATTATTTAAATTATTTTCTACTATTTTTCATTTATAATTCATGATATTATCCAGCTGAATGGATTTTAGCCCTAGTCATTTTGCTATCACCAGTACAGATTTCATTTTTCATGTTCATTTTCCAGTAGCTTTAATTCTTATGCTGCTTATCAGAATCTAGAGACAAGCAACTAGTTTGTTGAAGAAAAAAGAACATGTTTCAGGGCAAGAAGACAAATCAGGTGTCCTTACTTAACCCTCTTTGTCTTTGTGTGGAAGATCTGTTCACACTGCTACAAAAAAA
>VXBJ01002480.1:39040-68387 GCA_013400055.1 Nycticryphes semicollaris | reverse complement strand
GACCAGATGCTCCAGAAATAACAATAAATTGTTCTTTTGAGGTTGCATTTATGACCTACTTTTTGTAGGTCATAAAAAAGGACAAATATACTCTATATTATTCAATATTATTATATTATTATATTAAAATATTAATTCATAGAATAAGTAGCTTTTCATTTCCTCCATCAGAGTGGGTGTCTTACAGGGATGAAAAAAGCAAATAATTTGATACCTGATGTGAGCTCTTGCTTTCAATAATATATTGTTTATTAAAATGGATGAATGCTCTTACTTATAAATGCAAGGCAGCTAACACTTCAGGCTCAATTAACCTAATTAAATTGTGCATTCTGAGGATCGAAAAGCTCCCTTCTCCCACTTATGATCAGAATTAAATATAGGGAGCTGAGAACAACAACAATGGGAGGAAGAGGAGGTTAGATTAACAGAGTTGACGCAACTTCAAAGGCTTGAAGAAATAGTGAATAAACTAGGCTGTTAAAATTCATTGTGTTGCAAGTTGGCAGGTGGTCAGCACAGATAATTAATTCAGTGAGTTTTAATAAACTAGAATTAGAAACAAGTAAGAAACATCTCCTTCAAAAGTGATGGAGATTTGTACCATCTCTTGCTGCAGCCAGGTTAATCCACTGCAGCTTTTTGTAAGTCTTGGACCACAAAGATTTGGTGATGCTGCTGCATGTGCAGCGAGGCAAGAGGAGGTGGTGGTCCCTTGGCAAGGGAGAAGAGGATAGGAAGAAGGAGAGTATTCCATGGTCTGGTGAGAAAACAAAAACCACTGATAAAGTACTTGCTAAAATTATGGCTCTCAGGCTAGAAATACACAAATGTTTACTTTACCCCTAAACAGTTTGCTGAACTGGGATTTTAGTAAAATGAAAGCAAAAAAGACTAGCCTTTTATTACATGCATGTTAGATAGCATTTAGTTATGTCTGCTGCATAAAAAAGTAATCATAAAAATAATAATATCTACATTTCTCAACTGCAATTTTGTGTTCTTAATACTAGGTGGTATTCAAATTGTGGTAAGCATAAATTGCAATAAGGATATTCTCAGTATTGCTAGTGAGGATTTGGTTGTGGAGTACAATGTTTTTTGTAGCCTGGAACTAGCATATTAAGTAAGATAGTGGAGGGTAAATCATCATTTCTACCAAGAAACTAATTTATATAAGCTATAATGTCAATTCAATTAATCGCTATAGTGACAAAAGAAAACCAATTGCATGTGTTCAAAATACTTTTCACATGACAAATGACTGACACCCACAAAAACAATATCCAGGGTAATTGTTAAGGTTATGATACTTAAACCTAACTAAAAAGATCTCAGGCAGTGTATTACAATAGGTTAACATTCTATAAGATTCAAATAAAGAAATCAAATAAATAAAACTTAATCTGTTGCCTAAAAGTCAAATTTACAGTCAGGATCTTTCTGCATTCAAGGAAAGAAAATACAACTGGCAAGTAGGAGAATTTGTATTCCAACTTTTTCTTCATTCAGCTCTATGAGATTTTACAATCAGTAACTTTGTAACTTGCTTACCACAATGATATTATGATGACCCCTGGTCAAAGTAAATGTGTAGAGAAAAATCTGGTGATGTGTTTTAGTGTTCTTTTTCCCTGCTCTGCACACTCAGTGTTTGTGAAAACAGTCAAGACCTCGGCTGCCTAATCACCATCTCACTTTTTTTCCCCTCTCTATTTGCTGTCATCACATCATAAAGGGGGAGTTGATACTAAGACTAAAGGTCAAGATGATAGAATATGAAAACTATTTGAATTGAGAAATTAATGTCTCTAAGTATTCAGAATGAGCTTCTCTTTGCTCCCTGCAGGGCATTTGCACCACAACCACCGCATTTTTACACTTCTTCTTCTTAGCTTCATTCTGCTGGGTTTTGACAGAAGCATGGCAGTCATATATGGCTGTTACTGGAAAAATTAGGACACGGCTCATAAGGAAACGTTTCCTATGCCTTGGATGGGGTAAGTCCATAGATTCATTTCCCCAGAATCATTAGAATGAAATGTTTAATGCACTGACAATGTCAAGAAAATCGTCATTTTCTTCAGTAAACCTGAATGGTAGTAGACACCACATTAATAAAAAGAAAACTATGTTAGGAGCCTTTTTCTCAATCTCAAGATATGCTGATGCATGATTTAGCCTTCTTTTATAAATATTTTTAAACAAAATTTTAGATTTTCAGCAAAGTAATATAATAACAAAAATCAAAATAAAAGAAGAAAGACAATTATCTGAATATTGGTGAAGTATATTCCTAGTTCACCTTAACACCTGACAAATTTAACAGTAATTTAGCGATTTCAAAGTGGTACACTGTCAGCAAAAAACAGTGTCCTCCTCACTACCTGTGCTTCAGGAAAATAATAGCACTGTGCTTCATTACGTGATCCATTCCATGTAAAATTGTCCATTTTATATTAGATTTCCCTGTGACTTTTTGTCCAGGCAAAACAGCCATATATTGCTCAGCATCTAATGGTTAATACTGCTTTGTTTTTTTCAGGTTTGCCAGCATTAGTGGTTGCAATATCAATTGGCTTTACCAAGACAAAAGGATATGGAACAACCCACTAGTAAGTCAGTCTGAAATGATAAATAATGTTTCTAATATACAAGATTGTCATACATCAAGAATGACATAGCATAATCTAAAGGCTCTACAAGCGCCCATTCACACTTGGAACTGCCCTAGGAGCCACTGAGTGGTCCACAAAAGAGCAAAGAGAAAACCGTATGCCAGTCTGGGACTGAGCTCAACAAAGTATTAGGGATCCTGCGTTTCTTGTTGGGGATTGACATAGCAAGCCTTTTAGAAACACTGAGGATTAGGTCCATTTAGACACCTAATATTTATATACATTTATATATATTTACCAAAAAGAATATTAAATGTTATGGCTAGCCATTTTCAAATTCTAAATATGCCTAAAACTGCACTGGCAAGAGTCTCTTTGGCACCCAGGTTTCTGCTGACCCAGCATGTTCTACAGCTTTAATGTCCCTCAGATTCTTCAAGCCAAAGCCCCACAGAAATCTGAAACCAGCTCTTCCCCTCTCTCCTGGAGTGACTGACCCATCCCATTTCCTACACTGGACTGTATGTGAGAGACAGCCAGGAGGAGATCTGTGTACTTCATTTACATTTTATTTATACAGTTAGTCTTTAGTCACCTGGCTGGTTCCAGTGCATATTTAGCACCCTGAAAAATTCACTCCTCAGCAAGGCTGCCCCTCAGTTGTCTCCTTCTGAAGAAGGAGCTTAGGCTGAGTCTCCACCCTGCTCCCCTTTGCCAGCAGAGCACTCCAAACACCAAAATGTTACATATGTGAAAGCGCATTTCCTTCAGTCATCCTGTTAGGAGCTCTTCTCACACTGCCTAAGAAACTAAGTATACATGTGGACAGAAAGAGAGGAAATATCACTCTGTATCCTGAAAGTGAGGGCATTCATCAGAAATGTGAATGAGTTAGATCAAGTCCTCACTTCAATGAATATTGAATTATGCTCCCTAACATCATCACCTCCTGAGATCAGGATTCCCCCTCCCTGCCCTGCGTGTCTTCGCACGTGGTGGGGGAGGCTCCAGCTCTGGGTGGGTAAAGATTCAAAAATAAATCTCCCATTGAATACTGGCTTTAACCACTGAGCTCTACAGTTTTAAATTGTGAAAGCTTGCATCTTACAATTTTTTAATGAGGAGTGGCTTACCTAACTGAAGTGCTTAACTGTGGGACAGTGCTTATACTTTTACAACCATTACTGAAGCAATGGTGTTAGCCATCTTTTGAGAGTTATTTTGAGAACCTGCTCCTCTGACAATTTTTCTAACTAATATGTGCTCATCTTGCTGGCTTTTTTATTATTTAGTTCTTGAACCAGGACTGCAGAACTCTTTAGGCTGTGAGAATTACAAAATTACGATGTCCAGACCACACTGGGGATGTAACTCTGTTCACAGTTGCAGGATCAATCCCCTTGTATTTACTCTGCTGAAATGATACATGTGTGACTGCTTGCTAGTTATTGTTGCTTCCTGCTTGCTTCCTGTGCTGAATGCATATTTAAAAGAAGATATACTGAAATATTCACACAAAGCAACAAATCATTCATTAAGGGTAATCTCGAAAGTAAAAAAGAGCAGGTCTCCTCTCCCAGGACCCAAGTTCAGTAGACATGGTGCCATGGGACAAAAGAACAAAAGGAAGTGTACAAGGGACAAACAAAACCATAATGCTGCTTTCTTCTCTTACTTGCAAACACATTTTCGTGGTGTCTGACATCAGAATTACATAAGAAAAACAGAAATTACTTCTTTTAAGATGGTTGAAGGGTAACATAAGAAATAGGGTTTTTTACATAAGGAAAAAAGTCCCACTCTCAAAGCCAGCAGAGAAAAAGCTGAGCTCCTGTTCTGCCTCTCGTAACTAAAGCATTTGTGTAAAATTTTTAACTACTTATAGTATATTTGGCCTGTTTGGCTGCAATCATTACACATTTTGCATTACACATTTGCACAATCATTACACACATATCGTCATAACAAATGTGTCTTTTACAAACTATTCCTGGTCTGTAAGATGTTACTTTTGAAAATATTGCATAGGCCCCCACATGAAGAGTTTGATGGAAAGGGAGAAGGCCCAAGGATCTTTGAAGCATATCTCAGTTTGATACAGTATATGACTGAGAAGAGTGGCTTAAATTGTTCATACTACAAGCAATTCTGTGATCAAAAGTCTCTGATTCCTACCTTTTCCTTTCAGTCCTAATTATTAGACAATAATACTACTGGACATTTAACACTAGATATGAAAAAATATTTCACACAGACACTTGAACTGATATACTGAAGGGATTTCCTAAACATAATAATAAACCTAAGTGACAAGCTTTTAGATATTTCAAGGTATTTAAAAAGATTTTTGTGTTTGAAAGCTTGATTATTTTTTCTAACTATTTCTGTGAGTCTAATAGAGCTACAAAAGCACCACTACAACATATAGTTAGTAAATCTGTGTGACCTACTCATGTTTACATACAATGCTATTAATGAGCAGTGCAGATAACTTCCAAGAATTTATTATATCAGCAAAAATTAAAATTGTATCATTATTGTGGTCTCCTAAGAGAAAGAAGCATTCTCCTGGCGACCATCAAACATCTTACAAAATGTAAGGATGCAGGACCAAGTCTACAGAAACTCCATCGCTCAGCAGAATTTTATAGACATGGAACACAGTCCCATAAAAACACCAGAATACTAATCGATTTATATGGTGCTCTGCTATGTGAGGATTAGGGAGAAAGAAGACAGAACAGGAGAGCAAAATAAGAACTATAAAGCACAGAAAAAATAAAGCTACCAGAGCAAAGAAAGAGAAGAGAAGGAGAAAACAGTAAAAATTTGACAACAGTTGCGTTATGGTATGAGAAGGTATCTGAGAATCTGTCTTCAGAAAGTCTTCCATGGAAAAAGTGCATTTCAGAGTCATCAACTGGTAGATAATGAATACATTGCAATAATCACAGCACACATTGTTGAAAATGCGGATTGTTGAAAATTGAGATTGTGTAAAGAAAACAGGGCAACCTCTACATTTTTTTCAGCTCTACTTCTAAATGAAATTCACTTGTCTGAACAGCTTGGATCATAGAACTGAATGTCAGAATCATAGAATTGTCCAGGTTGGAAGGGACCTTTCAGATCATCTTCACTTGAGGGCATGGGAAAGGGAGGGAAGAACTCTCCCTTGCTCTTAAAGATTTTCATGGTAGAAACTCTTTTCTTTTTGTTTAAAAAAACACCACTTTTTGACCTTTTTTCAGCACAGATATTTGACATTATGATTGAAATAATTTTTATTTTCTGACTCCCAATAAACACAAAAATTTTAATTACACTTCATTGTTATGCAGAGTCATCACCTTTACTAAGTTTAAAAGTTTGTAGTGAAATGTACTATGAATACTTTTCTCCCCCCAGAAGCTCATGTTCTTGGTCTGTCATGATAAATAACCTAGCTTTTGAAAAAATAGAAAAAAAAATTGCAGAAGATTTTGAAAACATTTTTCTTTGACATTACAAAAATATATTGAACATTATTTCTGTAGGTGGTTTTTGAGAAGACATGTATGATTCTAATGTGAATGTTTCTGGATGTGAGATCAGAGTAAATTATTTGAATGCATATTATTGAGTTTTCTTATATGTAGTTGTAAACATGCATTCAAATAAACATGCAGTTCTTTGAATATGGAATCACTGGGAAAACAGGACAGTTGCATTTACTTCAGTTTGTGCAGCTCCTCATTTTTTGAAGATATGGAAAGCTTTACATCATAGTGTGTAAAATATTTAGAATTTGTTTCTGTAAGTGCTGTGTTTGGAAATCTGATGGTTCAAAGTGAACGCCCAGATGCAGTATGACAAACTGTACAAGATTAGTATCTCACAGAAAATACAGTTTTCAGATGCTTTAAAATATACATTTAAATTGTTTGCAAAATATTCCAGAGAATACAGAACAGTTACATCTTATATGATTTTTTTAATGGGAATATTGACTGCAAGACTTAGTTGTAATAGTGGTTACTACTTGACATAAGAGAAGATATGTAGAAACCTATTTTTTCCAAGTACTGTGTTACGAGTACATTTCATTGCTTAAAGAATAGAACTGTCAGACATTGTAAGCTGGAAATATTTCTAGATACTCATCTGGCAAGTCCTGTCCAGTTAATTCATCATACATGATCAGAGGAGATTCAATAAAGATTTGAAATCTTCTTTTCTAATGTGCTTTTAATACATTTTAGGCATTTTAGTATATGTATAATAGAAATTAATTTGTTTTAAACATTAACACGTAATGGAAATAACTTTCAACTTTCTACATCATCATATCAACAAAGAAATTGGGTTTTGTGTTTACATATGAATTACATATGTTACCATTACATATGTAGGATTGAACACACAGCAGAAGAATCTCATGCTGCAGTTATTAATGCTTTCTTGGTAATGTGTTATACTTATTTTTAATTGGTGTTAGTTCTTCTCTAATGTTCTTTCCAGTTGTTGGCTGTCTCTTGAAGGAGGGCTGCTATATGCTTTCGTTGGACCTGCAGCTGCTGTTGTCTTGGTAAACGTTAATATACTTTACCAGTATAATATACTTACATATTGAATATACATACGTTTCATTTGGAATGATGGAATGTGTTATTTAAATTTTAAAAGCTTAGCTGTACAGTAGCATTACGTTTTGCTTTAAATACTGAGCTCAGTGTTGTTTAACATACCTTCAGTGTTTTGAATGCATGATTCATTTAATTGTATCACTTCCTTATACCAATTATCTCTCCGTGTTTACACAGTGAGCTGTGAAAGAATAATATACTGATTAGTGGCACGGAAAAATGGTTACAGGCATCACTGAGCTGTTATCGGTAGCATCTACACAATTGTCATTGCCTTGTGAAATTCAGTGACAGTCTTGATAGGGTGTTGCTGTGCCAGCAAAAACAACGGGAGGCATGGAATCAGCCAACAAGTACTCCATGGCTAATGCTTTTGAAGGCAAAGAAAAAAAATCATCATAGCTGGAAAATGTTACTCATTTGTGTATTAATCTTCCACATATCTGGAAATGCATTTAGGTGTAGGTTTCACTTTGCCTAATTGTAAACAACTTCAGTGTAGATTTCTGCATTTAATCTAGTTATCCCAGCCATATTTCATTGTCAGTGAGAAAAATACATGTTTTTAGGGCTCAAACCATCAGAATTAATTCAGGCATATCCTTTAGGGTAAGAGGAATTGCACCCTACATGTGTCATTGGCTATCAGTCATCTGCTCTGCAGTCTCTATGGATTCTTTGCTTTAGTATTTCTCTCTTATATATTTGAAACTAATCCTTCTTCCACTCCACCAGTTTGGTACTAGGATAGGTCTAACAGCACTGCTTATTTCTGATTTTCCCTTCTGATTCCCCAAAAGTGAATAGATCTTAGTAATCATCAAGGATATAGCCATTTATCTCCATAGGTTTTCCAGAAATGAATGCTTACTAATCCCATAGAGTTTGTTTCATCATTGCCTGGAGTCAAGCCAGGATCCTTTTGTACAACTCACAGTCCCTGTCATGGTAGCAGAGCCAAGGATGTTTACAAAAAGCCAGTCATAATTTTCACATGGAACTGTATGTTCTCTGAGTAATTGGCAAGTTTTGTTCAGAGACTATTGAAGTTCACAGTCACAGTTTGCCCCACTAGCATTAGCTAGTAGCTGTGGAAGGAGCCATGTAGCCACTTAAGCCTAAATGTGCAAAGCAAAAGAACTAAATAACAGCATCTGAAAAATGTAAATGCTGAAAATAATGTGATAATAAGAAAAGCTGGGAGAGAGTTGGCAGGACACACTGGTAACAATTAGATATTTTGGCACAGACCTTGAAAAATCTGTTAAGAGGAAAGAAGAGATTACTCTTTTCTAATAAAAAAAATAAGGAATTACTTAGCTTTTAAATAATTAAAAGATTCAAAACTTGGTATTCTTTGCAGGCCATGCAGAGACAGGTTCATAGAGTTCTGTTCAATAATACAAGTGGGTAATAACAGTCCTTAAGTTGTCCTTTAAATGCCATTAGTATGTTTATTGAGTGCCAAAGTCTGACTGCTGAAACACTGGAATTTATTTTTTTGGTTAGGTCTTCAACCCATGTATGTGAACATAACACCATTTACTTTAATGGAGTGAAACAGACTTACCCCAGGCATTCATCTGGCCCACAAAAAACAGAAAACTGCAGTCAAACAAGGCTCAGGACTGGCATTTTGGTAAATAACATAGGCAATGATTAATTCGCAGGAGGATATGGGAAACCACAGGTTGATTCTGCATAAGTGGGAATACCCACATGGGCCCCAAATGCTTAAAAAGGAGCATGATTACAGTCATCATGTGCTCTGAATAGCTCTTCCTTCTGCGCACAAATCAAATGCAGTGGGTTTCCTGGAATAGGATGAAGCATTGCAATTAAAACTGAGGAAATATTAAAATTATATTACTCAAGATTCAGGCATAAATCATAATTCAAAAATAAGCCTGTTGTAGCGTGCATATATGCTACTCATTTGAGAATACACACTTCTGGTGTGATCAGCAGCAGCGTTACACAATTTCTGATGGAATACTCAAAAATGTCAGAGACTTTTTTTCAAAAGTAATAGGATAAAGTGCTTTCTTTCAAGCAATAAAAGATCAACTGTTTGTTTTCTGTTTGACAGGTCAACATGGTCATTGGCATTTTGGTATTTAATAAACTTGTTTCCAGAGATGGAATCCTAGATAAAAAACTCAAACACAGAGCAGGGTAAGCAACAGCTAGGTTATTTTAAAGTGTATTAAATTTGTATCACCAATCTTCAATTACATATATTCACCAAAAATGCTTTTGATTGTACTTTGAACTTTTATACCAGTGTAACTGTGTGTCTAAGTTTCCATTAATCTCAAAAGTTGTTGTTGCATCATCCTGAGGGAATGCAACTAAACAAACACAATGCAACTAAATAAAACACAAGTACAACAGTATTAAGTTAATAATAATGAGGATTAAACAAATTTGAGCAGAGGTTTCACAATGTCACACACATGAGGTTGTTGCAGTTTGTGAAAGAGTTTTATGAACTGTGTATACTGAAGGAACTGATTGTTTTTTTCTAGCTGTCAATTTAATTACTATGGTGGGAAATGTTACTCATTTGTGTAAACTGTTATAAAATATATTGTACAGCAATATATGCCTTTGCTGAGGTCAATGCTATCTTGCAATTCTGCCTATGGGAAAAATTTACCTTTGTTCTTACAGCCATATCTACATAAATGTATGTTCTAAATTAGCATAACAGAATTTCAAAGTAAAAAAGATGTTTCAAAAGGAAAAAAAAAAGATAAATGGAAATTCTGTGCTATTGTTTATTTACTTGCATTTACATTCATATTCAATTTGCTATCATCAGAAAAAAGGATTATGATGGTGGTAGTATCAGAAGCTTTTTCAGTGGATGACAATGATTTGAAGTTCTAAAGCAGCAGCAAACTTACATTCATTCCACATTGGAGAAAAATATTTCACAAGTGCATCATCACCTTCTTAGTGCTTATGGAAATGTATTTACATTTTGCATAATCATTTTTTACAGCTACGCGTTTTGGTATTGTCTTTTGGGCCAGCTTGTAGTTAACACTAGCAATATTTGCATTTCTAGCAATCATAAGCAATGATATTTTCAGCTTACTGTGTATTACTGGATAAATGTATTACAGCTTCACTTTGAATTATTTTACCATTTCACTAACAGTAGCATTCCTAGTAAGTTCAATTTATTGGTTAGATGAGCAAACTTGTGACACACTTCAGCTGGTGTGATTTGCATTTAATATTAATTCAATTATATCTTTCTGGTTTCAGCTTTTTCATCATTATTTTGACAAATATGTACCAAAAGCCTTCATTTCTTTCCTCCCCTTTTCCTGTTTTTTCATTAGAAACCATTAATTTCTTCGTCCTACTTTTGTCTATATTGTTCCATCAACATTCTTAACTGTGCAATAACACTGATGAAATTTATAACATTATAAACCAACCCAAATTATTTCAAGAGTAGTAATAATTTAGTAATCACTGATTCAAATTCACATCTGCTCTAATTACAGTGATTTAAGGAGTTGGAGCAGCCACAGGTTTGCTTTGTGCATTTTCTAAGGATATCAAGCTATGATTTAACTGCATCATTTTTTTTGCAGCTACTTAACTGGCAGCCTTAGAAATCTATTTGCTTATTGTATGCTTTCCTGTTGAAACAAATAACTTGCATTCTAACAGTGGGCAACTTAGTTAAGAGGTATTTTATTTTAAAGTAAAAGGATAAAGAAGTAGAAATTATTCTGTCAGAAACAATCCAGTTATTCTGGGAAAGCATGTTGATGCCCTAATCAAGAAGTAATCTTAACTTTTGTGATAGTACGAGACACTGGTTTGGCAACAGCTTCTTGATACTACTTGGCAGATGAAGTCTTGATTCATTCTTTGGGGCACAGAAATTGGTGCAGCATTTGACCTCCAGTAGAAAGGAGATTGTCACTCATTTCTTAAATACATCGTGCCAGTCATGTTCAGGAAGACAGCTTTATTCTTTCTGGCAAATATTCGACTTATATCTATCAAATGTTTAGTCAGCTGTATTTGTGTAGGACTTGTAGTCATGAATGGGGCAAAATATGTGAACTCCATACGTTTCTTTCCACCTTAATAAGCATATGGAGAATCAACAAGTGTCGTGATGGATATCAATAATTTTCCTGGCATAAAGAGTAGCATGCATATATGCTCAGCCAGAAAGATTATGTCTGCATACACATCAAGTTCTATTATTTGCGATCCAAAACAAATCTATAAAGGTAAAGAGAATAATCTGGTCTGGTGACATTGAAGTATCACCAAGAAAAGATTGAAAGTATTTTCCCAAGCTTAGGTTAAGCTTGCGCAAGGCTTTTTTCTATTTCATTCATTAATGTAAATCTTTAATTGGCCTAAACTGACATGAATTCACTGAGTTGTTTTCTCATCACACCTTACACAAGGTCATGGTTTTCACTGTTCTTTTAATGGAAAAAACTGCATTTTAATGGAAAATGTACTGCCCCCTTTTTTATGGAAAGTCATAACTTGGTTTATCAAAATGAAAACAATTGGAGTTCAATGCTGTTTGGGGCAGTGTTTGATATGTTGTGAGTGCTGGGTTTGGCAATAAAAAGGAGTTCTGTTGGTTGAAATAACTGGGAAAAAAACTGAAGTCTTCACAATCTCCACCATGTTGACCACTTTCCAGATGGAAATATGTAAAGCACCCTTCCTGTTGCATCTCAGTTGGCTGTGGTTATTCCTGGTTCTGATAGCAGAAAGAGAAGGAATAGCAAATAGTGGACTCGGGAATTTGAATGTATGTTGTATGTAAAAGATATTTAAATTCCAGGTTTTGCTCCTCTGACAGGTGCTGAGGTACAATTGTTCATACAAAATGCTTTGAGCTTAATGCTTGTGTACTGTGTTTTATTAAAATGCAAAACAGGTCACCCTTCTTTTAGTACCAACTGATATTTATTTCACCAGATTCCATACATTTCAAGCCCTGTATTCAGACCTTCATATGGCATGAATAAAATCACTCCAGGTGTTAGTAGGCCATTGAGTTCACTACTACAAATCTGACTATACAGTACGCCCATACTGATTTTATTCTTTAATACATTTCGCGGGTTTCTTTCTTTATTAGTACTCTGTAATTGTACATATTTCATACTCCTCCTTTAAGTGTCCTAAACTGTTTCTCAAGCAAGTTTGGATACAACAGTCTTTTAACAGGTCTGAATAGAGGTATTTGACCTTGTCTGTCTATCCTAGTACATGTTTATGTTTACTTCAGTGTACTGAGCAGTTTTGGTCACTGGATATTTGGGGCCTTTTATAGCTTAAATTGAAGAACAAGAGTCTGCATGAAATGAAGCCCCATAACATTAATATTTAAAGCTAACAATAATGTAAAGTACAATTTTGCAACAACATAGAGCATTCATCCTGAATAAATCTACTTACTTTTTCTGCATGACATCATATTTAAAAGCTAAATTTCAGTAGCAAAGTTTTTGGTGACAATTCAATATTTTGTTCTTTTTGTGGGTGTTCTGTTTGTTTGCAGTCAGATGAGTGAGCCTCATAGCGGTTTGACGCTCAAATGTGCCAAGTGTGGAGTAGTTTCAACAACAGCTTTGTCAGCCACCACCGCCAGTAATGCCATGTTAGTCCTGATCATTTACATCTTCTTGTTACAAATCTTATACAGTGCATGTGAGACAATAGTTTGATGATGACAACTGTGTTTGCTAACACTATATAGAGTGCTGAGCATATTTAAATACTTTTTAACAAAAAAAAAAAAAACAAAACACAACTGTCTTTATTAACTGAATATAGGATATTCTTTAGAACATAAAATACCAACACTGTTACATTCTTGTTTGTGATTTTCAAGTTAGCTTGATAAATTACCATCCATAAATATGTTTTATTTTAATAGTGAGATTTTAATAATTTTTTACAGTATTACAATGCTGCTTTTCTCTTTTTTTTTTTCTCAATAGGGCATCCCTTTGGAGTTCCTGTGTGGTGTTGCCACTTCTAGCGCTGACTTGGATGTCTGCAGTTCTGGCAATGACAGACAAAAGATCAATATTATTTCAGATACTTTTTGCTGTATTTGATTCATTACAAGGCTTTGTTATTGTCATGGTCCATTGTATTCTCCGAAGGGAGGTGAGGAATGACTTCACAGTTTTCTAAAGGAGTGTGCTGTTAGTCTCTCAACTGCTCTTTAATATTGCATACAGCTGTTCTGTGGAATTCTATTTTGTAGAAAGAAAATGGTATTTAATAGTGAGACATAGAGGAACAAGTGAAAGAGAGAGAGGTGGAAAATCAGTTAATTGCAGGTGCAGAATGTCAGTTTCAGTATAAAACGGTACCCACTTAATTAAAGGTGGCTTTTTTTCATTCCCAAGTTCAGTTTAAGTCTTGGGCCTTCCCAATATTGTAAGCATTGGGAAATGCTAATATGTATGCCATTTTCCTGAAGACCAAAAACTTTAGATTTTTGAAGTCTCTAAAACCGATTCAAACACAAAATGATTTCTGCTTATACTGTCCATGAAAAAGGACACAAGAAGATGAGGTGTGTTCTGTTGGTGAACATCTACCCTTTCCGTTTGACAAACCCAGATACATTCTTAAAGTAATATACTGAAGTTATGGGGAAAGTGAGCATGAAGACAGATGAATGCTTTGAGAATAACAAGGAAAAGATAGTGTCCAAGCCTGCTCTCCACTGCTTAGTGCTACCCACTGGAGAACTCATCACCACTGAAATCTGACATCAGATCTACCATACAAGTGCTCTTTAACCTGGCTTTGGTGTCAGCTTCTCTAGCCAATCTAACCTGCTAACTAACCCTACATTTTTATTGAAATAGGTTTGAAAGCAGTAACACAACAGCTTTACTGGCAGATCTGTGATAGTGGGAGCTTCTATCAAAAGTGAGCTGGCAGAGTCGGACTGGAGAGCAGTAACCTGGTCCACCAGCACACCTATGCGTTAGCATTTATCAACTTCAGGATATTTACCACACCGATAAATGAAATTACACTGTCTAGCATGAACCCTTGTGATAGGTAAGAGTTATTAGAAACACTTTAGGACTAAAAGGACAGGAAGATGTTTCAAGAAAGGTTTATTGTCAATGCTCAGTGAGGAATCTTACACAGCGGTTTCTCTTTTCACCATTCACACCCTTTAAACAATGAAAAAATGAAATTAATGAAAAATAACTATGAATGGCAAAATTTATTTCAATCTTTCAGGAGTGTATCACTTTACATAAACTTTATACCATTATCCTACACAGTATGCATATTTAATTACCTTATTGAAGAATTAAGTTTTCAATTTTTAAAGAAAAAGTTACCAATATCTTGCATAAATTAGCACAATACATTGTTCTGACTCCATCCCACAATATTCACCCCATTAGAGGCTATGAGCTTTTGTTTTTCTTGGTTTATCAGCTTTCACAGTGGAAGGGGCTTACCTCCTTTAATATATTTCCTTTTTTTGTTTTGTTCAGGGTAAAAATATGTGCAGAACTGTCTTACTATCCCCTTATTTTCTGCAGCATTATCTGTGAAAGAGGGTATTCCCATCCATAGAACCGAAAGCCATCATTTCACGTATTTTTTTAGTAAAATGGTGAGACACTACAACTATTTTCAGTGGAAAGAATGTCAGTTCCATACTGGTTTTCATGTCTTTGAAATTTATATTTCCATTAAGATATATTAATTAGCCCGGAAAGGGCATATCACCTCCCACATACTGTCCTGAGGAACAGCTTTTATTTTGAAATATGTATCTTTAGCTCAAGGTTGCAGATGAAAGTTTCAAAAACAAAGCAGTATAAAAAGCATTATCTTTCATAAAATCATAGCATCATAGAATATCTCAAGTTGGAAGGGACCTTTAAGGATCACTGAGTCCACGTGTCTGCTCCTTGCAGGACTATCTAAAAATAAACCTAAACTGAGAACATACTTGAACTCTTACAGTGTTGGTGCCCTGAGCATTTCCCTGGGAAGCTGTTCCAGTGATCAACCACCCTCTCAGTGAGGAACCTGTTCCTAATGTCCAACCTGAACTTTCTCTGAGCAGTTTCATTAATCCTATTTCCATTTCCTTGTGTCCTTTATCAGGTATGCAACAAACACCTGGTTATCAGTCATTGGTTTAATCAAAAAACAGGCCAAAATCCATAAGAAATTCTGAAAGTAACATAGTGTAGCACTAAATTCAGCACTAATTCAGACATTAAAGCCTGCTTCAGTGCAGTGATGCAGGAATTTAATTGGAAAAAAAAATATTTTGACTGCTTAAGATGATGGGCATCTTCCCACAATGTCCCAAGCCTTGAATTCAAGACAGATTCTGATGACAGCTATTTGCTGCAAATGTTTCATTCCCAGGGAATTTTTTGATAATGCTGAACGTCTCATGGAAAAATTCTTGCCTCATCCTGCTCACAGGTAGGACTGTGCTGATAGAGATGGAATTAGTCTTTTCTATAAGTAAAGTCAGTTTTCAAATTTATAAGGTTCTTTGACTTGAAACACTTTCAACACACTCTTTCCAGTGCAAGCAATATGCAAAAGTATCTGTTTATAAAGATGTTTGTACAGGAATTTAGAATCCTAATTGTTTGTGTGCAGGCAATTAGTTATAGTGTATTTTATTTGCTGCACTCTTAGCAAATCATGTATACATATCTCATATAACTGCAAAGACTCATTACTTCATTTAACTACCTAAAGGATTTATACCCACAAGCCAGACACCTCCTTGTCTTAATACTGACAGTCTAAAAGAAAAGCATTTGATGAAACAGCTAATCAATGTATCTACATGGTATTTTGAAAAATGACCACATGAGAAAAATTCCCAATGAGGCTCAAAAAGCACTTAGGTTTGATAAGGTTTTCCTTAGACAGAAGCTTAGGCAGAAGTAAATGTACAGAAATGTACAGGAATGACACTCACTGATCAGGACATTATCTCCAGTCAAAATGACGATAGTGCTGGTGATGAGAGACTAAGAACCCTAGGTATATTGCTGATTGAACTCTATTTGACAGAACACATTGAATCTTCTTTAGTCTTCCAGATATAAATTGTAAACTGGATAGAAACACTAATTAAGTGTTTCTAACTAATAAAGGTTGTTTTGGTTTTTTTTTTATGGGAAAAAAAATAAGTAGGAAGTTCTTCAAAGAATTAGAAGTTGATGCACTTGAAACAATTTTTGTTTGAAAAATATGAAATGTCTACATTTATACAGACCAATTTGCAGCAGCAGATGTAATTGTTTACTACAACAAGTTCCAACACAGAAAGAGACATAAGTCCAGTGAGTTATGTTTCAACCTGGCTCTAGAGAGTCAGTTTTCTAGCTTCAGAGACCCATAGGGGAGTACAAGGGTAGGTAGTGCCCATCATGCAGTGTGCACTGCACAGGGTACCTCCCCAGATGAAATAATAGTCTCTTACTTTCTCTTGTCTGCAAAAACATTTTGCTCTGCCAGCGCCTGTCAGGGAAACCTTGCCAACGTACTTGTCACTCTTGGTGACAGCTACAAAGTTATCTCAGTTATAGCCTGTAGAATTGATCTAAAATTTATAGTATGCCAGCACAGGCAAAACAATAATTCTGACTGTCAGTAAAAAAAAAAAAATGGGGTGCAATATACCACCATAAAATTCAAACAAAGAGGAAAATCTTGCTTTACTATGCCTTCATTGTTGTTCCATTACAAAAAGACACTGACTTTTACAATTAAATATATGTAAAACCACCATTTTTTCACTTAGTTATATTGATATAAATGATGGAAACATTTTTTACTTTCTCTAGTTTGCTATATCAAAGATCTTGTGTGACAAGGACTGCATTAGTAATCCAGGAGCGTTCACTAAGTAAGACATAAAACTGGAAGAGGACTAAATGATATGCTGTGTCTATTTCTGCCTTCCATCAATTAAGCATCTTTTGGAAAGACATTAAATCTTATTATACTTTCATTTCCTAACTTCTAAGGTAAATATAATACTTTTGAAGTATGAGACCTCTTATAGACCATTTGGAAATTAAGAAAGAAAAATGCAAAGTAAGAGTCAGGTATTATTGCTTTATGTTGCTGCCTTTGCCCAGAAAGCCTAGCAGGTTTTTTTCCTCTTCTTGCTGTTCAAATACCTAATTGGGCATTGAAAGATGGTGAAGTACGTGTCACAGAACAGAGACTGATAAAGGAGATATTAATGAAGTTTCTCAATCAGAGCAAAACAGTTTGCCTGACCTGCTTGAACATGAGATGCTAATTTGAATCACACCGAGTAACTCCTGTTAATGCTGGTGATGGGAGGAACCCACATGTATTTTCTTCTTTTCCTGTGCTCTGCTGACTAAAGAGCATTTGGATTAAATGCATCATTGACATCTAAAGCCTACATTTCTGTATTGCAGGAGGAATATAAAGAGTAGGGAGATTATAAACTATAAAAGCTTGGACTCTTGGACTGTTACTGTTGCTAAGGGAACAACTTTTCTGGTATCCATACACTCATCATCTGTCTCCTGCTCTGCCTGTCTCTAAGAAAATTTTGTAACTTGATGTTAAAAGCAGGGAGGGAAGCAGGATTATGTTTCAAAGTAAAATGTAAAGACAGTATAGTCTTCACATACTCAAACAACAATTTTGAACTAGCAGTTTAGAAAAAATAAGCTGGTAGTTAGAAAGTTCAACTTTTTTGTGTCTGACCTAGAAGTTACAACACATGTCAATACGATGGATATAGCTACTTTGATGTTCTGTTGACATGTTCAAATCATTTGTTGCTTGCACTTCAGAAACATTGTAAGAAACATGCACATTTAAGAGAATCCTAACATCAAGATTCACCACTTTCATATAGAAGGTAGGGAAAGTAAGACATGAGATTCTTGATGTCTCTGCAGCTATCTGAACTGGGGAAACTTCATGAACACAGAGTCCCAAAAATAAGGAGGGCCACTGCACAGTGTGAGAGATCACACAGTACGTTCTAATGTTTTGGGTCAAGCATCATGAGGACTGAGTTTCAGGGCAGCTGGGGATGCTTTGGAGGGAGGGAATTTTTATTATTTGTGTGTGTGTACGTGTGTGTGTGTGAGATCATTGTGCCAATGCTTATTCAAGAGCATAAAACTCTGAAATATGACCTAACTTCAACATTAATAAAGTGAGAGAAGACTTGGATTAAATTTGCCATAACTGGAAGAAGGCCAATTATATCAATGTCAAATATAAGGAAAAACCACACTAAGTGTAGTGCCTAAATCAGATTCTGAGTCACCGTACAGGTCAAGCACACTTCACTTTACTCTACCACGTGGGAAGTCTCAGTGCTTTGAAATCAATTCAAATCTTCCCACCTTGATTCATTCTTCTTTCTGTTCTATAGTAGTTTTCCTCTGCCTGCCAGTCACTTTTCAAGACTGCAGATCACTGTTATTCATTTAAGAGTTAAGCATTTTAAAATAATGCTTCATAATTACAAAAATAAATATTTTTAATATATATTTTACTTTCCCTTTTGTGAAACCTCTGAAACAGCTTGCATTAGTATATGATGCATTGAAAGGGGATGGCCTTTCACCAGCAACAAGCAATGAATTCATCTGCTGTTCACAAAACGTCCATGAGTAGATTCTAATTATTCTGAATAAGTTGTTTCTACATCAAGTTGCTTCTACAGATAATAAAGGGAATGTAGATTTTTGAAGGCATTTCATTGAGAGTATTTTCATATTCAAACAAGAAATTATATTAGTTTGTTTTAATTGGAAGTAATCCACCTAAGTTCCTGTTTTCCAAGTCACATCACCTTGATAATATAGATACTTAGATTTCTGGCACCAAAACCCAGGTTTTAAAACTTCCCATTACAAAGTTGCCTTGCTGTTCTTACTGTGGTATGTGTGAGAATGCAGTAAAATGTGTTTGCATACTATTGTCAGCAAACAGGAATTGTACTTTTCTTTTGAATGTGGCTCTCTGTTGAACCACATCTTTCTGACAAAAGTGTTGTGTAATAATGTTTCTTTAGACATGCATTCTGTCCCGGATCAAAGTAAGAGTAGCCTTTCTTATGAAAAGATAATTCCTTGAATATACTTGTGTTTTAAGGACAAATATTCAGATTTCCTTTACGGATCACCTTAGTAAACAGAAATTTCTGAGAATTTGGGTTTTTTTAGTTTCAAGAAACCAGACTCATTGCAAACACTCGATTTTTTCTTCTAGCTATCTTCAAACTGAAGATATTTACCTGAGTTTTACTCTTAAAAGAGATGCCTGATATTCCCTATACATGGAGTTTGAGCTTATGATTGGAATCAGTAATATCTTTCAACTTGACTTATTCTTTAAAATAAAATTAGGAAAGCAGTATGTATCTGATTATAGTAACTGTTAAGAACTGTCTTTCAAGTATCTTACATTTATCAAGAAGAAGATACATTTTATTTTGCAATAATAAATAGCATATCATTAAGGCTGCTGTTAGACCTGTACAAAATGGAATGAGAAGACAAAGCCAAATGCAGATAAATAATAGCCAATACCCAAGACAGATTTTGCTTGAGTACCAAGCCATCAATGACTACTAGTTAATTCTATCCATAGGCAAATCTAATTCTGTTGGTCATGGTGTAACAAACAGACTTTGAAGCAGCCACAAAATATAGCAAATGTATGAAACAGCAGAAACAAGCATTTATATTAAGTATACTAAAGAAAAGTCTCGCATTGTATTCTATACAGTTTAATCTTAATCTTCAACAGGAGTGGAGTATATGATGTTGACAAAGAATCAGTATAAGATATTGTTTCCACAGGTTCAAGATGCATTCAGATGTCGACTGAGAAATTGTCAGGATCCAATCAATGCAGACTCTTCAAGTTCTTTTCCTAATGGACATGCGCAAATAATGGTTAGCTTTTTTTTTTCTTTGACTCTTAATTTGGTGTTCCTATCCAAAAGAAAAAAACTTAAGGTATATTGGAAGTATACACAACTGAAATATAAACATCATTTCTAAGCATAAGTTGGTTTAGGTCATTATCTGCTTGCTTTAATCTCTTAGCAAGTTTTAAACTACCCGTGTGATCATTTAGTGGAGCACAGTGTTCACCATTGTTCTTTATAATAAAAGATTCTTACATAAGAAAATGAGAAAGTTATCTAATAATATATTGTGAGTTTTCCTACTATTAGTGTAAGGAGCACCGATACATTTGGGAGTTTTCCTTTCATGAGGCCTCTCAAACTAATTCAGGCAAGGAGAATGGCTTAGAATGCCATTTTGTATTTCTATGTTGTTAGGCAGCATCTTAAGACAAAATACTGGTCCCTCCATTTTGATGACAGTTTGTAATTGATTATAACGGGTACAGGATCAGGCCCTAAAAACACAAAAAAGGCTCAGCAAATGGATGTCAATCAAAAAATAATGACTCAAAAAAGAATGCAATGCTTGGACTTCACAAGCAAAGAGGTCAGTTTTATGAAACATTTTTCATGAAATAAATTTTTGTGGAAATAAAAATATAATTTAAAATTATTTGAATTCTATAAGAGGGTAATTAGTTTTGCTTAACTGGGAAAAGTGTGCTGGGATTTTCAACTGCTAAAATTCATCATTAGATCTTACAATTCGATTTTGCCCAATGAAATAAACAATACTTGGTTTCGGGGACTATAAACTTTCCGTGATTATATAAGTAGAAAGGATGGACAGAATGTTATGTAACAAATAGCCACTTCATAACAAATTAATGAAGTTTCAGACAGGGTGGAATTATTGGATTACACTTATTCACTGTAATTTGTATTGCAGGCTTCTTTCCATACTTCTGTTCATAAAATTACTATGAAAAATTTCCTTAAAGATGATCCTTGCATACAATATAGATGTTACTCTTCCATATACATAAAAAAAAAAAAAAACTATACACTGTGTCATTTATTAAAATTATATACTTCCACCTATTTTATTTTATTTTTTCTGGTCAGGCAGCATACTTTGAAAACCACCCAGTTATACTTTAGGAAACTTTGTAAAGCTCTGCTGTTGTAAAACAATACACTTCACCTTCTCAGCAACAAGAAACCACTTTTAAGAGGCTATGACTCTGTAAGTAGGACATTTTGGAAGCGCTAGTTGGCAAAAAGGTATTGTGATTTAGTTTTTAATTAGTAATGGCTGTTCCAATTCATTGTTTCTTGTTACAGACTGATTTTGAAAAGGACGTGGACATTGCTTGTCGGTCAGGTAAGAACATTACAGAGTATTTAGCCAATAAAAAGAACTCTTATACTAGTTTCCTGTGAAATGAAAACCAGAAAAATATCATGGCATAATTGTTCACAATGCATATTTATAAATGCAGTAAATTAAAATTGATGCCACTGTAGACATAAATTTATTTCATTTTCTTACAAAAGCCTTTTGCTAGAATTCAGAAGTTGGGAAGAAACTAAAAGGTATGATTGTCTATGAGATTCAAATGTTTTTGGAAAGAATGTTAGAGTTAAACCCAAAATTTTCCTTCTCCTAATACACAAGCAAATGTGAAACAGTCATTTTGCTACAGAAAAAAAATTAATATAGTGTATCTTAAAAGCCATGTATATGAAGGATGTACCAATTAGTTTACTTTTAAAGAGCGAAACTTTTTTAGGGCTCTGAGTGAAATCAACGGTAACAGCATAAGCAACACAATATCAGGAAAATGAAATTTGATTCCACTTTAATGGAACAGGTTGGAGTTTACAAGAGTATTCAATAACGTGATTTCTAACGAGTCAGCTATGTCTATTTTTGCATATTAAAAATTACACTTTTTAAGCAATTTATTTGTGAACTCTGTTTAAAAAAAGTGCAGTAAAAAATAAATGACCATTTAAGCCCTTTAGAAATTCTTAAACATAGGTGATTTACCCAGATGACAGTTTTAGCTATGGAGTCAGTCCTGTCTAGACATTTGTTCAATAAACTGGAAAAAAAAAAAAGAGAGAGGGTGTCCTTCTGCACAGGGTAAGTGAGGCCAGAAGCCTGACTTCGTTGTTCTGTGTCACCCACCTGGAGGAAGCTGTCTCTCCAATCACTATATGGGGAGCCGAGAAGGATAATATCTTTAAGGTAAAGTTTGAGTTTCCAGTCACTCACCTTTAAAAAGATGCCAGTCCAGTTTCTTGCAATATAGTAATAATTCTTCCATATAGTTTAGTTTTAATATGCATATGTATTTTAAAGGGAACAAGATAGTATATTGTAACACAAATCACGTCTGCCATCATCCAATGCAGGTAAAAGCCCAGCATTGGCCCACACAGCTCCTACTTCTTAATTCTGCCAACATAGCTCTGCAGGATAGAGAGCCTTGTCAGGGGCATCCTTAAGGAGATGGACTTTGAACGCAGTTATGAAAATACTGTACTAGATAAACATCTAAAATCAATTACTTTCAATGAAAGATTCAAGAATAGGTCACTGGTTGAAGTGTCTTAAAAAAATGTGACAAGAAACAATGCAGTATTTGTGCACTGTTTTCTAGAGGCAAATTGTTTTTTCATAATGGAAAAATGATACATAATTTTGTGTGAGTTGAGGAAGTGGTATGCTTTGTGAGCAGCTTGCTATGGACCACAGCAGGTACCCAGGGAACTGGGTCATTAGAGCCCACAGACTACCAAAAGTGATAGTCTCAGCCCACGAGCACAAACAAGCACTGGTGTGAATTTGTAACTGGGACAAGAAAATCCTTGTGCGCAGCTGGAATAAGCCTAGTAATTGTTTTTTGGGTTTTTTTCTAACTAGCTGTCCTTTTTCTTTCATTACAAATATTGTTATAGACATATTTATTTTTTAAGATCAATAATGGTGATTGTATAGATGCTTTCATTTTGAATGCATCCTTCAGTGCTCCTGAAAATTTTGTATTCTGTGACAGTCTTTTACATGTGTAGATTATCACAACAAAAAAGAAAATGCTGGGTGTTGCTATAAGTTTGACCTGGAAGGCCTAGGCCTGCACCATGTTTTATGAGACATGTTTATTTTCTTTATAACCTTTTCAGATGCAGCAAATTATGCCTGATACCAAAGAAATTTTTTCCAAATGTGGTTACTTTTGTTGTAATTTTTATTTAAAAAATAATTAACATTGAAGTTTTAAAAAGTCAGTGTAAAGGAACATTTAGGCACTCAGGAACACATGTTCACAGTTATAATCTTATGGCAGGTCATTACAATGGATTGACAAAATGATTCTGCCTTACAATCTATTTGACTTTTTCCAGGAGTTTATGTGGAATTAATAATGGCAGTACAGATGTCATGGTGCTTTTTTTTTTTTAAAGCCCTTAATGGAGTTCCAAATGGCAGGCTTTTGCTAAAGCTATAGATCAACTAAGATATATGTAAGGCAGTAGGAATAAATAAAGGATGCTTTCAATTTATATAAATGGCTGCAGCTTCATTGGAGATCTGTGTCAGTTATACACAGTAGATTAAGAGACTGATTTTTAAATAAAAAAAATCTTCCTAAAACAATATTTATAGACTAAAAGTTATTAAATGGATAGGAAAAAAAAGAGTTAGGAAGATACACTGGGAAAGTGAACACTGCTAAATAAAGCCACAAGAAAAAGCAGCATTAGGCAGATATGGTTTCATTTTTCAAGAATTCTGTTCTCTGACCCACAGTTCTGCATAAAGACGTTGGACCTTGCAGAGCAGCTACTATAACAGGAACACTTTCTAGAATTTCACTAAACGATGACGAGGAAGAGAAGGGACCTAGCCCTGAAGGAATGAGTTATTCTACCTTGCCTGGAAACATCATTTCCAAAGTCATCATCCAGCAACCCACAGGTCTCCACATGCCTATGAGTATGAGTGAACTGGCCAATCAGTGCTTGAAAAAAGACAACAGTGAGTTGCGGAGAACTGTGTATTTATGCACTGATGATAATTTGAGAGGTGCAGATATGGATATAGTTCATCCTCAAGAACGGATGATGGAAAGCGACTACATAGTCATGCCTAGGGGCTCAGTAAATACCCAGCCGTCACTGAAAGATGAGAGCAAAATGAATATAGGCATGGATACGTTGCCTCATGAAAGGCTGCTGCATTACAAAGTTAATCCAGAGTTCAATATGAATCCTTCTGTCATGGACCAATTTAGTATCAATTTAGACCAGCATCTTCCCACCCAAGAACATATGCAGAATTTACCATTTGAACCCCGCACAGCAGTGAAGAATTTCATTGCTTCGGAGCTGGATGACAATGCAGGATTATCAAGAAGTGAAACAGGATCCACAATATCAATGAGCTCTTTAGAGGTCGGTGGTGCATAAACAAATTGCATGCTCTGTTGTTCTAATTATATGATATGACAATAAATTGTATCTTATGTTTAAGGGGAGAAACAGATATTTTAATTCAGTATAAATTATTGTTCAGGGTTATACATTGTTGTTCATATTTCTCTTATTATCATAAGTGTTTATACATAGAAAATAAGATTCAAATTTCAGAGTCAGTCTGTATGAAACACTATGGTTATAGTGATTTAATATTCCACATGACTGCAAAGCATTTTGTGACCTACCAGATAAAGTCCACTGGAAAATACTGTGTTGCTATGAGAAGAAAAACTATTACTTCAAGATACAAATGATAATCATTGATGCTGCTTCAGGCACATATCTGAAAATATTTGCCATTTTATTGCACAGATATGATAGGTCTCATTCGGCTCTCACTAGTGTAAGTAGATCTTGCTACTTTTATCCAGTAGTTCGGCATTTACTGATTTAGTTTTGTTTGCATGTGTGTGTGGGCATTGGTGCAAATGATGTGGGCAGTAGGTACAAGTCAACCTCATGTGGAGTATCCTATATTCTAATGAAATTGCAAAAGAGAATTGAAATACCTTTAAAAGGGATTATCTTCATTACAACAATCTGTTTTTGGGATTAAAACATGATAAAAGTGAAAATTATTTACATTTTTTCTTAAGACCCAAGTGTCAGATACTACCTTTCCTATTAGGCTTTTATTTATGCGAAATGACCAGTGAGTTGGAGTTAATTTCATACTTGGGTCTTTTTAAGAATTGGAAATACATTTCACAAGCCTTTCAAATTTCAAAAATTTAAAAAAAAAAAAAAAAAGGAAACCTTAGTTAAATTGTAAAAATTGGACAATAATTACTCCATCTCACACAGAGTTCCAGCTCCTGAGGCTACTTTGGAAAATGTGCCTGAAATGTTATGAAATGTTACGAAATGTTACATTTGCCGGGAAAGAAAAAGATAAATGAGAAAAATATGGTACCTACTCATTCTCTGAAAGAAGTTACAGATGGAAAAAAAATTTACTGTATGTGTAAACTGGAGGCCATTAGCCAATGCAATGTTTGGACCCATCTGCATAAAGACGCGGTAACTTTACCTGTTTTTTCAGTTGTAAGATACAGAGCTGTAGCCCATACTTCACAGAATAGGGTGTGCTTTTGGATATTTCTTTTTAAATGGAGTTGAAGTTTCATGTGTGTATCAACAGGAGAGTTTGAGCAGAAAAAGAGAACTTAGTTCCTTTTCAAAAGAAGTCTTTATAAGTTTTGAAAGTGAAGTATATCCCTTGATGTTTATATTGTCTGTGTACTATTGCTTTTACAAGACATAATTTACTTGAAAAAAATATTTAAAAAATGGGGGAGGAGGAGGTTTGCAAGTATTCAAATATTGCCCACTTTTTGTTTCTTGTTAAAGTGAATATGTATGCCCTTTGGGACAAATTTTCAAAATTATTTCTAAAAAATAGTGTGCTTGGCCACTAAATACTCAGACAGGCCCTTTCAAAGCAAGTTTGCTATGTTAAAGAAGTTACTACCCTCAGCTCAGGTATACTAGTTGATAGATTGTACAAGGTGCACAGTTCTTCTCCAATTTAATGCAACTCCAAAAGCAGGATAACTAAAGTCACCTTCCATTAGTAACTTCTCCTACCTATCTACAATACCATCTTTCAGGAACTTTTTCTCAGATATCGAGACTCAAATTCATCCTGTTAAAGATTAGGCATATGGGTGAGATATCTAGGGAAGGTTCACAATTCCTTGAGAAAATAGACATGCCTGCCACCATATCATCCACTCCACTGGAGGTCTAAATTGCTCTCTGGTGTTGCCTCTTTCTTTCCATTGGTGACAAAGACCACCTAGGAGCCCTGAAAATAAAGAAACCTTAGTTAAATTGTAAAAATTGGACAATAATTACTCCATTTTACGCAGAGTTCCAATTCTTGAGGCCACTTTGGAAAATGTGCCTGAAAATCTCGAAGCATATTGTACTGCTCCTTTAGAGTTAATTTTTTTTAACTATATTTGCATCATATTTTTTATTTTATTTGGTATGTACCCAGCAGTACAATCCTAGGTACATGTGGGCATATTAGTACATCACAGAATTTCTTAGGAGGAGTAATCGAACATATGGCTAATCTCCTGCACATCCACAGCATGGATTAAAACTGGCTTTGCTACCTTGGCAAAGTGGCTTGGAGTGTGTTCCTTCATCTCAAAATGTTTTGATTTTAATGAAGACAGCAATCTTGATACACTATTTTGGAATGGTTTTTGTTTTGAAAATGTACACTCAGAGTGGTGTGCTCATTAAAATTAAATTACTTTGAAGTGAAGTAGTGCATTCCCAGCCACTTAGATCCAAGGAAAGGTTAGGAGGTTTAAATACAGAGGAAGAGGCTGATCTGTGCAACGTATCTCCAAGATAAACAATTCTTTTCTTTTTATTGTGCAAAAAAAAAAATATGCAAAAGGGAGTAGGTACCAGATCCCTGACTATGTGAGGAGACTTGCATTGTTACCTTTGTAGAAGAAGAAGGACAGGTGCTTTCAAGGGAACTATGGTTAGTGTAGTGTGAGCAAAAATGGAACAGAGCTGAAAGACATAAACACTTTTAACTATTAGAAGAGAAAGTACATACAAATACAGACACAAGAAACATTTATTAAATGGAAAAAAAGAGAGCATCTGCTTTATAAGAACATCTAGAAAAAGACTTCCTAAACTGTTTGTCATGTGAAGCACTAGAATTCTCTTTCATATCTCATATTTTCCTTTTTTATTTTTCTGTCTCAGTTTCTGCTCTATGATCTTTCTGTGGAGAAAGACGTAAAGCTTTTAGATGTGTAGTTGATTGTGTAACCAAAATAATTCTTCTGTATTCATTCATGAGAGCTCTTAGTACATTTAAAGAAAGCGAACTCCAGAGCTCCTTGACCAAATCGCTGATGTGGGACTATAGGAGTAAAAAACTGTTACAGCTACAGCTGACAAAACAAAAGGATCAATTAAAGCTAGTGGGGCGCAAAGTAAAAGTAAAGGTATATAGATAAAGAGGAGAGAAAAGTTAAAAAAAAATTAAAAGTAAGATGGCAGAAATGGAGAAAAAGCTTAAAATCAAGGCATTGGGAAGAATGAAATAAATGCATCAGTAAAGGAGAGAAGAAATATGCAGTTAAAACAGTCAGTCTTGTCAATGAGGTACCAGAGCAAAACCAGAACAAAAGTAAAAGAGTGTGAAGTAATTTTGATTTATGATATGAGAAATTAAAACCAGAGAGAGAGAGAGAGAACTAAAATAGAGAGATGAGAAACACAGGAATTTCCTCTTTGTCATGTTTCCATATTGCATTTATTTTCAGACATTTTGTTTCTTAGATTTCTCTCCCTCCCATTCCTCATTTCATTCTCCAATAAGCTGTAGCAACAGTTCTTGCCAATTTTGTTACTCTCGGTCTAGCCATATAACAACCCTCTTTCTTTCACTTGGGTGAGTAGGTTTTAGATTCCTCTGACTTCAGAAATTGATGCTGCTTATTTTTAGGAGTGGGATTAGAATTGGGCAGAATCAGGCACAGATGATTCTATTAACTGAAGATGTAAAGAACAGTAATTTTAGTCAGCATTATGGTATAGTGTATATTTCTGACTTTATATTATAAGCAACTATCTTATCTATATATGATCCTTAAGAAACATATTTTCAATTGCTTGCAAACTACTACATTACCCCCCAGGCCTTCAGAAATACAAAACAAGTGGCTTGGGTTGATTTAGTAAGTACATAGGCAGGTTACCTTACTAAAAAAAAAGGGAGAAACAAACAGAATAATTTACCAGAATGGTTTAAAATTGAGATCTCTGAGGTTTGTGCTGTGAGTTGATGCACTCAATTTGCCAGAATATTTTAAAAACTTAGCATTCCCACATTAAACAGCTAATCCACTTTATCATGAAAATTAGCTTGCTTTATATCTAGCTCATGTGAACTAACAGCAGCCAATATAATCTCTTATTCAAAAACTGAGGTTTTGGGTGTTGTTTGGTTTTTTTTTTTCAGTTATGTACATATAAAAAGCATTTTAAATCAAAACTGTCTATCCCCATTCCACTTTCATATTTCTGACAGCCAAAAAGGATTTTCCTTTAATTTTGTTCAGGTAAAAAATCCTCCTCGGCCTATGATCCTGTATGTCAAATCTAATCTTAGAGTAAATTATAAACTGCTGATGATAACACTTTATATTAATGGAAGCACAGTTGTAGCTCTCAGTATAATATGGTATCTCTGATTTTCAATTATACTTTGCACAACGCAATATATCTTCACGAATATCTCATGTAATTAATCAGGTAGTGGTGTAATGCAGACTAGAATAAAGAAAAAAACATCCATTTGTCATTTTACAGTGATGGAGAAGGATTTTATTAGTCATTTAGCAAGAGCAGCTCTTTCCTGGTGCCAGCAGACTAGTGCATGCTGGTGTATGGAAAATATTCTTCAGTATTCTATTTTTGTCCCTAAGTGAGCAGAGTTTAAAGTTGCTCTGGAATTACACAGAGAAGCTATATATTATTGGCACAAAGTAAAATTATTTAAAAAAAATTACTACTGCAGACCTCTCTTCACAGAGTTTCACTTTGGTCCTGCGGGGGGGGCGGGC
>VXBJ01002480.1:0-39016 GCA_013400055.1 Nycticryphes semicollaris | reverse complement strand
AGGGAAAGGCAGCCGGGGGGAAGCAGGGTTTGCTCTAATATGGATTTTATCAATTAAGATTAAAGAGCTGTAGAAATGAGAGATGGAAAAAACCTTGTCAGGTCATCTCTTTTATCAATGCGAGAAAATGTTCCACAGTGTATTTCTTTAAAATGTAGTCAAACTTCACTTTCAAGACTAAAGCCAAGAAGGGCTTCCACTGTTTTCCTTAGTAGATTATTTCATAGTTACATAAACTTTCTTTATTCCAAACAGCATCTCTGCATTTTCTAATTTTTTTTTAATTACAACTTTACAGATTTTTCTCACACCAGCTTTGCTTATCAGTGTTTATACCCTTCTAGGTTTTCTTAACAAGCTTCTCTGTTTGCCTCTTCCAAAGCAATAGTTTAAACAAGCTGTATCACTTCTTTATCCTTTCCTCTCGATCCTGTGTTATTAACTCTTTAAAACTCTTTGCTGCTTTTCTCTGAAATTTCCCCAGTTTACAGGCATGATTCTATGATTCTATGAATCTGTGATTCTATGATTTGGCTTCTCTTAGTGCAGAGCACCAATGCAACTCACTGAATTTGTTCAGGAAGGGCTATTCACACCCTTGCCCATTTAAATAGAGAAGATACATTTTTTTGCAGAACTAGTAATTGTGCATAGATTGCAGATCACTAGTTACACATACCCCTCAGCTTTATCACAATTATCCCAGTTAACTCTCTGATTCTGAATAATTGCATGAGTCTCCAGCTTTTTAGGCAGTTACTTTATTAGTTAACCTTGCAGGTCTTCAGCATTAGGGCTCTTCAGCTTGGAAAATAGATGACTGAGTAATGAATAGGGAACAATTTGTGTTTCCTATAACATACAAAACAGAAGGATCAAATGAAATGGCAAAGGGATAAGCTGCATGATTTCTTGTGTCAAGTTATGCATATTTAAAATGTCAAATTCACTACCTCATCACATTTTGGATGTCAAAATTAGGAAAAATTCTAAAACATTATTAGACTAATGGAATAATGTAAAAATGTTATTAAGCTTAACAGAGTAAGCTTCTCCCAAGGAAATTCCTCAACTACTGAAGAACTAGGGTGGATATTGAAGCAAAAATGTTCTTTTATAGTTGCCCTTCTCTGTATCGTTCCTGAAGCGTCACTGCAGAACCTAGTCAAGTGCAAAATACCAAATTAGGCAAACCACAAATATTGTTCTTTGCAGTCACAGTTATTTACATTCTACTAACATTAATAATCAAGCAGATCTCCAATGGAACCTTGAAAAAAACACCAGCTTCCAGTCTAATTTTCTTGCTGGCTAAAATCATTCTCAGTTTTGCAGGGAGGTAAAAGGAACAGGATTTTTGGAAAGAAACATACTAGTGTGACTAGTTCAGCAGTTTATCTCATGCAAGAGAGTTGTGTTGTGTTTTTTTCCCAAACTCAATTCACTCAGCTGCTGGCTTTCATTAATTCAAACTGTAGAATGGGCCAGATGGTTGATTTCTAAAAGCATTTAGGTATATGTGGAAAACCCCATTTTCACAGCCAAAAGAGACACAAGTAAATTTCATTTAAGAAAAAAAAAAGCATACATGTAATCGCAAAGGATTGATTTGCATGTTTTAAACTATATGATGTATATCATACAGAAACTGGGAGAACAATTTAGTAACATGACAACTTCCATTGGGACCAAAGGAAAACTTCTATCCTCATAAATCAAGATACCTAATGACATCGTGCTTCAAAAAATAACACCGCAATCATTTCAAGGCAATGATGTAGTATCTAGGAGGACATGATCAGATAGCTAGTATTATTGTTAGTGACAATATTGAAGATTACTTTGTTTTTCAGAAATTCTCAGAACTTTGCTGCTACTGTTCAGACCTGTGGCAGTTACATGTGTTTTATGTCTGAGGAGAATAGGCTCTGACAGCATTTATGCTGTGTTTAACCATATGCAGCCACAGAAAAAGATGTGGCAAAAGCACAGAAAATGTGTTCTTTACTATATAAGTTTAAAATAGATGTCTCTGTGATGGATTCTTGTTAAGTCCTAGAAAAATCCTCACTGAGAAACCTGTACTATGAACTGTTTGGTCATAACTGCTGTGATCAAACAAGAAAATTGCATAGTTACCTCTTTCTGATAGTAGCACAGTTAAATATGTTGCAATCTGTTAGATAAATTGTCTTTATACCAAGTAAACAGTGATATGGTTGTCTGGCTCCAAAATCTAATAATCCAGCTATGCCAGGAGTATTTGCACTGTGGTCAAGCAGACCAAATTCAAAATACAAATGCTCCAATTTTAAAAACAACAGTATCCAGCAAATTACATAATTCTTCCTAAATTTTCTGTTTTCACTTAGAGTTCTCAGTCAGATGTTTCATTGGTAGCAGTTTTATTATGGAACTGTAGCTTGAAAATAGCTTTTTCAAGCATTTTTCAAAGCTAATTGTGTAAGCTTCACCTCATTATCTGCTGTACATGTTTCTTTTGTAACTAAAGAGCTTTTAAAGTTATATACATGCTCTAATTGCACCTTAAAAATAGATTCTTCCTTATTAGAAATCCGTAGATTTCTTCAAGTGCTGATTTACTGTGGAATGATGAAGGTCTATGTCAAAGGTATTAAGGCCCCCTTAATATGAGTGAGAAGTACAAACTTAGCTACTTTCAGAATTTGAGCGTAATGTTCTCATAATTTTCTCACTTCCAAGATCTTTGATCTTTCCATGTTTTCATGATACTTATTTTTGCAAAATTCTTTATTTTATTTTTTAAAATGTTTTTTTAAGGTGTGCTAGGTAAAATCAAGCCTTGCTGATTGAAAATAGCATCTTGTTGGTGATGATTGTTTTAATTGTATTATACACTGTTTTTTTTATACTGCCTCTCAACTTTTTATGCATCAGAGTGTGTCAACAGTGCTACAGTGATCTTCTTAACACCACTGTAGATTGGAGCAGCAAAATTTTACTACAGAACCAAACCTTATGTCACAAAGTGTTATCAAAGTCTCAGAGACCAAACATCTTCCACTTTCTACAACTGAAAGACTTGTAAAATTATTTCTTTCAATTGCACTAAAACCTGCATGTTTGTTAAATCAGATAAAATCAGTCTTATGAAGTCAGTAACATGGGCTTTATTTGTATCTCACTGCAGAAATTAGGTGCAATTTGAAAAGGTTCATTCACCTTTCCATTCATGTGTTCTTTACACTCTTTTTTCAGCTCTTCAACCACTGTTTCTATATCTCTTTAGTCTATTGCAAGCCATTCAGTTTCCAAATTTAGGAGAAAAAAATATGTTTTTATCTATTCTTGCTAACATTTCTGCTTCCTTCTGATATAATTTGACTTTATAATTGGTTTCTTTTAGAAACTGTACAAAAAATCTGTGCTAAATTATTTGTGATGTATCTAAGCAACCATATTCTGTTGCATTTTATGACTGATTACTTCACTGGTAAATCATTCCTGCTTTATATCAGTTGTTTTGGATCCGACTTGTCATAAATGTAAAACAAAATCATTGCTTTCTCCATCCAGATAGTCATGCTGAAGCTATGGACAGTATAGATGGCTTTGGCTTGATTTTGCTATCAGTTATTCCATTAAAATCAATGGAGTTGTACCAATGTAAGCCTGGTGTGGCAAAGAATCAATTGCTGTATACCTATATAAATCTAAATCATAGATATATATAGATAGCTGTGTAAAAAGTATAAACATGATAATAATTTGCAAATACCATAGAAACTATAGAAATAGATATATTTTATACACCACCAGGTTCAATTGCATGCAAATAACATGCACGTTATCTGTCCCGATGAAATGCATTCTGATTTATTTCAGAGAAAAGAATATGATACAGAAAAATAGGTATGAAGAGTCATGCCTTAATCTTAAATTATCAAGAAAAAATCTGCAATCCCTCACAGAATATCTAATATATATCTCATAGGAAAAAAAAATATTTTTTTAGACTCATTAATATGATTTAGTGAATAGTCCCCTTGTTAATACAACCTCTTTTTTCTTTCTTTTTTACTGCTTAATAGAGAAGAAAATCACGTTATTCGGACCTTGACTTTGAAGTAAGTTTTACTGAATTATTCCTGATTATTAAAAGTATTTTCCTAAAAGTAAATGTGAAGTGTTCATTTTAGCCTTCTGACACAGCAGAGGTCACAGAGTTGTTCAATTGGTACTATACAGAACATGATGAACAGCTGAGCAATTCATTAAAACTACTTTGGTGCAACTTGTTTGTAAAATATTCTGAGATCAAACTGTCATATTGCAATATTAACCATCATGGTTTCAGTTTTTAAATTCTCTGCCTCTTCATTTTCATCTTTTGTTGTTGTTGCTTTGTTTTGCTGGCTAGCTATCTATTGAAAAAGTGTGACAGTTCTGTAGGGCAGGCCATGTTGTTGTAGAAGGTTTCTTTGTTCAAGAGATTTTCAATCATTTGTTTTATCTCTCTTCAATACTAATTTACTGGCATATGAGTTTCACATCCCAGTAGTGATTAATAATGTGTCAAATTTTTAACAATTAAGTGCTGCAGTTGCTAAAGTTTGTGGATCACATGCTATATAAGAAATCAAGTTCATGTAAGATTCTTTAGTTTGGATACCCATAATTTCAGACTTAGACCCCATTGAACGAGAAGGTTTGGCTGTGTTAGTTAATGACCATTTTGTTCTATCTCAGTCAATATAATTCTCTTAGAGTTTTGTTTATTTGAGGGCTTTTTCTCTACTCTCTACCAGAAACAATGCTTCTGGTTAGATAGTTTTCAAATGTTACTAATATATGGATTTGGGGCTTTTGCATAGGTTGCCTATTCGTGCATATTAATAGTTTGATATAAATCATTTTGTGTCTCCAGAAAAGTGGAGCAATCATAACATTTGAATGGAACCTACAGATCTTGAGCCAGACTTTAACATCCAGTGATCAGTATATATCAACCATAACTTTAAAAATTGCCCTCTCTGTCTACATGTGCAAACAAAAGTATCTTCTAATTATTATTTGGGTTGTAAGCACAGCAATTGAACTTTCAGATTTCAGATTTTAGTCCACAGAAAAGAAAGAGGGACAACTAATAAAATGCAACAATAGCAGTGTTCATTGAAGCCTTGCAATGAGAGAAAGGTTTGGTTTGGTGACCTGTTTTTGCTGAAATGCTGGCCCTCTATGTCTGATTTTGGTTTCTTGGTAGTTTAACATCGTGCCTTAATCTCTTATGTTATTTTCCCCAGAGACTATAACTACCTTAAGCAGTCATGTAATATGTCAAATAAAGCACCAGATAAAAATTCATAGTAAGTTTAAGGAAAATAAAATGAAAATATTATCCTAAATATGCTTTATTATAAATGACTAGACAGGAAGAAAAAAAAATGAGTTGACAACAAAATACTGATGAGCAAGCAGTTCTAAAATTGAATGCCAGCAATATGAACAGAAGTTTTATAATTATAATGATATAAAGAATTCTTAAATTTACTGTTCTTTATTGAAAGGTAGGAATATCATGCCACTCAAAATAAGAACATCTCTGACACAACAGATACTAAAACATTCTTCTTACCACTCAGGTAACAACAACAATGCTGTACACATTCTGCTCTCAAGAGTCAGACCTCCCATTATATATTTTCTTTTGATTCAGATAGTGTATTTAAGGTGCTTACACCTTTTTCTTGCCTTGTTTGCAGTATTGTTGCTCCATGGCCCAATACTTTTAGAGGAACGATTATAGTGCAGGAAAAGGTATATGTTTGTAAAAAGGAAAGGACTAGGGGCATTGGGAGTGATTGCTGAGGAAATAATGGCACTCTCTGAGACAACATCTTTCCATAGTTCTGAGGATAAAAAATGCTATGGATGTGGCTTTGAGAGTAACATAAATGCTAAGTAAATGCTAAATATGCAGTGTGGGCAAGACTCTGTCAAGCTTGGCTCTCTGCATCCTTTTCCTTTTAACAGTTTCCCAGCAGTCTCTACACCCTCAACCTCTTACACATATCTATATCCATACAAGACAAACCCCCAGGTTATGCCTATCTTACTGAAGACATTTGGCACTGCATGCCAAAATACCAGTTTTCATATGNAGAAAAATAGGTATGAAGAGTCATGCCTTAATCTTAAATTATCAAGAAAAAATCTGCAATCCCTCACAGAATATCTAATATATATCTCATAGGAAAAAAAAATATTTTTTTAGACTCATTAATATGATTTAGTGAATAGTCCCCTTGTTAATACAACCTCTTTTTTCTTTCTTTTTTACTGCTTAATAGAGAAGAAAATCACGTTATTCGGACCTTGACTTTGAAGTAAGTTTTACTGAATTATTCCTGATTATTAAAAGTATTTTCCTAAAAGTAAATGNCTAGTCTGGATCACCCTTGTCTTTCTGAACATTTCCTGAAATGTCCTTAGGGAACCAGTGCAACCTAGGTTCCATTCACAATCATCAGTTTGGTTGTAGACTTCTCATTTGAGAGACTAAAATAATTTTTTAGCATTCATGGAGAACATTCCATGGTAGATTGTGCCAGAGAATGGTCTTGGATATGTCTGACTTAATACAGTAGAATTATCGTTTCACTGTTAAAAAAAATTGTGCTAGTGGGTTGCAATGCAATGCAACACTCACCTTAATATAGACAATTTGAAGTAAAAACAAAGAAATGCCTGATGAGCAAATTTTTTTCTGAGGGACACAGTTAAAACTTAAAGCCAGCTGCTGGTTAGTGTGAACACAGGCAAATCATGACTATACTCAATTCCATAAAATAGTCTGTGTTATCTCTAGTCTACATAGAAATACAAGTGTAGGGCCTTTGCAATGGACTATACCGTATAAAAGTCCTGTGACTGAGTAGTGTTATAGAAAGCTTATTTCTCCAGTCAAAGGAGAGGGAGAGAGAAAATTATGACATCCAAACCCAGCTCATGTCACAGATCTTAGAGAGTTTCTCAAGAACTGGGCCACCTTTATATTATTTCCCCTTTTTAATAGTTTACCATTACATTCATAAACGATCTCTTTACATAGAAAAAAGTAGCAGACCCCAACATACTGGATTTAGTCTGTAGGTAGAAAGTATTACTGCTAAATAATATACTGTCCCCTATTAGATTTTTCAAAACGTTGACTGATCTATTTGAACTTTGAAGTTTGTTAAAATGAACAGTCGACATGCAACAGCTTTACAGTTCTTTTCTTGCTATCACCAAGGATTATTTTAGACTCATTTATGCAGTCCAGTATCCAAAACATGACCAAAATCCATAGCTCTTGGAGTTTGGGATCATTGCTGCTGCTTGCTGTGGTAACCACAGCTAAGTGCTCTCCAACCCTGGTCATTGTATTCTGTTTTTTCCTGAAGCTGGAATAGGTAGCTTTTTCATGAAGGCTCAGCACTAATACTTAGCTGTCAGATCCAATAAAATTATTTCTAGTTACGTTGAACAGAAATACAGATGCTGTGGAAACTCCCAGGAGGATTTTATAATAAGTGCATGTTGATATAAAAACATACAGGAGATTTAAACAGTATTGTAGACATGCATTTTAGGATTCAAGATCACAATTACCTTTAAATTATATGGGACGGTCTGACTTTTGGATTTCCTCAGCAATCCACCCCGCTCTCATCTTTTTATGAGGCTTTTATTGGATCTCCTCTAGTAATAACATTTATGCCAAATAATTCAGAAAAGTGACTTATTACACTGCTTCCCAGGATTCAGGTTTTTTCTGTTTCTTTTTGAGCTCAACCTAGGAGGGAGAGAGAGAGCAAGGGAACACAGGACAAGTTTGAATACCACACTTTCCACACTGTTTTCTTCCCGCAGTGTGGTAGGCTAAATTGATCAAGAATTGCTGGAGCTGCATTCTTTTAGAATTTTATGTACAATAGCTATTCCTTATAACAACATTGAAAATTCACACAAAAGTTTAAAATCGTTCACTTGAAGACAAAGGTGAAAAAGAATATGCCTGGAGGGAAAAATCCTTTCTCGTTCCTCAGTCTGGCAATTGATCATACCTATAACATCATGAAAACACAGCATGTTTCCATTATAAGGCTGGAAAGGCATTCTGCCATCTGTTATTTTCACTTACATGTTTTGTACAATATTTGAGAGAGACCTGTGACAATACGGAAAATCTCCAAGGCAAATTGGATTATGTTATTATTGTTGTTGTTGTTGTTATTATTATTATTACTATTATTTCTATAATTCATAAAATTGACCACAAATCTTCATAATATTTGAGCTTGAGATAGATTTCAGCTAAAATCCTGTCATAAATTAAAAAGTGAGCTGGATATAGAGTTATTTTTTAAGTCCATTCTACCTTGATCATAACCATCCACACTCTGAATCCTCTTCTGAGAGTAGACTCTCATCAGAGTAAGGCTTAGTCTTTTCAAAACATGCACTTGATGTTACTTGTGAGTGGGATTGGAAATGTGGAAGACTGTCAGTGCAGCCTGTCCCCCTTTTAGGGTGTGGGGCACGAGAGTTATGGACCCTGCAAGAAAGACAACACGATGTGTCTGTAGCCTGGTGGCTACCTCAGATGCTTCTGATGGGGATGTTGCATTAAAGGACAAATTCTCATCTGCGGCTAAAGAAGGTGTGCTTTAAAAGAGCAACATGAGAAGCTCTTTTTCCATCCTGTTTTCATCCTGATACTACAATCATCCTAGTACATACTGATCAAGATCACCAGCTCTGTATTGACAAAATGTATGTATTTCTAAGACTGATAAAGCTATGTTTTCCACATTTCCCATTTAATAGAGAAAACAGATTAAACCTCCACAGGTACTTTGTGTGTTATTTTCTCATAACAGAGAAAGAGTTACCCAACAGAGCATATTTTATAGAAAAGAGATAAGATGCTGCTTTCTAACAAGGCATTTAAAAGAAGTCTAGGAAAGACAAGTTAAAATTGGAAATTTACATTACTGCACCTTCAGTTCAGATTGCTCTTTATAAGTAGTGGGGAGGGGCGGGTGTCAGCAAGTAGGAATTATGGAATGGAAGCCAGAAAAACACAAAGCAATGAAAAGATCCATAAGTACATGTGCATACCAATCATTCTGCTATTAAGAATAAAATTTGAAGACTTTTTTCTAGCAGACTTCCCACTGCAAGTATTGAATTTCTCCTCCCACCTGCTTCTCCTCAGGAATAATGTAATGAACTGACTATGACATTTGCATTATTCGTATTTGCTATTTAACAAATTCTTGGGTACACAATTCAGAAATATATCAAAAAGTAGCATTCTTTGTATTCCTAACCTTCTATTAAAATGTTTCCAGCTGAAGACACTTGTTTCACAGTCATGTACTATTTCCTGCTCTAGGTCCAGTATTTTAACCTACTGAATCTTTTTTATTCCTGTGAGCATGTCTCCTCTCTCCAGCCATTAATAATCTCTAAGGCAGAACCTTTCTTTTTTAAGTTCTATGTAATATAAAATTTGCTACATACTGCTGTCTACCATAACAGCAGTAGCTTAAAAGCATCTCTAGGAAGTCACTTAAGTGAAACTTTCCTCATAAAATTACATCAGATTTAATTACATCTAATTAAATTACATTTTGCAAAGAGTTCCTCACCAAATCCTGAAGAATCTTTTCCTTTATTCACCCCACAACTTCAGTTAAGTTAATAGGTCTTTAATTGCTTGCTGTATCTCATGTCTCTTTGGTGTTGCCAATTTCCTGTTCTCAGAAGTTAAACAAGTCCTGAAGTTATGGTGTAGATATATTATGGATGATATGGTTATTACAGCATAGCAGTAGAAATGCATGATCAAGAGAACAGCCACATTTCGTGACAGTTATATACACAGAACGCAAATGAAAGATAAAGCTTAAAAATGTTATTGGTAAAGTAGTATTTAGGGTCAGATACTGCCACTCCATTTTAAAAGATACTTACCCAAACTTGGCCAAAGTGTTGCTTGCTGGGCAGGGTCACACTCTGGCACTGCGTACTGAAGTATGCAGGGTTTGTCACATACAATGCCAGGGAAAATCAGGCTTGACAATTAGTGGGTGTGCATAGAAGCTGGCATCCTGCACCTTTGCTATTAACATTATTGGCTGCTGCCATGGCTGTAGCTCAAGTTCAAGCATTTACAAAAGCTTAAGAAAAGCCAAACTGAACCCATCTGCTGATGGACTGAATGGACTGAGGTGAGATAACTTTAGTCCCTCCTGTCCACACAGAACACAGAAACATGAGATTGGCTGAACAGTAAGCAGCTTTCAGCTTTCTTTCAGGGGCTAGTCTAAATCTATACCTGAAATTGAACTTGTTTGGAAACAATGCACGTGGTAGCCTTGACAGTCTAGGCTTGAAAACAGGCTTCACTCTCCATGTAACTGGCAAGGCAGGTACATGACCAAGAGTCTCCTCCAACTGTGGGGGCTGTTTGAGGTCCTCACCTCTTGCACAGGAGTGCCACGTAATTAATTTATGTGGAAGAGTGCCCTGTGCATAGGCTAGAGAGAGAGTGACAATTGCCCAGTCCATGACATAAGAAAACAAGTAAAACTGAAAAACTATGCCTACTCTGCTTAATATGGATATCATTTCAACTGAAATTTCTGATTATCTGAATGACAAGAAGATGTCTAATTAAAAAGGCATAACACTTCCAGCTTTTCCATTTTGGGCCAAGATTTCTGAGTTAAGTGTTCTCATAAAAATTATTCCAATAGGGACCATTACAAAGTGCTGTTGCATTCCTATAGAAATTAAAATATTAGCATCCATGCTGAAAACAGAAATTCTAGAAAATAGTCTTAGGGTACAAGACAAATATCCTAAGAAACTGCCATCACATTCAAAATACTTCTAGGCTAGCACAAAATCAATGTCCCTTAATTTCAGCAATCCAATAAATTCGATTTACTTTGTTATATTGAGGAAAATAATGCTTGTCTTAAAAAAAAGAAAAAAAGCCCAGATTCAATTATCAAAATAAGCAATTATCTTCCATTTTGCAGAAGGTCATGCATACAAGAAAGAGGCACATGGAATTGTTTCAAGAGTTAAATCAGAAATTTCAGACACTGGACAGATTTCGGGATATACCAAAATCAGGCAATATGGTAAGTTTTCCTTTGTAGTTGTTTAAAATATGATGGATCCTTAACAACAACAAAGAAACAAGACTCCTTTGAATTCAGTGCATTTCCTGAGAACACCTCAATTAGCTTTATCTTTATACAAAACTGAGAATTTAGAAATTAGAACAAAAGATATTTTCTGTAATCTAACCTGTGAAAAGACTAATTAGGTTTTACGTAGACCATAACTAAATCACATCATTATAGATAACACGAAATTGAACTGTAGGAAACACATTTCAAATGTGTATGTGCTTATCAAGTCTAAAGGAATTTTTACAGAGAAAACAACCCATTAATGTAGTTTAGCCAAGAGGGCTTTTCCTCTAGCTAGGGAAGCATATATTAAATTATTTACTACAAACAAGTCCAGCTACATTCACCTACATGTGAGACAGCCCAGAAAGCACACAGGGTATCTTTAATGTCATGTCTTTTCCATAACAGGTTTGTAAATACTTACGATAGGAAAAGCAAAAATTAAATTTTCCTGAGTAGATTTTGCTGTCATCACCATTCAAATTTATACATACACATGAGCATAACACCCTGACTGTATCAGACGATAGCTGATTCTGCCTAATTAAAACAGCTAATTTAGTGTGACATATTTGTTAGCAGCCATATTATGATTAGTAATGATTTTATATATTGTTTTATATGTGAAAATTGTATATTAAATGCAACTGAGCTAGTATCATTTTATTCTATAACTTTTTCAGAAGACCTGCTCTCAGACATGAAGAAGAGGTATTAAGCAGATGTGAGGCCAATGGATTTACATCATTTACATCATCTTAATCCAGCATAAATTTGGCCCTGATTCTTTGATGAATCCTTAGTTGCGATATGTGTTATTTTGCACCTAGTTGTTGCTCACTCCCCCTTCTGAGATTTGCTGACATGTAAAATTTTCATTCGCCTCCCTATTTCAGATTTTCTGTCAACACAAAGCTTGAATTAATTCAAAATCTCAAAGGGAATCTCAGTGGAAGAGTTGCATATACTCTGTTTTGCATCAGCTCTGTGTTTTTTAAAGGCCTGCTATAAAAACTGCCTAGAGGAATGGTCTATCTGTGAGACAGTCAGAGGTTGATCCAGGCACCTAAATATAGGCATCTCAGGCTATTTTAGAGAGTCTCAGCCTTCTTAGTCTGCAGCATGGTACAGGGAGTGACGACACAGGTCTCAAAGAACACCTGCACCTCTCGTGGCAGATAGTTGGAGATCAGGCAGAAAATCCAAAGGCATCTAAAGTGATGTAAAAATTTTAGGTTTTGGCAACTAATTCCCACCCAATGTTACAGCAGAAGTCACTAATTAAATTTTATCTTAGTCCATAATGCCTTTTTACCCTCTAAAGCTTAGCAAATAAAAAAATTTCATTCAGTAAAAAATAACCAGCTTTCAGCCTGTTAATCATAACATACATGAGCTCATAAGCCTGTAAAGCAAGCTAGCTCTCACAGCATTTTCAAGGACTAGGTTTTGGTGGTTCTGTCATGTGCCTCCCCCAGTTAAAAATCCAGCTGGCAATCTCTCTTTGAAACCACTCCATATTCCAGGCAGCAAGCTCTTTTCCCTTCTCTTCTCCCTATTCTTTACACACTTGCTATGAAAAAGATGGCTGTCTGTACTGGATCACTTGGCCATTCCTCCTGTACATTGGTTCTTGTGAAAGAAAGGGCTTACCTGGCAGCTTAGGTGAGGAGCCTGTCAAATTGTTGATTGCTCACAGAGAAAGAATCACAACACTGAATACCTGCCAGCCTGTCTCCCTACAAAGTCATTTCCTCTCTCTGCTTTCTCTGTTTCATGAGAGCACATTAGCAATCAGCCTTATAAACAGAAAACACATTAATTAATCCTTGTTTTTAATTCATCTTTCTTCTCTGGTCTTCAGGAGAACTCAGCACCAAACAAGGCTCCGTGGGACAGTTACAAAACAACAGGCGATTACCAACACTACACAACAATAAATGTATTAGACTCAGAGACAAAAGATGCTTTAGAACTCAGACCAGCAGAATGGGAGAAGTGTCTGAACTTGCCTTTAGATGTGCAAGAAGGTGACTTTCAAACAGAAGTTTAACAAAACAGAAACAAACTGAACAAATCAAAAACAAAAAAAAAATTCATTGCACTGACAATAAAGAGACTTTGGGAATCCTGACACTCCTGTCCAAGCATTGTGACTACTTTATGTCAGGCTCTTCCTGTGCCAAATGTCAGTGGCTTTTTTCGTACAGTATATTCCCACTAGTGTGGCTAGTGGAGAACCAGGTGTACAATTCTTACCATCGTGTGTTGTAAGTACCCGTGGAATGGATTTGTAAGGTAATCTTTATAGATAAACCTCAAGCAACGATTCATGTTGTAACAGCTTCATTTGGTTTAGTTTTCAAAAAACTTCACCATGAAGCACAATGTATATATTTATGCAGTTTTTAAGGTTTATAACAGTCTGTTTGGCCATTACTACACTTTTTACTTTATAATATAAAAGCAAAGTTTTTGTCATTAAATGAATGTCTGTTGAGCTACATTCTTCATTGCTTTAAATGCAATAAAGTAATAATCTCACTTTTATATGAATAATATATTTCACACCTTTATTATTGCAGTTTTCTCTGGAAAGCTAAGAGTAGCTTTCTCTGCTGCAGCTGTGTATAAAATATTTAAAATGTTGTATGGTGTAAATAAACCTTTGTCTACATATCAGTTTCTTAGTGCATTTTATTCTGTATTTGTTTATCTTAAATTTGCATATTTATAAAGTTTTCTTTAAAAACACACATACTGAATATGTATTTGAAGTTTTAATAGTGTGTTGCTGTAGCTCCTGCGAAGAGTTTCTAAAGAGTGTAAGTAGATTTGTATAGCCATTCTGCTTTTCCTTACGTATTCTTTTGTGACAACGTACCATATAAATTGGACTTGTCCGAATACTATTATAATTGTTTTGTTTTATAAGAATTTTTGTCTTGTTGCAGAAAGGCGAATAATGGAAAATAAGTTGTTAGTTAAGTTTCAATGCACATCACCCAAAGAAAATGTTGATTCAGAATCATTACATCTTGTACATGGTCTTGTTACATTATAACAGGAAAGACCTTAAAGATAAAAAATTCTGAAGTATTTTAGACAAAAAAAATGAGTGTGTGTCATATTATCAGTCAGGAGTAGAGTATGTTTATGCTGAAAATATAGTTAAACAATTAGAAAGACTGTATCCCCCTTTCCCATGCTTAGACCCAAAAGCAGACCTTCAAAATCTCTTGTCATCTACAGCACAGCTGGGGGTGTGGAGGGGAGAAGAGAAGGATATCTCAAATCTTCAGTTGTTTTATTTCTAGGAAAAAAAAATTCCAAAACTATTTTAGTTCCTCTTGTATGGAATTTAATATGCTGTTACAGATGAAGAAAACATGACCACCTATCTACTTACGAAGAAAAAAGACTAAAAAGAGGCTTGTCAGAGATTTTAACCCGGAGCATTGATAGGAGATCATAGAATCACAGAATCACATAATGGTATTGGGTTGGAAGGGACCTCTCCAGATCATCTAGTCCAACCTCCCAGATTATCATTCATTTGCTGGGAGAAAAGTACTTGGAACTAATCTTAGGATGAATCTTCAGGAAAGTGTTTCAGTTTGTAAATCCTTTTTTCCAGGTCCTAATAAGGTACTTAAGTCATGAATAGGAGTTATGACTTTGACTGAGCATCTCATGCACAGTGCAGACTTCTCTAAGCTAATGCTTCAACATAAATACAAAATAACTAGTTACCAATCTGGTATCAAGTTCATTAACTGGTTTAGGTGCCTAGAAGTCAGAAGATGTAGTACTCAATATTGCAAAACATCAATCAGAACTGGACCTGAGCCTGATGCAGAAGGAGGCAGCTGCACAACGAGACCAGGCTGGCTACGAAGCCTACCAACGTCATACCACTGAGATCACAGAATGCACCAAAAGCGTCTCTCTTGCTTTATATCAAGTTCTAATGTAAAGGAGTTTTATTTTCCCTTTACATAAAGATACAACAGAAACTGCACATGTTTTAAGGATTTCATGCAGCATGATCAACATCTTTCAAGCAGAGCATGTGATACAAAAATTCTATTTTTTGAGATCAAATCAGGATGCTTAGGTCTCTGAATCCAGATATAAGCCACCGCATCCTCCTTGATTAATCTAAACATAATAAAATCTAGACCAGCTTGGTATTTCAATAACTGTAGTGCATAAGCTTTATATGGCTTAGCTCCTGTTTAATACTGGTCTAATTACAACTGCAGAAAGCTTAGGGTAGAGTGCAAACTTATCCAAGAAACATGGCAAATTGGTTGTGCTGTTATTAATAACAGTGGATTCAGGTTTAGTTTTAGCTAGGGTGTTTATGTACCACGCAGCAGACACAAATGTGCTTTCAGCGTACCAGCAGCAATGATCAGTGCCTCAGTCTAGAGTTTTCCTCAGTCCAATTTAAAATACATATTCCCTAGATATATGTAAAAGAATCCAATACATTTTTGGGAAAGACCTAAATTTCTCAGCAGTTTAAATACACATTAGTAATTGTATAAAAGCATACACAGTTCCTCTGTCTTCCTTTTACAAACATTTTTTCCTTTTACAAAGATTTTTTCTGGCAAGTCAATGCTAGACAAAACATGACCTGGACTTTTCAGTATAGGGAAGCAGTGCATACAGGATATCTAGCTGAGCAGCCGTAGTAGATCACATAGAATATAGTAGATCACAGCATGGTGTCCATGATTTCACAGCCAAGGCTGCATAAAGGGGTTTGGTGTTGTTGGCATAAAAATGCTAACAAAGTTGCCTGTTACATGGACTCTTGCCAGCGTGATGTTATTTAACCCAGAATCTTCTGGGACATAAGCTTTAAATTAGTCATTATTGAACTTCAGGTATATCTCTGCTATATCTCCTGTAAAGAAGAAGGAAAGAGACACTAAGTGCTGCTACAAGGGATGAGAGGAAGAACAGCAGTGCTCCCATGCTGATGTACCTTTTGAGGGCCATGGGCTTTATGTTCACATAGAATGTAATACTAATTACTCCTTATGATGAAGATTTAGGACAAAACTGTAAAAAAACCCACCAACAGATCTTTTATCACTACTGGGTCTCAGTATCTTCAGAAACAGTGTTCTTCTCTCAGAACTGTTGTCTTGACACTCTTCCTGTCAAAACATCATTTGCATCTGTGTTGATGAGATATAAATCACCTAATATTGTTTTACACTGGATAAAACTGGGGTAGTTTCTTTTAAAAACTAACAAGACATTGACAAAAAGAAAAAAAACTACCAAGCCCAAAGCTGCACCAGGTGAAATGTTCTCTGATACTTTGCCTTGTCTCTATTTCCCACAGTTGCTAGGTAATGCTGTACTTAGAGACCAGAATTAACAAAAGGTATGCTCCCTACTTGGAAGCAGGTATCTATCTGTCACAGCACCTGCAGTGTTCTTTTCACCGGGTTATGCAAAACCATATGGAATTCTCTGTTAGCAATCAGCAAATGGAGACATTGTGTATTGATAGTAGATTTTCAGCTCCCCAGGCACCAGCACAAGGCTGTTCTATATCTCTGGATAAGCCGCAAAAAGCATGTATAAGCAAATATTATTTCCCTCCCTCAAAGTGTTGTAGGGCAATCAAGCCCATTTTCATGTGCTGAGGGAAGTAAACAGCAGAGAGGTACCCAACTGAACACGTGTCTGGGGAACTATGATTGATTTTGATACCTGTCTCAGCCAGTACAATGCTGTAATCTCTTCTACTTCCTTTTCTAGAAACATCTTTCTTTGCATGGAAAATAGAAAAGGCCTTACTGAGAGAAATTCAGTTGCTGAAGATAAGCATGACTATTAACTCTAACCCTAACACTCCCACATAAATGTTCTGTCCATTAATTGCAATTGTACAGTAAAGAAAGCCATTTATGTGGTTTTGATAAAATTGTCTCTTAGATAGGTTGATTTGGACCATCCTGTGCCAATGAGTTACTGTACTGTTGTTCTTCTTTGTTCAAGTTGCTCTTCAAGTTTGTTTCAGAACTAGTTTCATATTATACCTCATTGTTTCTAATGATGAACCGTTAATAACTTACCAATTCAACTTCCTTTCATGACTATATAGGCTTCTGCTTATAGGCCCACAGTCACAATTTTTCAGGATTACAAACCTGAAATGACTACTCCTTAGTCCTCGTGTCCTCCTTGATTTCTCCTATTCCTATCTCCTTTACAGCTTTTTGTGCTAAAGTTACGAAATAATTCTCAGTAAATCCCAAATTCATTAGAACATTCTGCTTGATCCCTGCAGAAGGAAGGAAAAACTCAACCAGGAAGCTTCTAAAATTAATTTTCTTTCAGTAAGAAAAAAAAATAAATTAAAAATATTTTAATTTTACCTTTTTATATCTAACCATTTACTGGAAAATACATGAACACCTTTTTGAGCAAGAGTGGACATCAGGCAGCTTCTCTTTAACAATCATCTTGATAAATAGACTTTAGTAATTTATTTTCTGCAGCTCCTACTTTCTGGTGCTGTGAATGTAGACTTTCTTGCTGCACTGCTGCACTGCTGCAGCAAGACTGGTAGAGAGCTATTTATGGTCCACTGGGTGGGTTTTACAGTCAGAAAGTGAACAAGACCTGTATAAATCATTTCAGATGAAAGAGTAATTGTGTCACACATCCTGCAAGTGTGCTGAATTCTGAACTTTTTTTCAGTTTCTGTAAACTCCCTTTCTCCAGCTGTGTGTTAAAAGGGTGATGTCCACTCACTTGGTGACTTCTTTAAAATTCAGAATGGGCACCTGAGCCAGGGAAGTAGTTGGGAGCTCCTGCTCATGGCTGTTCATCCCTGTGACTAAGAGTTAAGTACCTGTATCCTAAAAGAGATGAGATTTAAGAAAGAGCTCTGGCCTCAGTGTTTTCTTGTTGATTAGCTTAGGCAGCTATTGGGAAGCCAAGCTGGAGGCATCTACTTTTTTACATGCATTGCATAACCAGATAATGTGCCTTGTTCAAAATATGCAATCAACCTTAGGAAACAGGCATCTAAAACTTACATGACAAAAAAAAATCCATGTCATATTGTGGATCAAGCCCTTAGGAGTTGAAATAATTTTTAAAATATGGTTCTTGGAATCCATTTCTAATAACAGCAACAAGCTCATGTTTTTTACCATCTTCAATTCAATGATTTATTATATTATGTCCCTAGGCTGTTGACTCAGGAATCTGCAAAAAGCGATGCCTGAAGGACCTCATAGTATAAAAAAGAAATTTGAATTGATTAGTATATACGTTCAGTTTCTTATTTGGTGTCTCTTTGAAGCTAAACACATTATTTCCTGCTCTTCACAAGAACTGTCTGTTAAGAAAATATTTTTAGAGCTCTGTTTTTAATAATTAGGTTCTTAAATTCAGCAAGAGTTAGCCATGGTTTCTAAAGACAGATAGGTAGAATCCATTCTATTTAATTTAGAATTCACTAAAATGCTGTTTTGTCAATATTTCAAGCACAGAACTCTACAGGGCAATCTAACTCTGCCTATCATAGCTGTCTATGTTCTTTTTGTAACTGAAAAGGAAGCACCTCTGAAGCCCAGCCAGGCCCAGACAATTCTCTAAGTACATCTTTCAACTGATTACATAGAGAATTTAAAGCCCCTTGAGGGCAATGAAATTCTTCTAAATTAAGCACCAGGTTTAGCTAGATTTAGTCATCAACATGTGACCTAATGTTTAAACTCCCATTACAATCAGTGGAGAACAGGTCAATATAGTCAGTAGAGCCTAAAGACCAATTCAGCTTATCAATTACTAGAGTAAGTATGCAGTTAATATGAGATGCCCTATAGCTTTTGAAGCACTTGCATGTGGATTGCAGATATGAAAGGCAACTTAAGCGAGACCTACACCCTTCTGGTCCAAGGAGTACCCCACTCCATATTTAAAATGATACTAGACACTCATGTTTGGACAGATGAATACAGCTCCAGGGGAAGATTTTCTCAGATGTTCTGGGCTATTCAGCCTCCATATATCAATCAGAGAGGCATGGGGTTATGGGTTTTATGTCAGGTTTGACAACATGATACAAATGTCATAAGTATCCTCACTATCACACATTGCCACTCCTTACTCAGAATTCACCTTGCCTGCTCCTCTTCTGAACTCTTATGTCTATTTAAGTAAAGGATTCATAGAATGGTTAGAGTTGGAATGGACTTTAAAGCTTGTTGAGTTCCAACCCCCCCTGCCATGGGCAGGGACACCTCCCAGTGGACCAAGTTGCTCAAAGGTGCAACCAGCCTGGTCTTGAACACCTCTAGGGATGGGACATCCACAGCTGCCTGGGAAACCCGTTCCAGTGAATCACTGCCCCCACAATAAAGAATTTTTTCCTAAATTCTCATCTAAATCTACCCTCTTTCAATTTAAAACCATTATCCCTCCTCTTGTCTCTCCACTCCCTGATAAAGAGTCCCTCTCCATTTCTCCTGTAGATCCCCTTTAAGTACAGGAAGGCTGCGTTCAGGTCTTTCCAGAGTCTTCCCTTCTTCATGCTGAACATCCTCAACTCTCTCAGCCTGTCTTCACAGGAGAAGTGCTCCAGCCCTCTGATCATCTTCCACTCTCAGAGCAGATAAGTTAGTCGTATTCAGTGGGTAGACTCAGGGGGTCAAAAGTAGATTTTTTTTTAATTTACCATTGCCACTTGAGACCTTTTACTCTTCTAAAATTGGGACGGAATAAAGATTTGTTTTGGTAGGGGAAATCAAGATCATCCTCTTCCCAGCAATTAAGATTTGTATAGCAAGAGGTCCCCTATTTTAATACAGAAACTTATTTGAGGATCACAACCTTAGTAACCAACATCAGAACTTCAGATCTTAAAAACTCTGCAACAGATCTTCAAAAGCTAGAAAAGAAATTGTTCTTTCCTCATCACAGAGTTCCAAAGATAGAATCCAGTTTTTGCATCCGAATAGAAGATTACAATCTCTGTTAGAGAACCATGTATGAAGACTCTTGTTCCATTTTCAATACACCTAAAAACATGCTGGAGACCTTCAGAAACTCCAATAAACTGAAGACATCAGAGAGCTCACTGCAACTACCAAATCAATAGCTTATTTCGTGTTGAGTATTAGCTGATAATTACTTGGCTACAAATTCCTGGACTCTCAGGTAATTTTCTGTTTTACAGTTTTGAAAGTCCACAGCATTTACTTTCACTCTTGGGCAGCTATGTGCCACAGCTATTGTATCAGCAAGCAAAGATATAAGCAGAAGACTTTATGGAGAGATGTGGTTTCCTATAGCTAGTCCCTAAAGAATTTTTTTCTCAGGATATATTATCTACCTAATGTGGAATAATTTAGATTAAAAGGTATCAACCAAAGGTTACTAATTACAAAAAAAAAAAAAAAATAAGAAGCTTTACAAGAAATTCTGTGAAGCTTGATATTGGCCTTTCTCTCCGATGCCTTCTGAAAAGCAGGGATAAAGAATAAAGGAGCAAATCTGACTGATTACCCAGCCATAGGATCATAGGCTAATGATAAGGTCATAAGGAAATGCAGGTTGGAATGGCCACAAATAGCTGTTAGGTGTCCCACCCCCAAGTCACTCTTCTCCAGAGTGAACAAGCCCAAGTTACTTCACTCACCCAACATAAGTGCTCCAGCCCCCAGGTCATGTTGGCAGACATACCCAGCACTTGGTCCAGTTTATTAATGCTGACAAGCCCAAAACTGGACCTAGTATCCTAAAAGAGACCTAACAAGTACCTTTCCCTTAGTCTGCTGGCTGTGCTCCTGACACAGGCCAAGATACTGTTGGACATCTTTGCAGCACACTGCTGTTGGCCCATATCTCCTGCATGGCAGTCCTGGTTGGACATACCAACTGGTTGCCCCTGTTTGGTGTCATCTGATGAGAATACACCACCTTGCATCTTTGACAAATGTAAATATTATCTGCCTCTAAACCCACAAGCCCTGAAAGCCCAACTACCCAACCATTTGTTTACCCGCCTGGCTGACCATTCATCCACTCCCATCCCATTAGCTTGGTTACAATCCTTCTAACAAGACCAAAACCTACCAGCTCCTGCAGCTGTCACACCTTCAAACCATTTCAGTTCTGCAAGGATGGAACTGAGCTCATATTTGGAATTTAACAGACCGTAGCTCACACGCTGCTTGAAGACCTCTTCCATGGAATAGGCAAAAATATTGAGCAAATATGACACTTGATGAAACATGTCTGAATGCAAGTATGTATTGCATGTGATTAAGTACCTGTTGCCACACAAGCTGCTGTATCAGGAAATACTTTTCAGCTTGTGTCCACATTTGACTTTATCATACAAATCAAAGACAACAGAACATATTTATCTTTCTTTAATGACTGTTTTGACTACTTGTGGTTTATGTTGCAACTTAGATATTGATTTTAGTCTCTAAGAGGATAAAAATTGATACAGTTACAACTTCTATCAAACTTCCAGTTTGCCTTTCTACACAAGAAATAAAGGCACTTTAATAGAACAGTAGCTGAAAAGGAAAATAACAACAATAATAAGAAGAAGAAGAATGGTAAAAGAATGTGCAAGACATGAGTCACACTCACCACCCAGTGACTGGCTTCCCAGCCTGATACAAGCAGAGATTGTGTATCCCCACTCTCTAGCCCACCGTTATTTATATATCAAGCATTATCCCTAGGGCATGGAATATTCCTTTGGTCATTCCATTTCTATGGGAAGCCGAAAAACATCTTTGAATGGTATAAACATCGCTTGGCAACAACTAAAACAGTATGCGTTATTGACGTTACTTTCATACCAAATCTGAAAGCAGAGTAACAACTAGAAAAAAGAATTAACTCTACCTCAGCTGAAACCAGGACAATCTCTTTTAAAAAATGCTAACCACTTACTTAAAGTTAATGATAAAAATATGTATGAATTGTATTACAGGATTGTGGGCTATTCACTTTCAAATATAAGTGATTAACATTGTGGAATATTATTTTAACACAATAATTCTGTTATATCATCTTTTTATTAGCCATAACTGACCAGTGGATTACCGAAAACTGAGGTAGTGATGCAATAATTCATTTTACTTGCTTCTGAGTGGGAAGGCAAGCATACCTCTTACTGTTTCACTACTCAGAAGTGTCAATGGCTTCACAGTAAAACTCCTGCCCTGGGCTAACTGCGGCCTCCTGCTGCCCAGTGACAATAGGCAAAGATGAGCAGTTAAACTGCAGCGGGAAATGTGAATGCTAAGCAAAGAAAGTTTTTGTTCAAGGTCCCCAAAACCTGTTCTGGGATAAAGCATGTGATGCTCTGTCCACTATTCACATCAAACATGTGCTGGTTTTAGGCATACAAACATGCCAACTGCTTGGCCTTTCTTTCCCTTGCCTGACAGCACACAAGATCACAAAGAAATTTTTTCATTTCATAGAAGGACACCAGGTGAGGGAAGGCTGAGACAGAAGCAGTGTCATACAGAAGACATGTGCCAGCAGCAAAGTAACTGGGGAGGCTACTTACATTGCCAGTAGGTAGGAGGTTGTCTGTTCATTTTTCCAGAAACTGATTCTTTCTCACAGCTCTCAAGGAACTGTACTCTGCTGTCCTCCCATACATACAGCCTAAGCTAGAAGTGAGTACAGGAGGACTCTGTCAACATGTCCTTCTCTGTCTATGCTGAACTTCTTTCCCGACTCGTTCTAAATTCCTGTCCTTAGTGTAGGGACGGGTCTGACTTGATCTCCTTCTTCCTCTACAAGCCCATGCAGAAATGAGGCAATTAGCCACACTGTATCTCCCTTTGATCAGAGAAGGGGAAAAAATCCCAACAGCAGTATATCCTAATATTATGCACCCTCCCTCTTCTGAGCCTGAAGGAGGGATGACAGGAGGATGAAGATCCTGTTATTGCTAGTCCTTATTCTAAAGCATGAGAGAAGTGAAGTATCTACTCCTCCACCCTTCTCGCAGACCTAAGGCTGCTGGTTACACTTTGCCTGCCACCATTGCTTCTCTGTGATGCATAGAAGAAAACAATGGTTCTCCCTCTGCCATTGACCTTGACCTTCCTGCCATACCTTCTTGACAGTAGTAGATTATCTAGATCCAAGAAGGATGAGATAACAAAAAATCTCAGTCATTTAGCATTAAAAAAGGACTTAAATATCCCATCCTTCTTTGTGAAGAATTAATAATGATGAAATCACTAAGGTCTTTGCCAGCCCATTAAGAAGACTGAGAGGTCTGTAAGAGAAAACTGAGAGTCTAAGATAGATTTGAAAGAGACAGGAAGACTTAAGTAAGGCTGTTAAAATTGTCTTTTTGTCTCAAGAGCCTCTCCAAAAAATGTTTAGTCATTCATCAAAGGAATTTCATGGTTATCAGAAATCAAATTATTACAATTCATTGATTACCTAGCTCATGGAGCAACTATTGTAAAGTTTACTACCTTTTCAAAGGAACGCCTCATCTCAGCAGTTGCTTTCTGTGTCCCAAATGTATATCTGCCCTCTCTGTGAACTGAGAGACAGTGGTGTGATAGTTACTCCCACTTCCCCACTTCCACATCGAAGTTAGTAAAATCAACCCACAGTTCTCTCCAGGATGTGAATGTGATATGAAACAGCAATCACCAGTATGGACTGACAGGTCCTCCCGCAACTTGCAGCATCTTTGTGAAGACAGGGGAATTTTAAGCTTCATGCTACACAACCACAGCATCAGAGCCAAATCTCATGAAAACTGAATTAACCTGGATGAGAAAAAGGCAAGCCAGTGAGTTCTTCTTGCCAGGGCATGCTTCAGGTTTATTGCAGCTACATTGTGATCTTTGTCATCCCAGATGGACATGAACTAGAAAGGTGTATCTTGTATCACCTAAGGAATTCTGGACAGGCAGAAAGGCCAGTGGAGAATTTGTTTTGGTGACAACTAGAAGGGCCTGGAAAGCTGTCGCCTCTAATACAGTCATGTTGAGGATTAATTCCCACATGCAAGATGCAGGTATAGGTATGCAAAATTTGGAACACACTCAATCAAGGGAGCAGCAGTGTCTGGTCAGCAGGGGATGTGACATTTGCTGCTGTACGCTCTGAAATGCAGTGGTTGGGGGACTGCACTTCAGCAGAGTATTCTTGGAGACACACATAACCTGGCAGTTTCAAGTTCCCGAGTACTTGAAAATCCTCCTTTGCATGTGAACAATGTAGATTTCCTCCCAAATAAAAAAGAAATACTACAAAATAAATTACTTTAAGTGCAGGTAAATCACCTTACTTGAAGTGATAAGCAAGTTAGGCCAGGTTTTATTCTTTGTAGCACCATAAATCTGGAATACATCCATGGGTCTCATCAGAGCTATCTCTTATTCATACCAGCATAAGCAAAGGAAAAAAAATGTTAAACTATTTTTTTCAACATGCAAGTGTAAACATAGATTTACATATGTGATGTGTGTGTAAAGTGATTAAATTCTTTTATCACTCTATTTATGTATATAGTTTTCTCACATAATTCAGGAAACACATTTGTTTTCTTCTTTTACAGGTAAGGACAGGTCATTGGCAAGAGACAGAAGCTGAACTCTAGCTATCATTATCAACATCCTAAATACTATATGAAATTTTCCAGAAATACTGAGAACTTCAACTCAGTTTGGAACTTTTCTACAAGCTGTCCTTTTAGGCAACACCAAGAAAAGAATTTACTTTACCTGTATATAGGTCTTTAACAATTCCCCATACTTATTAAGAAGATTAAATTGTATTTTACAACTAATCCTAAGATTTTCATAACTGCAGTTTCCCAGATACATTAGGTCACAGATACACATGTAATCTTTTATTATATGTATTTGGTCTGTCTTTAAAAGACAGAAAAACACCATCTCCCTGCACAGTAAAGCTGTTACACTGAGTGTCATGCATTAGGCTGTTCACAGCCTGTGAACTTGTAATTGGTATGAGCAAGATTACAGGGAGACTGATCCTGAATACAATCACTCAGCCCTCGAGAGCATATGTTTTCAAGAGATTGAGCAAAGAGAGACCAAAACACTTTTTTAACCTGTATTTCTGCACATCTGGGATATCTTATTTGAATTAGAATTTGCTATATGCCTAGTTGAAATTATTTTAGCTTAATTTGAGGCTCTCCTTGAGAGTCTGTATCATTGCATGTATCATCTGAAAAGTCTGAAGGGAATATATAATGGGCTTCTCCAGTTCTGCCAAAGGACCACAGAGAAGAAGTTAACCCAACATGCGTCCAACATACCATTACTACAGATATGAGATCTTCTGAGGAGGGGAAAGCTTCACTAATATCCTGGTCTTTGCTTCATATCAATCTTGGCAGATTCTTTAATTCCCTAGGGCAAGTCTGACCAACTTGAAACTATGTCATCAGTCCTGGTTTGAGGTAAAACAGAACCAATTTTTTGTTCAGTAATTTTACTTTTTCAGCTGGGCCTCTTCTAACTAACTAAATTCTCAAATTAACAGTTCAGAAAACTGTTCACTCTCACAATGATAACACCTGATTGTACTGAGGAATGGTATGCAGAGAGGCCCCTGCTTATACTTAGTGCTGTAACAACCAAGGTCAGGTAATTTTATTATTTGTCCCATTGGAGAGTCGGAAGCGGAAAAGCCTAGAGGGGTCACATGTAGGGAGGAGCGGACAGGACAGGTGACCCTTATTTGACCAACTGGGGTATTCCATCCCATCTGCATCATGCTCATTATAATGCTGAGGGATCAAAGAGTCAATGCTCTTTCTTCGATCGCCGACATCTGAGGAGGACTCTGTCTGTTCATCTGCCTCTGATCCCGACCCGAGCATTCCTGAATCCAGCTCCTGTTGCTCACCGATTCCAGTCTGGGACTTTTCCTGATGCCTGCTGGTGACATGATCATCCTGGGAGCTTGATACAGTTTTGTATATATTGTATCTATTTCATTACATTCTTCCTTTTTTGGTTCTTTTTTTTTTTTTTAATTCCAGTATATACTTCATTAAAGTAGTTTAGTTCATTCTAAACTCATGAATCTCCTTATCCTCTTTCTCTCCCTTCTTTCTAGGGGGAATTTCTCTCCCTTCTTTCTAGGGGGAAGAAGAAGGGCCATCTGTCAGTCTGGTTTTGGTAATTTTGGCTGAAACCAAGACACCATCCTAACAGATTGTTACAAGTACAAGGATATGAGACAATACACAGAATGTGTATGAAATGTAGAAATCCCCAATTAAGCTATGAAATTATTTCTGCCTAGAGTTTCCATAACTCTTAAAGACAGGATAAGTGCTCAGGAATTGCAGTAAATTTAAGGGAAAAAAAATGCAATGAGGCAAAGAAAATTAACTTCCATAGTTGCTGGAGACTTAACTCTGACCTTTATATGTGTGTGTGTTTGTGAGTGTATGTTTTTACAGAAATGCATTGGGAAAAAAACTAAAATATGCTTGCTTGGCCTTTCCATATATGACAGCAACATCATTATTTTTTCTGTAAAAAGATGTTCTATATGATTTGTAAGCTCATGCATGAAGTACGGATGCATTTCTTACAAGTAGGGTTTTCAATAATAAATAAATAACTTTTTTTCTGTAATTTCAAGTGCGTCCATACCAAGTGAATTAGTCTTTTGAAAGAAATTTTTTCGTACATGATCAATGGATGAAAAGGAGAAATGCATCTTTATAAGGGAATAATTTTGTTCCACAAGTAGCTCCAGAAATCCAGAATACACTGTCACTGGGGCTCTTTATCACACTCAAGTTACAAAAAAGAGCACCAGATATCCACAGTTCCTAGACCATGGTAAGCAAAACTGAGAACACCAGACTAGACAGAATCCTCTCTGCTGTTATAGAAGATACCACTGCTGAAATTCTCCTTCATTTTTTGTTTTCTTACTGGTAAATTACCAAGATACTTTCAGCAATAAATGCATCTGGACTCAGCCTCTAAATATCACAGCTTTGCACTCCTGCAGTAAGTTGCATTTAAAGATACACAAACTAAAATGTTTACTTCCAACCTCAATTTTCTCTTTGTCTGTATTTGGCTTCGGTCATCTTTGTGGGGTTTTTTTCAACAAAAGGGGATCTATTTGAGACTGAAGACTTTATGAAATCTGAATCATATAGTGAAAAACAATTTACCATTCTGCCTGGAGAGAGAGGTTTTCAATCAGTATGTCCTTACTGAAGTGANAAATATTTTCATTATACAAATTTATGACATAAACCATGAAATTTTTCATAAAAATACATGACTGCTAATTGGAAAAAGAGATAACTCAATGTTTGAAGTAGTTTGCACTGAAGGATCCCACAGACTGTAACCCAAAATCTCAGGATACATTCAGCATTTGATTAATATAAATGTATACACTGCTGGCAGCATGAGCACATACAGAAATATCTTCCTTCTTTTAATGCTACACTAGAGACTTATATTAGCTATGCTAATGTAAAAAGGGTGCCCTCGCTGACAGTAAGAGCTGCATCTTATGGGCCTGCTGTTATACTGTGAGTTCATTTTGTGTTCAGTTGTTGTAGGCATTGTGATGGTGTGCTCCACTTGCCAACCTGACCTTTATCTCCCATAAATCTGCCCAAACAATAGCCACCCATGGTGGTCACAATGTGTGCATCTAGTTGTGACGGTTGCACCCGGTTCAATAGGATTTCAGGGAGACAGATACCAACACAACGATAAAGGGCTAATTTGAGTAATGTGCCCACCCAACCACAATACCGATACTGCTGTCACGAATATGACTATAAATCATCATCTTATGCACATAAATAGTGAACAGCCATCATTCCTAAATCCATATGCTTCCAGTGTCTCACAGTGGTTTAATCAACAAAAAACACTTTTTACAGGCAAAACTAGAGCCAGCCCCTTGTACCCCACTTCATGCAATTTAACATTGAAACAATTAATGCTTTTTTCATAACCATGTGTGAGAGAGGAATAACTCTTTATGGATAATTATCATTCTTTCATGTAGCCTTCACTCATACACCAGATCTTTTCTCTGGTTGCCCACTTCCCTCCCCTTACTAGGATGCTACCAAATTNACTTTTGGAAAAAGGCTTTAAAAAAAAAAAAAAAAAAAAAGTCACAGGTAGATCTGCAAAGGACTAAGACACTGCATAACTGACTGATTCCATTGCTTCCTGTTGAAACTCATACCTAAAATGTCCATGACTTGTATTTCTTAACATTTTAAAATTAGTAAAAATAAGGAAAAGTCCAGGAAAACAGTGATTTTTATAAAATATTTTATTATANTAATGTAAAAAGGGTGCCCTCGCTGACAGTAAGAGCTGCATCTTATGGGCCTGCTGTTATACTGTGAGTTCATTTTGTGTTCAGTTGTTGTAGGCATTGTGATGGTGTGCTCCACTTGCCAACCTGACCTTTATCTCCCATAAATCTGCCCAAACAATAGCCACCCATGGTGGTCACAATGTGTGCATCTAGTTGTGACGGTTGCACCCGGTTCAATAGGATTTCAGGGAGACAGATACCAACACAACGATAAAGGGCTAATTTGAGTAATGTGCCCACCCAACCACAATACCGATACTGCTGTCACGAATATGACTATAAATCATCATCTTATGCACATAAATAGTGAACAGCCATCATTCCTAAATCCATATGCTTCCAGTGTCTCACAGTGGTTTAATCAACAAAAAACACTTTTTACAGGCAAAACTAGAGCCAGCCCCTTGTACCCCACTTCATGCAATTTAACATTGAAACAATTAATGCTTTTTTCATAACCATGTGTGAGAGAGGAATAACTCTTTATGGATAATTATCATTCTTTCATGTAGCCTTCACTCATACACCAGATCTTTTCTCTGGTTGCCCACTTCCCTCCCCTTACTAGGATGCTACCAAATTCTTACCATAACTTCTCATGACGTTCATTATATATTAAGTGCCTCCCCGTTTTTCCTACATTTCATGCCTAATATACCCCACCTCTCAGCTCTTAATAAGGTTCTTGGTAAGGTCAGTGAGAGCATGAGAGCAGAGTTCTTCTCTGGTTAGTCAGGAAGGTATGGCAGGTAGTGGACTGATGTGTTAATTGATTGTTTTGCCCATGATCTTCCTATTGCTCACCTCCTGCTGTTAAGAGCTGAGAAATAACGGAAGAGGTTAATGAGACAGCAACTTGCCCAGGTGGTCAAAACTTCATTGCAGATCCTCAACACTAAGTGCCTTCTCAACAGTCAACAGCAAAAGGTGTAAAAGTCACTGCCATCATTGCATGCCACCTACATGACAAAACCCTGCAGACTGCGTCAGGACTCAGATTTCCTTGCAAATTTTATACATCAGAGGTAATCTATTGTTGAAGAAGAAATATTGTCAAGCTGATATTGTCAAAAAACAAAGGGAGAAATAATGTTAGTAAAATAGCAGAATGGTAGTTCTGAAAGGAGAGGGAATAAAACAGAGTCTACGACTAAGTAGTCAACCCCACTGCTTCCCATCTTTTCCCAGGGTATGGAAAAGAACTGTCCCAGATTAATCGCTCACAAACCTAGTACTTTCCTATCTACCGCATTTTCAACATATTTACTTTTACAGAGATAGCAGCTATCCATGGGTAGGCTCAGCTTCCTCCCTTCCAAACAAAATCCTTTCACCTCCAACTAGCATCTCTACGTCAGTAAACAGAGAAACTTAGAATTTTATCCCTACCTTACACGTCTTCATTAAAATCTTGCACTGTCACACGGGAGGCCTGTAATGGCTCTTCTGTCATAGAATCATAGAATGGTCCAGGCCGGAGGGGACCTCCAAAGGTCATCTAGTCCGACCTCTCTGCAGTCAGCAGGGACACCCCCAAACTAGACCAGGTTGCCCAGGGCCTTGTTGAGCCTCATCTTCAATATCTCCAGGGCACAGGCCTCAGCCACCTCCCTGGGCAGCCTGCTCCAATGGTCCACCACCCTCATACGTAAAGAACCTATTCCTAATATCTAATCTAAATCTGCTCTTCTCCAGCTTGAAGGCATTGCCCCTCATCCTGTCACTGCAGGCCTTTGTAAACAGACTCTCCTCAGCCTGTCCTCATGGGAGAGATGCTCCAGCCCTCTGATCATCTTAATGGCCTTCCTCTGGACTCATTTCAACAGGTCCCTGTCCTTCTTATGTTGGGGACTCCAGAGATGGACACAGTACTCCCAGTGGGGTCTCACCGGAGCAGAGTAGAGGGGCAGAATCACCTCCCTTGATCTGCTTGCCATACTTCATTTTACAGTTTCTCTTACTCCCCTTTGTGTACTCAAATACCTGATTGCTTTCTGTTTCCTTATTCTTATGCTGAAAACTGGCTGGACCAAAGATTGTTGTTTTGTTCTGCATTTGAACAGTGCATGAAGTTGAAGTAGGTCCTCTGGTTAATGATTACAGCTCCAAGATGCAATGGCAATATAAATAAATTAAGCAATGTTAATCATAATGTTAGTCACTTCATTATGGAAGTTGAACAGTAAGCAAAGACCATACAGTATTTCTACATTATTTCTGAATTTCTGTGGATATTTCTAGGGATAATGATTTGAAATGTTAACAATCTATGTGCAAACCAACGTATATCCAGGCTGAAACAAGACTTTCAAACCCAGTAAAACAAATCTCTGATGGATTCATTAATGAATTCATTAATACTCATCAGGCCATCAGTCATTGTACATTCCAAACGAAACTTTATATGCATCCTTGCTTCACACACAACCTCCTGAGCTTGAATACATTTTAAACCACCTCCATCTACTTTTTGTTTCATAAGCAGTTACATTAAAGCTAAGGCCACAGGCTTCGCTCTACAATCTTGTAAGTGAAAGCCTGCCTGGGAGTCAGTAGGAAGGAGGTCAAGATTATGCTAAATAGTTAAAGAAGCTGTTAGGTGCCTCGGTAATTTTAAAAATCTCTCTAATCTCCTATCTATCTCTTTTGTCTCCTAAATTCCTTGGAAAATATTACTAATAACTATCTTGGTTCTCTCTGGGCAAATTACTCTATCTTTGTATTTGGATCAGATTTTTAAAGATACTAAGGTACAGAATGGTAGCATATAGTGGATAAACCCAATGTTGAGAAACTGGAGGGGATCCAGTATAAGACTACCGAGATAGTCAAAAGCTGAGAGCACATGGCCTACAAGGAGAGGTGGAAGGAGTCGAGCTGATTTAATTCGGCAGAAAAGAGGGTTAAAGATGAGTTAACTACCTGCCTATCACTCCTTGAACAATTACAGAAATTATAGAGCTAAGCCATCCTTGGAAGTGGTGAGTGATCTAAAAGTGATATAAAATTATATAAAAATTGGAAACAACCATAAGCTGTGGTTTAGGAAGTTCAAATTGAATACTAGAGGGGAAAAAAAGCACAAGAAGGTCAACGCTGTACTGACTCAGGTTGCCTGGTGAGGTTATGGCACCTCCACGCTTGCAGGTTTTCAGGACTTGATTGGACAAAGCCATGGCTGTTCTGGTACTGGCAATAGTTCTGCTTCAGGGAGGGAGGTGGACTCAAGACCTTCAGAAGTCCGTTCCAATGTTTCTATGTCTCTGGAGTTCTATGATGCAATTTTTTGGAAACATCAAGACACTGGACATTTTCAAAAAGCATCCTTTTGTACCATAGTTGATCATCTGTAAACTGATTACCATACTTCCTTATTTCCCAAGGAGACTATCTGCATGAATCAGTTAATTAATTATGTGAAGCAGCCACTAAAAAGAAAAAAAAAAAGCAACCTAAATAAAATTGTGTGACAAAACCCTCCACTGGTCTAAACTGTTATATCTCTAGTGAATGAAACAATATTATGTTAATTTACTGCAGCATAGCTACCAATCCATGTTGTTTATTCATCCAAATGAGCAATTGTTAAGTTGAATGCTGCTCAGTATGGGTTATTAAAGTGAGGAATTTTTGCACTCTAAATATTATCTCTGTTAAAAGTGATGTTTGCCTCTATTTAGTATCACCATCGGGAAAACTTTAGAGTTGTGAGGGACTCCAGAAAGAATTATATTTAAAGGACTACATTTACTGAAGACTAGTTATCATAATGGACTGCTAAGCACTAAATAATCATGCATACTTTTCAGGAAGAGAGATTGTTTGCCACATTCTGTTAAAAGTGTAGCAAAAATTAATACCTGAAAATTCTAATCCATTATATGAAGTAATATGTTATATTCCTTCAAAACCATATCTGTTTTGAAACTGCAAACTCTTATGTAAATCTGCATGGCAAATAAAGGAGCCTTAACCTACTTAATTGGCTTCTGTGTTTTCCCGAGAAAACATTGCACAGTGAAGCAAAGCACCATAAATTTAAACAGTTTTCAAACACACCTCCCAGGACACAGAAGAAAATTTCTTTAAAAGGTAAAGTCGTGGAAGTAGTGGAGTCAGTGCCTGAGGTGAGGACTATCATTCTTAGGGAACTGAAGGCTGCCAGATAAAAATGATGCTGCTCAGACTTCTTCAACCCTTCCTTAAGAAGAGGGCTAATGTCTTAAGGAGTTGTTAGAGAACTGTGCTGCCTCCTTGAAAAAGGGGCATCACTCATGAAATCCCTTCCAAGGAAAGAGTAAGTTTGTTCTGAGAAGCCAGGTCATCTTCACAGTCTAGTAGAGAGACTGAATGTGATAAGCATTGTAAAATGGTTTGAATCAAGTTAAGTAACTCTTTATTGCTATAGAAAGCCAGCTGAGCTTTGAAGAAAACAGGTGATTAATTTAATAGTGTAAAAGATACTGCTAGGACTGGTCATTAATTAATTAAATTGGATACTAGTGCTCAGGTAAAACCCACTAGACTTAAGAACATGTACCAGTGAATTAGTCACTGGCAGTTCGAATAAACTTCTGTACCGTCGTGCATAAACCTTATTTGCTAGGTGATCTTTGCATGCTGGTCACCAAGAAGTTCAAGAAGTAGGAGGTGACATTGCTGTTATTCATAATTACCTGTCATTTGGAACACCCTGAGTGAAGATAGTAGAAATACAGCCTCTTCTTTAATAGTAATAAACTGTATTCAAAGCATAAGAAATATAGGATAATGTGTCATAATAAAGGGAAAAGAATGCATAAAATGCAAACCTCTGTGTCAGCTCTTCTCCACAAAGGCAAGACAACCTCACTCTTTGCAGACCATACAACTGTTCTCTTAGTACTCCAGCAATAAGATGGGAAAAGCAGAAGGGAGAACAAGCAAAGAGAGCATGGCTGTGCTGCTGAACTGACAAGTCCACACTGACAACTTCCTTCAGAGCTGCTGTGAATGTTTCTACAGGAACAGCTACAGCCAGACTCACATTCACATTGCCCTTGTAAGCCAGTGCTGAGTCCAAATCACAGCTGTCCTAAGACCTTGCTGTCCAGTGAACACTCCTGCATCCAGGTGGGCTTGCAGCTTCCAACCCCTGCATCTAGCCCTGCTAGACACCAGCAAACTGAATACAGCAATGTTTACTACATGGGTATAAATATACTCAGTATAATTCTGATTGTTCTTTGGTTCCCTTAATATATAGCCTGTTCCTCTGTTTGAATTTTCATAGTTTCCCCTACACAAGTCTAACAAAATAACGTTTTCAGTTCATTTCCATTACAATCAGCAAAAAAGATGGATGTGCTTGGACTGTAATAGAAACTATTTACTAGCAGATACTGTGATAGTTCCATCTATTGAGAAACCAAGGTTATCTTCTGTAAGCACCAAGTAAGCCAAATACCCTGGAAAAAATAGCATGCAATCATCTGGTTGACAACTACCTTAATGTATATGCATCAGAGCTACTCTGGTATTTCCAAATTTTTTGAAAGCTTGAATTTGCAGCCTTGGTAATGCTCTTTCAACATAATTTCTTATCTATCCTCATGACCTTGCTGTGGCATATTTTCAACTATCCTATGAGTAAAGAGGAAAACTATTATGAAGTGAAATAAACACGTGCAACCTGAACAGGATAACTGATAGAAGTAGTGAGTTAGCATCATTCAACATCGTGTTCACAGTAGTAAACTGAAGTGTTCCAGGACATGGGCACTGGCCTTGAAACTTGTCTATCTATACATTAAACATATAAATTTTTAGCATATCCCCCACCACGTTTTGATCTACGCCATCTCTCCAACTCCCAGATCTTCTGCTGGGCAGGCCAGAGACAGGCAAAATTCCAATTTGGTGCAGCCACTGTTTTCTGAAGCATGAATACATAAAATAATTTAGATGTGGCCAGACAGAACTAGCTGGCTGCACAACCAGAGCTTGCAACACTAGCTCTTTCTAGTTCTGTCTAGTATAAGAGTAGCTCATAAGCTCATCCTTCATGAGCTGGTTCCATCTCAAGTGACCTTTTTCCTCACCTTTCTCCTCTTTACTCCAGTTCTACTATGTTTTCCCACTAGGCTCACTCCCAACTTCCCTTCTTACCCATTCACTACCAAGCTCACTGTCACGTTTTCTTTACAGTGTCAATGTCCCAGTTCACAACAGATGACACAATGCAAGACTAAAAGGGAATGTTGAACTTGTGAACCCTTCACAGGTGGAGTCCAAAGCTCTATTTTTCATGTTAAATACAAAAATATTTCAGCAAACCATTTTAAGCTATTTGGATACTAATGCTATTTCTTTAGATTAACTAATTCCTTTCAGTTCTGTTTTCAGTTGTCAGAGAGTCTGGTAATAGATACACATTTTCTCTGAATATTAAAGGCAGCAGAGAAACATCTCTATCTACTTGTAGAGACTGATATGACAAGGGTAGTTGATGTGTCACAGTGGGGACAAAAAGGAATCACTATATTAAACCATATATCTATAAATATCATTTCCGATAAAGACTAGATTGGTTATGCAGAATGTTGTCCTCATCTCAGAGGGATTAATAGGAATAAGTCTGATACCAACATTATAAATTTCTCTTTTGGCAAGTGCCATAGCTATTGTAGTTCTGGTAGTAACTTAGATGAAGTTTTAGGCTTTAAAATCACTTTTATTGGCATATGGAACACAGACCAGGAAAGTTGTATTTTCCTATTCTCTCTTCAGAAAGTGCTGAGGGGTCTTTTAATTTCCACTTGAATAATCACCACAAACAGGCACAAGTCTAGTTTTGGCTTTTTTTTTAAGTAGGTCATTTTCTGGGGTGGTGTTTGAAAACTGTTATCTATTTGAAGCGTGTCCTGGTAACATAGTTGGTGCCAATTCTGTACTCCCTGCTCTCTCCTCAGTAATTCTGTTCATTTATTAATTTGTTCTAAAGTGGCTTATACATTGTGCACTTAAAGCCTGAGAGCTACAGTAGTGGTCTGCAAATTGACAAGTATTATATTCCATTCTATTGAAGATCCCCTTTTTCAGCTGAGGCACCATCTGGGCCACTCACCATATCTAGTTTTAAGAGGTACCTCAAGGCCAAGAACAAAGAACAGAGCATTTCTAACAAGCAGGATTAAAAAAAAAAACATTTTTAAAAAAGAGGTTTAAAAAAAAAAAAAAAAAAAAAAAAAAAACAAATCCCACCAAAGCTACCTACACAAATCCTTCTATTTATCTTTAAGACCTGTGAGAAATAAACACCATATACACAACAAGAAAGATGACAGGTTTTGACACTGACACACCCCAGAGAGCTAGAGCTAGAGTTGGACAAGCACATAAAGGAACCCTAGGCTGCAGCAGGCTTAGACTGTAGCATTCAAAGAGAAAGGCACTGTGTTTGGCACTTAAATTAGCATAGCAAGGGAGAAAGAAGACGGAAGAGCAGTAATGGAAAGACATTGTGTTCCCTTGTCTCTTTAAAACTGACCAGAAATGCAATAAACTCTGAAATAAAATATTTTAGGTAGTATGGCATGACAGCTTACATAACCATAGAGGTTATGTCACACAAGCCATATTTAAGTTAGGGAACAAAAATTATCCCACAGTACATAGCAATATCAACAATACAAGCAGAGAATCTAGCCCCAGCAGTAGCACGCACTAGCAGGAACCAGCCACACTTGACCCAGCTGGGCTACCTGTGAGCAGTGGCAGCTGGTTCAACAGAAATGTTTGTCCTGTTAATGCTATCCCAGTGTTTAGTACCAGCCACCAGTGCATGAAGTGACAAGAGTAATATTGGTCAAGTTTGAAGGTTTTACTCCCTTGACTTCTCTCAAGATGGAGAATACAGGCAGAAGAGACTTCCAGATTGCCAAATTCTGGAAGTTTGTTTTATGACAAATATACATGCTATGTACTTTCTCTGGAAAACCGAGGGCATTAAAGCAGTAGCTGTAAAGGCGATTATTTTTAACAGATCTTGTTCAAAACAACTGAGAAACCTTCACCTACTGAACAGATGAGCTGAGCAGATGGACTACTGAGTTCACTAGTAATTGAGGAAGGGTACTCATAAGTTGTTCTTCACAGATTGGGAGGAGACCTTTTGGACCAAAGCAGTGAGGTTTCTCTCTGCAGGAGTTGATAGGCATCCATGCCAGGGTAAGCACCCATGTTTCGTGTCCTGAAATCTGTCATCTTGGACATACTGTCATATTACCACATCTACTTTCCACCCCCCGATAGCTTCTTTGGTGCAAGCTGTGGAACCACTGCGCTGAGGTCTGCTATGCAATCCTTACAAACCTTTAGGTCCTCTGGGCTCAGACAAACAAAGTCATTGAAAGTAAGGATCAGGATATTGAACTTGTCTTGGTCCTATAGGACCAACACTGATACAATGTGTTACTAGATACACCACTATGCTCCCTATCAACAGAAGTTCCTGGTGGCAAATATATTGTATTATCATAGATCACATTCAGTAAATAACAAAGGATGTTTTTAGAAGGCCTGCTCACCTCCACTCAGATGGGACAGTTGGTTTGAGCCACCCAGGCACCACAGAAAACATTAATCATGGACAGAAATGTCATGACCAAAGTCTATCAGGAGAGAACAGTCAGAGGTAATAAATGGGATATGACATTCACATATTATATCCAACATGATAGAAAGGTAAGTGAACTCAGTTGGGGATTCACTGTTTAAGAGATTTAAGTTTGATTAAGCAGCAGAGCAATTGATAAGACTACCTTCTCCTCCTGTTTCTTGAGACCAGTACTACGTGCATTTTCACCCTGTTCTGCATGGACTTCTTAGTATTTAATAATATCTGTACTTATTTTAGAAATTTCTTAAGATAACTAGTGGAACATGGCATTGACCTAGAGATACTGAGTGCTTTTGAAAGAAAAACACTTGTTTTTTCACTTTTCACATATTTATGCAGTAGCAAATAACACATGAATGTAAGGAGACTTGGTATTCTCTCACTAAGATTAACACCACAGAAACATGTAAATTTATGTCAGTACCTAAATAATGAATCATGTCAAAATACTTAATCAATTTCAGTTCTTATAAATTATAATAGATGTGATTTAGAGTGTCTCCCTTGAAGTTCTAAAGGGATTACTATAATTAATCATATAAAATTAATTACATAGTTTGTAAACTTGTTGAAGTCAGACAACCCAACATGCAGTTTTTATGATCATTTTCCAAAGGATGATAGCCTATTTTAAACAGCTACAGTGTTTTGTTAAAGAGTTGAGTCAAGAGATGATAATCTTCCAGAGGCAAGTGTCTATGTTGTGTTTGTTGGACACTCAAAGCTACCTGTGCAGGCAAAGTAGTTTACATTGGGCATCCAGATGCAGCGGTGTAAGTCTGGTACCAGCATTAAAACCCATGCAGTCATTATGAACTGACATCAGTGTAAGCAGAATTTAGTCACAGTGCATATTCCTTTTCATTAAAACTCTAAAGCATTTTGAAAGCTCTTGAGTAGGAAGTATTGAAAGAAATGTAAAGTATATTAACAGTTACTGATATGCACACTTTCACACATAGCAATTCTGAGTAAAAACTGCAACCAACTATGGAAACAGAAGTCTAGAGACTCTGAGAGACACAGCACAGTTCAAATGCTGGGGAATAAAAACACGCTCTGTACTCCCACCCCTGCTCTATCATACATTGAGTTCCTGGCCCAGCTCTGACTCCCTCGGTGGCTGCGTACATCTAGGCTGGAGCTGAAGGTCTGGTAGTCCTGTAAGAATTTAGAACATGTGATGAGTGACATATGATCTTGAAGGTGTGTGCATTGACAGCTACTGATATGACCTCTATTTTCATTTTTATTCAAATGGGCATGAATATTCAAGAGCATCCAATTTACACAGCATAGAGAAAGACTCTCTAAATTGTTTTACCCCTCCTATGCTATTCCCATCCGAGAGCAGAAGTTCTGGGATAGAGCTCACTAAAACACATACAGTTCACTAAAGCAGCTCCCCGCTCCCTCACTAGTTCACAAAAGTGTATGAGTGAACAAGTGCAGGGATAACTGCACTTTGGGTTGTGCAAATGCACATACACAAATCTTTCCTGTTCATGTCACTTCACATATACCCCGCAAAATAGTTTCCTGTAATTGCTTAGGGATTATCATTAATCATATTTGCTAGCCAGAATAAATGTTTGAACGGAATCCTAATCAAATTTTTTTTTCTACCTTGGTTCTTCCTTTACTTCTGTTTCTTACCTTTTGCTATCTCTTTTCTTTCGTGGGACCCACCATCCTTCACAGAATCACAGAATCA
>VXBJ01002479.1:35033-47381 GCA_013400055.1 Nycticryphes semicollaris | reverse complement strand
GGATGAGCTTGAAGGTCCCTTCCAGCTTGGAGCAACCTGGGCTGGTGGGAGGTTTCCCTGCCCAGGGCAGGGGATGGCACTGGGTGGGGGGGGGCGCTTTAAGGTCCCTTCTCACCTAAAGCAGCCTATGATTCTGTGATTCCTCCTCCCCAGAGCCCCTCGCTCACCTGAAGAAGCCCTTGCAGCCCTCACAGGTCATGGCATTGAAGTGGAAGCCGGTGGCTCGGTCCCCACAGACACCACAGATGCGGGGCACGTTCCTGTCGAAGTCAGCGGCCGGGTCGGGCAGGGATGTGCTGGCGGCCACAGTCTCCATGTCTGGGAGAGCAGAGAGAGCCAGGTGTTTATCTGGTAAAGCTCTTCCTGCTTTAAAATTAAATTAAAAAGCAAATCAGATGCAAATACAACATTTTTTTATTTTTTTCCTTGGCTTTGGCACAATTTGGCAAGAGAAAGTTCTGTGTTCCCTTCAGCTCCGGGCACCAAGGCCACCAAAAAGCAGGTTGTAGCTAGTTTTTAGTACAGGGACACATTTGCACCCAGTAAAACCAGGATTGATCCCTGTCCCCCCCTCCTTTTTCCCCACCCCAGAGCATCGGTGAGAGGGTTCCTCTCACCCATCCCAAACCCAGGGAGATGGGGATGGGTGGGGAGGTGGGGGGGGGATGGATTTCCCCCCTCCCTGACTCCTTCATGTTTGTTTTCAGAAAGCCTCAAAAGAGTCAGAATTGCTGGTAAAACCACAGGGGGGGAGGCACAGAATTTCCCCCCCCCACCCCGTGGCACGGAGAGGAAGCGGCACCGGCACGTTCACGCCGGCCCCCCCTCAGCAAGAAAAAATCCCAAACCTCATTTAAAGCAAAACTAATAATCCTCAGCGGGGATGTAAACAAGGGAGGGAGGAAATAACGCTCCTGATGCAGACATGAATATTAAAATGGAGCTTTTAATAGACTTTCCCTGGTTTATTGTAGCCTGTGGTAGAAATCTGGCTGCCCGAGGATCTAAAAAGCGTGAAAATAAAGGAATTAAGGAAGAGAAAGTTTTCCCAGCGCCCAATAATGTGGGTAAATCACCCACCGAGGTGCGGGGTCTCGGGCAGGATGTGCTGTGCTCGCCCCTCCCCTGGCCCTGCGAGTTGCCAACACCTCCTGTGCCTCAGTTTCCCTACACCCAGGACAGAGTTACCCCTTCCACGCATCCCAGGGTGAGAAATTTTAAGCCTTTTTATCGGTTGGGATATGGCTAAATGTTTCCTCCAGAGGCGACTGGAGAAGCTGGAAGGTGCTGGGAGGGTCCCCTGGAAAATACCCTTTACCCGTCGCTCAGTAACTCCAGAGGGAGAGTCTGGAGCAAAAATGAGCTGAGAAAAGATAAAAGCAGGACAACCCTACAATTTAAACCTCTCTGCAGCTCTACCAGACGGCGACTGCTCCATCCCAGTCGAGCCTCGACTCCTCTTGACCCCCTGCCAGCGAAAAGTGGCTCTGCCACGGCCGGCAAGCGATGCCCCCCCGGGGCTGCAGAGCTCCCAGAGCGACGCCGAGAGCTTGGAGTTCTCCCCCTTCTTGGTTTCACCTAAAACTGAGCTCAGCCAAGGCTTCCTGCTCCTTTAGAGAGGAGTCAAGTCCGCTACGGGGCTTGGAGGAAAAGCCAGACCCCCAAAGAGAAGGGGTTTTTTTTGGGCACAGGAAGGTTTTCCTTTACCTGGATCTGGAAGATACGCCATGCTCTGCTCCCAGGAGCTCTGGAGGTGGGACATGGAGCCACCTGAATTAAAAAAAGACAGAGAGGGACACAGTCAGAGGCAACTCCAAGACGTAGGGAGGGCGATGAGGCAAAAGGGGAGCGTCCGATTGCTCCCTCCGGCCCTGCAGGGGGGTGAGGTGAGACCCGAAATAGCCCCGGTCAGCTCGGGTACCACTTCTTGTCTGGTTCCCACAACACCTCCCCGGAGGAGGTATCGCACCGCCCCGGCTACCTCCTGCTCGCCGGCAGGTTGCCAAGGGAGCCGGGGGAAGGCGGAGGCGAGAGCAAGGGGCAGGGGAAGGAAAGGCGAGGGCGAGAGGCGCTCAGCTGGTCCCGTTAAATAAACCCCGGCGACGCGTTCGGTCTCCCCTAAACATTGACGTTTCCCATTTCAGCCCAGCAGGTGGGAGGGAGGATGAGAGCCAAGGGTGGCACAAAGTGGAGCTGAAAGGGCTGCTGTGATCGCAAGGTCCTCGAGCCACGGAGCGAACGTGTTCAAAGCCAAAGGGATCACGGGGGGCACCAGGGATGGGGGGTGTTTTCCTCCCTCCATCATCAGTTCTGCTCAGGGATCATGAACTGGTTTGGGTTGAAAGGGACCTTCAAGCCACCCACCAGCCCCAGGTGGCTCCAAGTCCCCTCCAACCTGGCCTTGAACCCCTCCAGGGATGGGGCAGCCACAGCTTCTCTGGGCAACCTGGGCCAGGCTCTCACCACCCTCACCCCAAACAAGTTCTTCCCCAGCATCTCAGCTCCATCTCCCCTCTTTCAGTGTCAGACCCTTCCCCCTCATCCCATCAGTTTCCTTCCCTAAATTCCATCCCTGGAGGGATCTAAAAGCTGGGCAGATCCGGTGCTGAAGGACATGGGTGGGTTTAGGCCCTGGTGGGCTGATGGTTGGACTCGATGGTCTGAAAAGTCCCTTCCAACCATGAGGATTCCATGATTCCCTGCAGGGAGACTGGGGCCGAGCCAACAAGCAACGAGCTGCTTTATTTATTCTGGTTCTCCTCCAGGTGAGCTTTTCCCAGACCTTGTAGCCTTGACCGCGGTGGCTCCTCTGTTGCCTTCAGCACCCACAGTATCCCAGCCAAGGCCTCCGGTTGCTAATCACCATCCCACCAGCAACATCGGGGCCGTTCAAGCTGTGCTGCTGGGACAGCTCTATACAAATCCCCTGGAAAAAAAAAATCAGCTGAGAGTCAACTTTTTCCTGCCCCGTGCCCAGATTTGGTGCCTTGGGAAGGAGATGATGGGAAAACCTCCCATTTATCCTCCAGGCTGGCGAGAGGTCAGCTCTATTTTTCAGGCAGGTTATTTTGCTTCTTCCCAGAGGTGAAGGCTGAATTGTCAGGTCTGATGAGGGAGTGACTGTTCCCCGGGGGGTGGTGGAGGGAAACTCCTGAGCTCACCCCTGCCCACGCACCCACGTCACTGAGTAACCTTTTCCAAGAAGCCAGAGAGACGGTGGGTTGAAGCAGGTGCCTGGGAAGGGCTTATTATCCAGCCTTTGCTTTTATTAATTGGGAGCTGGAGAAAGCCAGAGGGTTGTGGGGGGGAGACCCCTCCTCCCAAGGTCGACTGGTGGCCACCAGCCCCTGATGCTGGAGGTGGCAGCATCCCCAAGCATGGTCCTGGGAAGCTGTGGCGGAGCCGGGACCACCACGAAGGCCTGGGGAAGTCTTAAACGCCCCGTGTGGCCAGGAGAAGGTTCACTGAGGTCTCCACAAGGGTCTTCTTCACCTAAAAGGGTCTTCTTCGCCCCAAAGCAGCCTGGTTGCTCGCTGGAGGCAGATGTCCTGGGTGACCAGCAGAGTGGGTTCCAGTTTGGGTGCTCAGCAGGTGTTTTGCCATGGCCTGGAACACAGTGGCTGTTGGTGCTCTGGGAATTTGGGAAGAGAAGCCTTCTTGGGGTTATTCTTAGTGTCCATCCCTTCAGGAAGGGAAATCTGCTGGGGTGACTGTGCCCTCCATCCCCCAAAACCTGGTGGGAGCAGGTTTCTGCCAAGCAGGGGTGAGTCCCGGCTCCATCCTGCATCCAGGAGCCCCACCAGGTGCTGCCTTCCCAGGGGGACATCCCCAAGGGCCGCTCCGGGGCCATCAGCAATGCCAGGGCCCTCGGTGGTGGCAGCAGGTTTCACCTCCCAGCACCACCGAAACACTTCCTTCCTTCCACTGGCCACACCAGTAGCCAGAACTGGGAATAACACACCAGCCAAAGCAAGAGCAGAGCCAGAAACCAGCACCAGAGGTGGGGGTGGGGGCAGTCAGCTCAGCTGCAGACGCCCCACACTTTCCCCATGCAAAATAATCACATTTTACATTTACTTTCCCAAAGCACAAAGCCAGAAAATACATTTTTAACAGCAATTCCCAGGAAAAGAACCACCTCAGAAGCAAGAGAAAGCCCCAGGGGCTTTGTCCAGCCAAGGGTGTGAGGATACTGGTTTGTGTTGGGCCAGGAGCATCCCAGGAGGTTCAGCCCCTGCTGAAATTTGGGGCAGGATGGGGATGGGGAGAGAAACCAAACCAGTGAAGGAGGAGCTGGGCATTCCCAGGAAACAGGAGCGGTGTTTCATCGGGGAGGCTTTGAAACCTGGGGGTGTTTTGGTGTTTGCAGGCTGGCGTCGCCAAACGTTTCCAGGAGAGAGAAAAATCAGCTCTGAGGATACCCTGAAAACACTGGTCACGTTCTCAGTATCTTTGGTGCAATTTTTTTTTGGGGGTGTGTGTGTGTGTGTGTTTCATTTATAACCAAAACCCCCCCAAAACCACCCCAACTTTTACCTGAGAGGAAGGGGCTGGTCGGTGAGAGCCAGGGTGAAACCTCAGCCCTTGGCAGGGCCCTGACTTTGCTGCCCAGGGCTCTGCTGAGGCTTGGAGGGACCCAAGTGCAGGGAGGTTTGCCTATTTTCCTGGCTCACCCTCAATTAACACCCTTCTTGGGGAGTCACAACAAAGCTGAGGCTTCGGCGGGAGCCTCTGGCAAAGCAGAGCTTTCTCCCGGTACAAATCTGCCTATTCATAAAAGCCTCCCCCCTGAGGGCGGGCAGACGAGCAACCCCTTTCTCTATTAGAGAAGACAATTAAATCATTTCCCTCTGTAGCTCCGGGGAGCCCTGTTAACATCAGCTGCTTGAAATGAGGTTTAGGAGCCAGCGGATTGACAGCATCCCGGGAAGACCCAGGGGATGGATGAAGCTCCCTGCGCGGCCAGATCCCTCCCCTGCCCCTTCAAACCTCCCTTTTTAGGTTGGAAAACCATTTAGTATGGTTTTTTTTAGTATGGTTGGTGGTGGTTTTTTGTTGTTGTTGTTTGTTTTTTGCAAGATGCAGGGTAGCTGCAACCTCCTGGAGCTGGCCAAGGAGATCTGCCAATCCTGGCAGCTATTTATTACCTGATGCAAGTCGGGTCATGCCACTCATCGCTTCCCTCCATCGATTTGATTAGATGTAAAACCCTCCCAGAGCCTCTGCAACGCCCTCCCCCTGCATCCAGACCAAGGCAGGAGGTTCCTCTGTGCCAGGTGACACGTAAAGAGTGATAATTCCTACCCTGGAGAGCCCAGACCCTCCCAGTCTGCAAACAACAGGTCCCTGCCATCAGCCACGGGAGGTTCCAGCTCCACCACAAGCAAAGGAACTGCAAATATTAGTTTCAAGAAGGCCAGAGTGACTTAAAAAAAGCAAAAAAAAAAATAGTCTTTTTCTAACAGGACATTCCTGGGAAGGGATCAGGCACTTATGGGCTCCCTGAAGGTGAGAGAACAAGCCCGAGGACACGCTGAACTCGATTAGGGCCACCAGTAACACGGCTGGGAGGAGGCATCCAAGCAGCCCCATCCCTAGGAGCAAAACTAAAAGAAAAATAAGCTGTGACAGAGCAAGGCCAGGTCTGTTCTCAGCCCAGCAGGGCTCTCACTAGGCCCCCCCACCCACCTCAGGCCACGCTGTGACCCCAACACCTCCAACACCGTGAGGCATCTTCACCACCCAGACCCTGGGAAGGCAGTGGGGAGGAGAGGGGATGCACAAACCAGTCTCCAAACACCTGGGTTTGAGGTTCCAGGGTCACCAACGCAGCAAAACTGCCCTTCCCCACTCTTTTTGGGGAAGGAGGATTGCTCTCCCCAAGGTGTTAGAGGGGCACAAGAGCCTGTGGGCACAGGGGAGCTGGAAAATCCATCCAGCATCCCCCCATCCAAAGGGGCAACGAGGAGTCCTCAAGCAAACAGGGTGTAAGGAAGGTCTAAGGGTGCCAAATGTGCTTCAGAGAATCACATTGTGTTGGAAGGAACCTTTAAGATCATGAAGTTCAACCATCAACCCAACAGTGCCAAGTCCAACACTGACCCATGTCCCTCAGCACCGGCTTTTAGATCCCTCCAGGGATGGAATTTAGGGATTGGAACCTGACAATGTTCTAAGATGTCCCTCCAACTAGAAGGGATGGAACTGGATGGGCTTGAAGGTCAAGGTTCCTTCCAGCCCAAACCATTCTGTGGTGATTCCACCACTTCCCTGGGTTGGAAGAGACCTTGAAGATCATCAAGTCCAACCATCAACCCACCACTGACCCATGTCCCTCAGCACCGGCTTTTAGATCCCTCCAGGGATGGAATGTGGGGAGTGGAGCCATAGGAGGAGGAGGGGGAAGGGTTTTAAACCAGAAAATGGGAGATGGAGCTGAGATGTTGGGGAAGAACTTGTTTGGGGTGAGGGTGGTGAGAGCCTGGCCCAGGTTGCCCCCAGAAGCTGTGGCTGCCCCATCCCTGGAGGGGTTCAAGGCCAGGTTGGAGGGGGCTTGTCCCTGCCCAGGGCAGGAGGGTGGCACTGGGGGGGCTTTAAGGTCCCTTCCCACCCAAACCATTCCACAGCGACTCCACTCCTTCCCTGGGCAGCCTCTTCCAATGGTTGAAAACCCCTTCAATGAAGAATTTTTTCCTGAAATCCATCCGAAATCTCCCCTGGCACAATTTGAGGCCATTTCCTCTTGTTCCTTTGGGAGAAGAGATGAACCCCTACTTGATCCACCCTCCTTTCAGGGAGTTGAAGAGAGCGAGGAGGTCTCCCCTCAGCCCCCTTTTCTCCAGGCTGAACACCCCCAGCTCCCTCAGATGCTCCTCAAAGGGCTCGTTCTCTCACCTGATGTGAGACAGGAACCCGGGGCTGGAGCCCGGGCACAAATTGCATCAATTCCCTGGGGTGGGAAGCACCAGAGAAGCCTGTTTTCCCCTGGGAAAGGGGCCAAGGGGAGGCAGGGACAAGGGCTGGGAGATGAGCATCGCCCTCATGCAAACCCTCAGCAGCTTCACCAGCGCGGAAAGGCAGGGAATAAAGTCATCTGGCCCTTTCCAAGCTCCGCCACCGCATCCACCGGGGCGGGGGGGGATCTTTACAGGATCCCACCGTGGAAATTAGGCAACAAATCCTTATGTGCGCCAGGTAAAAGCGGAAAAATATTCCCCAGTGCCGTTCCCCTGAGTGGAAGGAATGAAGTAAACAAGATTGCCAGATTAGGGCTCGGGCAGCGCGTCAAAAAATACCTCCAACCTGACTCCTCGCTGGCACGAGGCTTTGTCACTCAAGCCACAAAATTAGAAATCACAGAGAGCGAATCCCATCCCATTCCACACGAGCCCAGGGAGACCCCGCCGGCACCTGGGTGGCTTTAATGCGGGGATTTTCACGGGAGCGACCCGTCCTGTCTCTTAACACTCCTTCAACAAATAAATTAAAGCAGAATCCCCCCCCCGCCCNCCGCCCCCCCCAAAAAAAAAAAAAAAGCAGGAGCTGGCCCAAAACGCGGCCGGTTTCAACCCGTTCAATGGAAATGGGAAAGAAGCACAAACTGGGAAGGGTGGAGCATCCTCCAGCGTTGAGTCACGGGCTCCCTCCAACTTTGGGGTTTCCTGAGCAGCTTTTTCAGTAGAGACAACCCCCCCCACCACCACCCCCAGTCCGTCTGGAGATCTTCCTCCTCGTTTGCAACCCCTCCTCGTTAAGTTAAACCAGTTCCAGATTCGCTCACCCCCGTACGAGCGAAGCCCTAAACTGCTCATCACCATCCCCTGGAATCAAGGAAGCGGCGGCGCTTCAGCATCTCACACCCGGGCACTGATTGATTTCGAGATTCAGAGCCCAAAGACGTTTCTAGGGTAAAACTACTCAAAAGAGGTTTTTAGGCAGGAGAAGGGTTTCAGCAGAGACTCGCTCTCCTGGACTTGGGTTTCAGAGAGAGCATCGAGCACCGGTTCCCGACCCACCGTTGTGGGAAGCAGCCCTGGAAGAGTCACGTTTATTCTTCCGGGGAACATTTCTATCAGCTGGATCAGTAGGATTTTAAAGTTTTTTGGGCAAAGAATCAAAAAAAAATACTTCATCAGACCAAAAGCTGTTCCTACCAACCCCATCGCCTCCAGTTTGAGCTGGTGCAAGGGCAGCGATGGCCCTTTTCCCCGTGGTAGCTCCAAACTGGGAGCACTGGTGTCCTCAGTGTCAGGGTTCCAAGCACCCGGGGTGGGTGGGTTTTGGGTGCCAGCACCCCCCCCCTGACTCTGCCCAGCCAGGGCAGGGATGGTTTCCAGGAAGGGGCTAAAACAACTCCATTTCCCCTGGTTTGGGAAATCACAGCCACTTTCAGGTGGACCAGGAAACTGGGAGTCGCCTCTCCCAGCCCAGTTTGAACCCTTCTTTTCCCCATTCTGCCCCCAAATCATGGTGCTGCCTGCCCCATCCCCAGAAAGATGTTTCTTAAAATAGATGATTTGCCACCAAAATGCACACCTTGATGGGAGGGAGAGGAGATTTGCAGCAGCTCAGGCTGCTCCAGAGATAAAAAACCACAAGGGGGAGAGGAAGAGGGGGGAGAGGAAGAGAAAGGCACATCAAACACCCTCGAGCCAGGGCATCTCACCCCAGGACGGAGGGAAAATAAAGCCACAAACCCAGGGACTTCTGAGCTCCCAAACCCAAAAGGAACAGAGGTCCCATGTCTTGGATGAATCCAGCCACAGTACTTGGGCTCCTTGGGTGTCACTGCCCTCAGTGTCACACCCACACAGTGATATTCCCCCTTCTCTCCGTCCTCCTGGGAGCTGGCATTTCAAACAAGGACCAGTTCTGGGCTCCCCCCACCCAGTTCAAGAAGGACTGGGAACTGCTGGGGAGAGTCCTGTGAGGATAAGGAGGGGCTGGAGCCTCTCTCTGCTGGGGAAAGGCTGAGGGAGCTGGGGCTGTGGAGCTGGAGAAGAGAAGGCTGAGGGGGGGTCTCATGGATGCTGAGCAATAGCTAAAGGGTTGGGGGGGGCAAGAGGATGGGGCCAGACTCTTCCCAGTGGTGCCCAGTGACAGGAGAAGGGGCAACAGGCACAAACTGGGAAGTTCCATCTCAAGAGGAGGAGGAACTTGTTTGGGGTGAGGGTGGCAGAGCCCTGGCAGAGGCTGCCCAGAGAGGGTGGGGGTGGGGGGGGGGTCTCCTGCTCTGGAGAGATTCCAAACCCCCCCCAGGATGAATCCAACCTGCTCTGGAGATGTTCAAACCCCCAGCTTCAGCTCCACACACGTCCCTCAGCTGTGGGACACCTTGCTCCAGAGCAGCCCGTGCTCAGTGTCCCCTTCTCTCCCCAGCTGGTCACAGCATGGACCTGCTTGAGCCTCTCGTCAAATTCCAGGTTGGCTTGAAGAAGCTGAACCTTCACGGGGAGGAGCACGTGCTCCTCATGGCCATCTGCATCCTGTCCCCAGGTAGGAGGACACTTGTCCCCCTCAGGGTCAAAACCTGCCGGGTTTGGGCTGCCACATGACCACGTTAGCCCTTGGCTACTGGGGTGGTCTCTGGCTCCCCAAAACCTCTGGAAAGATTCCAAACCTCCCCCCAAGATGAATCCAACCTGCTCTGGGTGACCCTTCTGGGGGCTGAGGGGGGGAAGATGATTTCCAGATGTCCCTTCAACCCCTACCATCCTGTGACATTCATTCCTATCTCCATCACTCATATTCCCCTGTGCCTCCAATGAGACAGGGCACCACCGCAGCCCTCACCTCCCTGCACGTTTTGTAAGGAAAACCATCTAACTACCCCCAAAATGTGCTTTGCAAGTGATGCTTCTCCCTCCTCCCAGCCAGGATTCCCCCCCCCTGCGGATGCAGACCCGCTCCTCTGAGCCCTCAAGCCACATAGAGCAAAAAAAAAAAACCCAAAAAAACCCAAACCCCAACCCTTTTCTCGGTGCTTTAAGGCTTGAAAAATCAGGAATATAAAAAGAATAAATAGGGAAGCATCTCCTGGAGGGGGGGAAACTCCTTGCCCCCTCCCCGTGCCTACAGGGCCTCATTTCCTGAGCAGTTGCCACCAGAGGATATTAGTCAGTGGCAAGAAGTGACGGCGGCGGCCACCGAGCCCACGCCTGGCCGGCCAGCGAGCTAAGGGACGATGACAAAGTGTCCCCCACCTTTTCCCTCCAGTTTGCTGGGAAAAACTGAAGGCACTGAGTTTTCCTGACTTCTCACTTCACCACACGCTCTGAAAGGGCTCATGGACCTTCCTCCAGCCCAGCCACCAGAGACACGAGGTCTCATCAGCTGGGCTGCTGCGAGGCTTGTCACGAGCCCTTCCCAGCTCTCCAGCACAGCCGTTTTACCCCAAAACCTTCCCAGTAGCAGCCCGTGCTGGGCTGCCATCCCCCAGTAAGCAGCTCCACCGGGGTGGAGAGCCCAGGAAGGACAGAGGCTGGGTGACAGGCTTTCTTGTGACAAGTTTCAGTCACAGAACAATGAAGGGAACCCCTGGGGTCATCCCCAACCCCCAGCACCACAGTGGGGTCACCCAGAGCAGGTTGGATTCATCCAGGGGGGGGTTGGAATCTCTCCAGAGCAGGAGACACCCCCCCACCCACCTACCCTCTCTGGGCAGCCTCTGCCAGGGCTCTGCCACCCTCACCCCAAACAAGTTTCTCCTCCTCTCAAATAGGAACTTCCCAGTTTGTGCCCGTTGCCCCTTGTCCTGTCACTGGGCACCACTGGGAAGGGTCTGGCCCCATCCTCTTGCCCCCCCACCCCGCCTCTTTAGCTATTGCTCAGCATCCATGAGACCCCCCCTCAGCCTTCTCTTCTCCAGCTCCACAGCCCCAGCTCCCTCAGCCTTTCCCCAGCAGAGAGAGGCTCCAGCCCCTCCTCATCCTCACAGGACTCTCTCCAGCAGTTCCCAGTCCTTCTTGAATTGGGAGAAAACCCAGAACTGGTCCCAGTCTCCAGCTGGGGCCTCCCCAAGGGCAGAGCAGAGGTGGGGGATGATCTCCCTCCACCAGCTGCCCACCCCAGGAGACCATTTGCCCTCTTGGGCACACATTGCTGGCTCATGGGCAACCTGTTGTCCACCAGGACTCCCAGGTCTTCTCCCACAGAGCTGGTTTCCAGCAGGTCACCCCCAGCCTGTGCTGGTTTGGGGGGCGATCCCTCCCCAGAGCAGGACCCTGTACTTGCCCCAAGGCTGAACTTCATCAGGTTCTTCTCCATCCAACTCTCCAGCTTGTCCAGGTCACCACAGGTTTTTTTCCAGATCACCTGTGTATCAACACCTGAGGGCACCAATGGCCACCACCACCAGAGCCAGAGCAGGTTGTGGGTCCCTAAATGTCCCCTGTTTGTCAAAATAGGCTGTGTCTGGAGACAACATGTGGCACGTTCACACATCAGCCAAGTGGTGACTACAGATTCCCCCTCCCGCTGCGCACCGGAGCCTGCAAAGGGGTGTGGAGACCCAGTTCCTGTCCCACTGCTGGGACCGAGGAGCCAAAGTGGCTGCTGGAAGAGGATCATTCAGCTCCAAAATTCCCAGGAAAGTGGGTGAACAAGTCCCAGTTCACAGGAAGGGTTCAGCCCCATCAGCTGACTCAGTGCCAGAGGCATCCTGCCCGGCTTCAGGGGAAGAGCCTGGTCCTGCCCGCACCTCAGGCACATCCAGAGGGTCCCCCCCTGAGACACCGAGACACCCCAAACCCCTGTCCCCATCAGAGACACCCCAAGAGCCCCTTAAAGACACTCTGAAACCTGCAAAGCTGTGTCAGGTTTGCTTATGGAGCTCCCCACTCATTTCTCCAGGAGACTTGGAGCTGTCAGCCACCGTCTTCCCTGCCCTAAGTATTCATTAGCTCAGGGTGGGGGGAAAAAGAGGGACAAAGTACAGAAAAGAGTCGATCCCTCTACTTTTTTTTGGGGTTTTTTTATGGTATTTTATAGCTTACCAGAGGCTGGGGAAGTGGAGAAGAAAGAAGTTGGCTCAGCCTGATGCTTGGCTGGGGGACAGCCCGTTCAAGGGTACAGAACAAAGCTCGTTACGGGAACTTCTCAATAAAAAAAAATCAAAGGGAAAGGAGGAAAAATAAAAGTCTGAGGCTACCAAAAGCACCTCACAAGGAGCCCAGGCCACCACGGGGCTGTAGCTGCTGAGCTGTAAGCAGCAGAGCTTTGTTTGCTTTTCAGATGGATGAACAAACATGGATTTACCGCCTCGGCCCCTCTCCCTCCAGAGATGGGGCAGCCACAGCTTCTGGGGGCAACCTGGGCCAGGCTCTCACCACCCTCACCCCAAACAAGTTC
>VXBJ01002478.1:100858-120364 GCA_013400055.1 Nycticryphes semicollaris | reverse complement strand
TTTTTTTTTTTTCCCAGCATGAAGAAAAGGGCATTGTCAGGGTGCTCCCCTTAACAGAATTCCCAAAATGCCACATGGAGATGTGCCCAGGCTCTCCCTGGCTAGAACTGGCTGGCTGACCTTGTTTGACTGTGGGTGTTTTTTCCCCTTCCCCACTCCCAGAGGTGGGAGACGGCCCCTCCTGGGCTTCCACACCTGGTGCCTGGCATTAGTTCCTGACGGGACCCTTCTTCTTTTCATGGGGCAGACAGGCAGCAGCAGAGCCAGGGTGAGTGTGCTGCAAACCTTCCCTTTGCCTGGGCAATCAGCTGCCTCCCTGGCTCAGCCAGGGGTGGCCGTGCAGCCTGGCTCCGGGGCCCTGTGTGGCTGGGAGGCTCCCAGCTGACAAGACAGCCCTGCAGAAACAGCCGAGAGCAGCGATTTCTTTTATCGTTTCCTTGGTACTGAGCAATATCTGGGACCTGCCCAGGAGTGCAGGTGGGAGGCAGACACATTGGGCATCTGCACATCGCTGGACCCCTGTGCCCATTTGCAACAGCCCAGGACCCTGCTCATGGTCCCGTCTATCAGTCAGTGACCCCCTGCTCAGAGCTGCACAAGCAGGGACTCGCAAATCTGCTGTGAGCCAGCCACCAGAGCAGGTGCCAGGGAGAAGGGAGACCCCAGGCTGCTGCGGAGCAGAGGGAGAAGGCAGCATCATCTTCTTGCCACCTGCTGCAAGCCCATCTGGATGTGCCTCTGCTCCAGGCTTTAGATGTCCACCTGGTAAGCGCAAGGGCCCGTCTCCACCCCAGGCAGACGCAAGCGCAGTCTGTGCCTGTCAAATGAGCAGCATGGGCAGGGAGCACAAGGGAAGGCACAACACGGCAAGGGAAGGCAGAGGCAGCCGGAAGAGAGCTCAGACCCACAGGACTCTGCCAGCCCTGCCTGCACCACCACCCCCTCGCCGCCGGCACAGCTCAGCCACCCCACAAACCTCACCAGCGGGCTGCTGGTCTCACATCCAAAGGTTTCACATCACTTCTGAGCTAGCTGCAAAAATCACAAGATGCTCCTCTTCCCACCACATTGGAAGTACAACAGCCAGGATGTGGGAAAAAAAAGCAGAATGAGCAGACCCTGCTGAGGAAGCGGGTGGGAGGGGAAAGGAGGGGAAGGCATGACCGAGAGCGGGCAGGGAAAGCCCTGGATTTGTGTGCAGGGCACTGAGGAGCAGGGAGTGGCAGCTGCAAGTGACTGTTCTCTGCCACCTGGTTGTGTAAGGACAGGCCGAATTCCCTGGGGCTGCTGGGATAAGGCACAGCAAAACTGTCATCGAGGAGAGCGCTGGGTGGAGGGACAGGGTTGGTTCTCACAGTGCTCCTGGCCTGCTAGATGGTGCAGCCCAGGAACATCATAGCCCCAACCTGATCCTCACCAGCAGCCTCCATTTCTGGCCTTTGCTGTGCACACAGGCTCTGGGTGCCACCACAGCTGGTGGTGGCCATACACTTAAGAGTTTCTGGAGATAAAAAGAGGACTTGAGTTTCCAGGACGATCTGCTCAGCAGCTGTTGCCTGCAATCCGCAGCCTGAAGGAGGAAGACTTGCATTCAGCAAAGGGACTAGATGGTAAGATTCAGGTTAATGCTGGTCCACTGGGCTAGCAACAAGGTGTACAGATGACACCTGCTGAAGGGCTACTATTAATAATGATGAAAATTACACTTTAGTCTCAGCTGTCTACAATAATCACGCTTAAATCTCAGCTGTCTACTTTCACCTGCAGCACCTTAATGGAGAAGGAAGGGCTCACCTGGCCTGTAAAATGGGAAGACTTGAAGTGATTTTCTTATAGAATGGCTTGGGTTGGAAGGGATCATCAAGTTCCAATGCACCCACCAAGGGCCGGGACACTGCCCATTAGACCAGGTGGCTCGAAGCCCCACCCAGCCTGGCCTTGAACACCTCCAGGGATGGTATCTGCCACTGGCTGGGAGAAACCGTCCTATCCGCCAGGCTACGCACGGTACTTGTAGCACGAGGTGGCCACGCTGGTCCATCTGTGTGAGTGGTGCCTGGCAGGGACGGACCAGCCTGCACCAAAGAACAATGTCAATCAGCTTGTGAACAGCATCAGCTTTCACAGGGCTTCGAGGTCGGCTGGGAGAGATGGCAGATGCTGATATTGGCAGGCACTAGGAACAGGTCGGCCTGGAAACCAAAGTAATGGAAATGCAGCCCTGGTCCTGGGAGAGGAGCTCGTTGTAAACAGGCTGGAGATGTGCTGAAGTGCTCTGCCTTGTGTGCATGAGTGGAAATAACCCGAGAGAAGGGGATCAGCAGCAGTGCTGCCTATTCCACCTGCCCTGCCTCTGGGTACTGCAATGCCCGTCACTCACCCCTTGAAGTGCGCGGTGAGGGCGTGTTCTCCCAGAAAATCATCTGCAGTGCAGCAAGAGCAGCAGGGATCCTTCCCACGGTGAGGATCCAAACTGCTCTGAGAGAAGTCTGAGACACACAAACTGTTCCCGAGCTGAGATGCAGAAGAGATTGCTGCTCAAACTGTCCTCCAGGTAAAAAAAGAACTCCTCATGGTAACATCTGCTGGCACACACAAAACCTGCCCACTGCACCCTGAGACCAGAGCCCATACTTGTATTTTTCCTGCTGTACTTCCACCAGCAGAGACTGGGGTGTCAGCAGTGAGACCTGGGTGTCATCAGTGAGACCGGGGTGTCAGCAGGCTGCCTTCAACACTTCAGCCTCTTCAGTTTTCATGGCAGAGGACAGGGCTATGTTAAGAGCCCTGTTCTTTACACACTTACTTTTAAATAAGGCAGTGCTTTGTGTTTCTACAGTACGTGTAACATCTGAGTCCACATCAAATTTCAGGGCTTCATTAACAGCACTGTCTGCAGCCCCACACTATCTGTGGGGGTGGTGGCTTAGGGGGAAGCTTTGAAGCACTGACCACTTCTTGCACTTCAGAGTCTCCCCTTAGTGCCAACGTATCAGAGCACTGAAAGGCTTTACCAACATTACCTTAAAAAACATCACCCCCTATAACTTGTGGCTGCTATGTCATTTATACTCATTTGGAGGGTTTTTTTGTAACCTCAACTGTCTTCGAATATGGGTGTTTTGATAGCTTTAAAAATTCCAGCACTGGTGCAGAATAAAACAAGCCGTGTCTGTATCTGGTGTGAGCAGCGAATGAAGCAGGTTTTAATGCGTCTCTTTAAGCCGGTGGTAAATTTGGCCTTTACAGGTTTTAAAATATGCTCCAGCAGAAAGGATTTGAAAAATCAGGTGCTAACCACGTTTTTATCTGAGGATCAAACCTGGACTAATCCAGCAGATCCTTTTAAGATTACTGACAGTTATTTTGTCTTTTCCCTTGAGTGGAGTTCCATTCCCCTAATGTTCGGGCTCTGCCAGCAGGTCCTGAAGGGTGGGCTGGTATCTCTGTTGAGAGGCATTAAGAAGAGTGCAGTGTTGCCTCTGTACGGGTACTAAACAGGGTGCAACTTTATTTACAGTGTAAAGTGCATCACACAGAAGTCATTTAAAACACACAACAAGCAGTGACATAAATGACAATACAGTACTGGGTAGGGAGGGGAAAATATTCCAGCAAGTATCAAAACATCATCAATAGCACTAATATAACAGCCTCTAGTTTCAGCTACTCTGTCCTACCACCTGATCTCCTTACGAAACCTCTCGACTGTCTTGACCCCAGGACTCCATGTCCTAGTCACCAGTGTGACACCGTGGTGCTAAAAGCCATCCCACAGCCCTAATACCTCCAACGACACGCTGCCAGCTCCAAGCACTGTCCTCCCTGCTGCCGTTTTGCTCCAAAGAACACCAGGGCAGAGTCAGGGCACACGTCAGAGGAGGGCACTGGAAAAGGGACCAAAACACAAGAGTGACGCATAGAGATCTGCTTTTCTCACCCACATACTCCTTCTCTTCATAAGTCCTGTGCTGCTCCTGCAGCTTCCATTTGTATGCTGTTAAGGCAGCAAGGAGGTCAAGGAATGACGTGCCTACAGATGGTGGTGACTCTGTGTTGAAACGTGGACATTATTTACTGAGTGCTACCTTCAGACAGAGCTGTAAACGTCGATGGCTGTGGAGCGAGCTGGGAGACAGAAGATTGTTGCTACGTGCTAACAGAGTCCATTAGAAAAAGAAGGTTGTGGGAGCTGAAACGACAACTCTTCAGCTGGTTGCAGCTCCCACTGGGAAGGAATCTACATTCACATTAATCTGATCCCCTAATGACTCCTATTCTTTTTTACCTATTTGTTTTTCTTTTAACTGGATGAAAGCTCTCACTGGCTCACAACTGCATTTGTTTCTCTCTTCCATGTTTCTGGCTAACGGCCATCAGTTATGTATCAGTATTTACTAGTGCCCTGTCACTGTAACTGTTAGCTCATTTCGGTGTCGTATCGCTTTCCTGTGTCCAGGTTCATGCATTCATAAAAGGACGGTAAATCTATAAAGGAGGGAGGGGTGGGGCAGGGTGTGCACACTCTTAATCCAGATGGTGACTAAGCAGAAATGCTGCGGACGGTAAAATTTATTTCTCCTTCTTCTTTCCCAGTGCTGACTGCAAGTCAGGCTTTTCTATTATTACTGGGGAAAAAAAAAATAGAGCTTCTGATCAATGACTCTTAGCTTCTCATTCTAACATCTTCTTTTGTAGGTCAGACTTTTTGGCAACTGACAACAATTACCAAACATTTGACCTCAAATAATGCATGTGATTTTCACCTTGTAATTCCACCACCCTGCTTACCCACAGGTAGATCTTTAGCATCTCAGTTCATTGGAGCACGACTTAATGGTGGCACTCAGGTGTGTGTCATCCTCACCTGCAATGGGATCAGCCCTGTGAGAACGAGAAATCTGACAGCATGTGTGCTCTCAGTACTTCTCACTCAGCTGAGCACTTCTGCCTGCGCCTGTACTCCAGAGAGGCCTTTTCCAGTTCTCTGAAGGTTTTGCACAACACAAATACAACCTTTCTCTAATGAAAAAGCGAAGTTTCACCTGTAAATGTAACTGGTGCTTTCTCTTTCCATCTTAGGGGCAGTCAGACTTTGGGACCCAAACCCCATGTATCAAAAGCATCCGCCTGGAGGGCAGCTGCTAGACACATACTTCATAATTTACACAGGAAAGGGATGTTGGTTTGTCCCATGGCAAGTGGGGACCACAAGTTTCAGTGGCCCTCCTGCCTCCCACTGCTTGATCCTGGATTATCCAGCTTTAGAGCTACACCCGAACTGCCCATAAACCAAAAAGCCTCAAAGGCTCTTGCTGTCTAGACTTGGTCCATTTTTCTCTGAATGACATGATGTTCTCTCATCACTTTCACATTTTGGACTATTTTACCAATAAATATCAGGTAAAGTTCATGCTGATGCCTTCCATTAAGTCACTCTCCAATTATGTCAATGTCACATGAAATTAACTACAGAATCTTCTTATGCCCACCACAAACTATGGGTGCAACCTGGACTTTATCACATGGTACTTCTCATTTACATCAGCACGAGTTCAGAAATAGGCCCAATGCAAAGTTCAGCGGCTCAGTTAGCCTTGTGTAACTGTGCCTTGCTGCTGAGTCGCTGGACAGCAGTATGCTTTGGCAGATGGTAAGCAGAATTGCCACATTCTGTTTAATCACAGTTGGCAGTATACTATTGTTTAATTAGCTGACAGTATGTAAGAAATGAGAGGGACCTCAGTGTACACAGCCACATTTCAGTGGACAGTCGGAATCTTTGTATGTGTGTATGGTGTGTGTGTAGCAGCATATATTTGATAATACTTTTGTAAATGAAAAATACAGATGAATTTCTTTAAAAATGGAAAGGTATAGTAGAAATGTATCACAAAATAAAATACAAAACAAGGGAGCTGGGGGGAAGGGAAGCAATGGATTTGATTTACAATGCACTAGATTCCAAGTCCTTGGTGTCTAGGTTGAAGAAAGGTATCTGCAGATAGAACTGCTGCTCTGATGTTAAAAGGGAGAGAATCCAGCCTTCCGTTTCCTGCATCAAAAAACCCAAACAAGATAAAATCAGTGCTGCACTGAACACACCAAACAAGACCAATAGAGAGGCACGAGAGGATGGACCCTGCAGGTACGCCAGGGATTAGGCACCACAGCCTGAGATGGCACATTGAGAGTGAAAAAGGATGAGTGTGGGGCATAGAGATATCTGGCATGTAGTGTACGTCATCACTCATCACAGAGTGGTTTGGAGCTAATCTTGCCCTGGATGCTGACAAAACCTTTTGGACCTTTCAGCTTCCCCTTATAAATCACACCTAGTTAACCTGCAACAGCGACTATTTGATAACATGGCATTTACTCCTGTTCTGCCTGTATTGTTTTTGAGTCCTCAGCACAGCATCATAACCCACAAAAAGCTACCAGTGGCTGAGGGCAAGCCTTAAAAAAACTATGGAACAGATTTTAGTGCTTGATTTTTTGACCTCCCTCTACCCCCTGCCCCAGTTCTGTGTGGAAAACTTCCTTTCAAAGAGCTCTTGAAGGGATGAGCTGCTGGACCACAAGCCTGTAGGGCTAATCATCTCCGCTCCCTCAGACTTCAAAATGCTACACAGAGCTATGGACTTGGATGAAAAACCAGGAAGAGTCCAGTTTGGCAATAGCCTGAAACTTTGCTTTGCCTCCGTGGCAAATTCCGAATTTTTTGGCTGTTACATCCACTGGATCTGGGCTTCTCTGCTTCATACCTTAAATGGAAATGCTATCAGACTTTATATGTGGAGCTTAGATTCCAAAGCTGGATACTGTTTGTTGACAGTACATTTAAATTGCTTCAGTTAGGCATGTAAAATCACAGTGAACAAACGAAAACTACTAATTCTGGACAATGTAATTTCTCCAACAAGCATCTTTTCTGTAGATTTAGGATAAACAGCATCTTGGAGAGACAGGGAGGAATTTCTGCCACTACTTGTCCAGAAAGAAGAACAGAAAAAACGTACAATGTCTTTGGTTTTGTCTGTATCCCAAAGAAAAACAGGAATATTCAGCTGTTATTTATTTAGCTCACCAGGATGATGACCAATGTGTTCAGCAGGAGCCTGTGTGAGTTGAGCTATAAATATTTTTGCTAGCATGTGTTTCATGGCCCTCATTAATATTCCATACAGGAGGGAGGAGAACTCAGTCTGCATGTTTTGTTATTCTGATTCCTGACCACAACAATACTATCACTGCCTTCCCTCTTCAGGGCTGTAAATGGCTTTTTATAGCAACATGAAATAAAACAGCTTTCCAAAGGAAAGCTGTGTCCTCTTTAGATCAGCCTCAAAGCTGAACACCCAGACTTCACAAGCTAACTTTAAAAAACAAAGCTACATTTAAGACTTGTAAATGCTGTCTCACATGTGACGGAGCTCACTGATTTGAAAACCTAGTCTGTTACGGGCCCCACTAGATGTGAATCAGCAAACCCAAACACAAGCAGCGGTAAAGCTTTCTAAAAGAGAGCACATGTGAACCAGATCTAAGCCCAGTTCTTGCGCCTCTTGGTACAGGGACTGCACTGCCAGGTGATGTGAACTGTGACTTGACTCAGAGGCACTGTCTTGTACTCTTTGAATGACTACACCACCCAACACTAGGCATAAGAAGAGCTGTTATTTATAACATCTGTTCCGTGACACTAGTCTTGAACCTGGTATGCACAGTTCCAAATGAACACTTGTACAGAGTAGGCCACATGAACTTTCTGAAGAACATTCTGTATGACATCACAACAAACATTTCAATTTTCACTATTAATAATAAAGCTAAACCTTGCATGTTTGCCTGTCAGCTTACATGCAAATGCACCGTTTCCTGAGTTTTCTAGAAGTTTGTCAATCATTTTGCAGAGTACTCTCTCAGGTCGTTCCGGATTGCCCATAAACCACAAGCCATCCAATAAGCACTGATTTACAGGATCTAGAGATGCTCAAAACGTGCAAAATTAGCTGCACATTGTTCAGATTTAGAGTTCAGCAGGGTGTGATTCAGCCTAGCTATGGGTCAGGGCTCAGCAGCACTTACCTGGAGCAGTCATGGCCAGTCCACGATGAGGGACAACGGCACCGATTTGGTCGTATGCAATTCCCACCATTCAAACAAGGCAACTGGCAAACAGCTGCATACAAGCAGACATATAGAGAGTCGTGTTAAGGAGCACACCCACAACAAGCACAGTGAGGAACAGGGCGCTGAAAATCCAGCCTGTGTGACTCTGCTAAGAACGGGCTACTCTCAGAACTACGACATTAAGTCCCAGCTGTGAGTCTGCTGTAAAAGACGGCTTGCTCTGGAAAGGGCAGCCTCCAAAGCACATCTCTGCTGAATGGGATCTGACGCTCTCTGCTGCTTTTGCTGTCTGCTGCAGTGTGGGAGCTGCAGGAAACAGCCACACTATTATTTTACATTGCCTTAAAAATTCTGTTCTGTTTGCTTCAAGTTGAGGCAAAAAAAGGAATGCAAGTGGAAGCAGGAGGAGGAACTAGAAGAGTCAGAAGACCAACAGGAGAATAGGCCTTATTTCTGGGATGAAAAGGTGGGTTTATTTCAAAGGAATGTGACAGCTAAACAGCAGCCAGGACAAGCAGACACCAGATGTGGTAAAGAACAGATGTGGCAGAGAACAAGGCAGCATGAAGAGACAAAGTTAAAGGTCAGAAAACTAGTTACAGAACTGCAGGCAAGGAATAAGACTTCACATAATGGCAACCTGCATGGAGACAAGGAAAGGAAGCAGAGAATGACAGTAAGTTCCTGAAAGACATTGAATAGCCATAAAAGGAGTGACGAGATGGTGCTGGGCATGTGAATTAGAGAACAAACACTAGCCTGTCTGGCCGAGTTGTGCTGGGCCAGCTATGAAATGGCTGCATCTGCTTTTGGGTGGCAGCCTAACCCGAGGACAGCAAGTAACCAAACAGAAGTCAAAGCTTCAAGTCTTCCTACAAATTTTGAGACTAGAAGATAAAGCACGAAACAATTTAGAGAACAGATTTAGAGACTCTTTTAATGATGTCCTTCAAACACAGACATTTATATCAAAGGAAAGCTGAAAGACATGAAGTCTTATAATCAGATAATGCCATATCTAGAAGACAGATCTAAAGATACCAGTGAGGACAAATGCTGGGTAATATTTTTGCAAGGAATATGCATCAGGAAACACTGATTAAAATGGCATTAGAGGAAATGGAAATGAGTAATCACAGGAATGTGAAAGGAGGTAGAAATACATTACTATGATTCCTCTGGGCCAAACACAAACAAACAATGGCGGGACATTATGGAGATGGACCATTCCTGTGCAATTAAGTGCACAAACTTTGTCACGTTGAAAATGACTTCTGATTCTGGAATGAAACAGCTTCAGCTCTCACTTTATGTACGTAATTATTCCTGTGAGACCAGCAGTTAATCCAAATATTTCTTGTTTTGCTTGGTCTCTCACAGCAAAAGGTCAAGACCAGTAAGTAAAATGGGAAGCAGTTTAGTAACTTCATAAGCAGTGGTTACGAGCGTTTATGAATTGGCTTTGACACAGATGTAGCTGCTCACTGGAAGTTTTTATTCAGCTACCCACAAGCAAGTCAACCTGAACAGACTGGAGTTGCTGGCCCAAAAGTAAAAAAGATATCTACCCTCCTCAACCACCTATGCTGTTATTGCTGTAAAGTTTGTGAAATATGAGAGGAAATGATGCATTACATGCTGAGTAATTGTCCCTTCAGAGGACAGTAGTTCTGAGTTACAGTGTTCAGTCTGGAATCTCAGTTTGCTGAAAGATGGTTGGGTTTCCTGTGTATCACACAGCTTATCCCCTAGGCTCATTATTCTTATCAGTTGAACAAATAATATGAGCATTCATTAACTTGACTTCCTCCTCCAGTTCACCAAATCTGTGACTGCAGAGTCTTGCAGAAAGGCAAAACAAGGCTTTCACATTAAGGCCCTGTTAACAATCAGTTAATGTACACCTGGACAATAAAAATACAGTGAACAAGCTGCAAAATAATTTTTAAAAATAGTTAACATTTATTAGGGAATGAGATTTAACAATGATTGAAAGACATTTTTGATGATCACTCAATTGTTATGAGTTTTACTGGCTGTTTCCACAGGGACATGACTTTCAAAAACTGACATTTGTTTGGCCTTGGTGTGTAACTATGCATCCCAAACTGGGGTTCAAATATTATCCCAAACTTGGGTTCAAATATTATCCCTGTCTGCAAATCAGCCTCATCTGACACAAGCTGACTTGCTGGCACATAAGTCTGGAGCCCAGAATTGCTCTCCTCACTATTTTGGTGTGCTACATGCCCTTCAGCCTCACTTAGGTGCACGTTAAGAGATCTAGTAAAATGCAGCACACAGAGAACTTAGATGATACCCACGGTAAGGTACCCCTGTACCATATACCCATTAAACTCAAGTATCTTTAAGCAATTCGTTGCTTTGCTCTGCCTTCTCACCTATCTCAGCACTCAGGCAGTGAATGGGAATCCTCCAAACCAGACAGCTATGATGTAGATAAAAAGCTCCGTAGCACCTGCAGCTAGTTTGTGAGTTTAATGGTGACCTCCATGTGCTGAAGATGAAAATTAAATTCTAACTCTTCTTGGAATGGACAGTCTAGTTTTATTCTTCTCTTTGGAAATCCCCTTGCCTCTGCATTGCTTTTTGCACAAAGCACTCTTGTGAATGCTGCCTGTCCTTTCTGGGAGCAAACTTTCCTGAGGATTTTAAAGACCCACCAGGGACTACTCTGAAAATAGTTTGCAGCTGAGCACAGCAAATCCTCCAGAAATATTATTGCAGGCCTGGGTTTTCCTGTGAAAAGCTCAGTAGTTCTACAGAGTTTTTGGTGAACTGTACTAGGTATTAGTAGGAGAGTCACAAAAAGTGAGAAAAAATAGATGTGAAAGGAGTTTTACCTGTATGGCAGCGAGAGCCAGTCCAGCCAGGGGGGCAGTCACACTGGTATGGGGCCACACAGCGACCTCCATTGAGACATGGCAGAATACATATTGCTACGGGGAGGAAAAGAGAACCAGTGAAAAGAATTACCTCCCATGTAACCAAAGGATAAAATGTGTAAGAAAAGAACTTATGTTTAATTAGAATCTTTGCTTCCCCTTGAAGTATTTGCATGCAGCATCAGCAGAGACGAGTATGATCCACCCACAAAGCATGAGAAGCAAATACGACTGGTGTGACAGCCAGAAATGAGAAGGAACGATGATGAACAAATGGACCGACTGGAGCAATTGCTGGAGTCACTATGATGCCTGCAGGCTCTGTGCTCACGGGAAATGAGCAGGGCTGTTTGCTTGTTTCTCACCTGTAATACCCACAGACGTTGCCCACTTCTGTGACAGTGGCTAATAAAATCAGTTCATGCTTTAATTACAAACAACTGGATTGTTCGTGGGTCCTACAAGGCAACTTCCAAACCAAGTTACTTTACACACTGGCCGTAGAAAAGCACTTGATCTGGGCCAGCAAAAACATGCTGAGACAGGTAACACCACAAAGTCCCCATGGAAAGACAGCTTTGATACAAGGCAGTTTGGGTGCAACGGGTTGTCTGTTGTGGCTGGAAGCTTTGGAGAAGAAAAAGCAAATACCAAGCAGCTGAAGGCCTCAGAAGTGAGCACCAATCAGGTTACACTGCTCCTGTGAACAGATCTGCAAAACTGTCCACCGTTCAGGACTTAAGTACCTTCACAAAACTACCATCTCCACTACCCTAACGGGATGAAGTATAGTGAGAACATGCTCTAATAAGAGAAAGAGTTGAGTTGGGTCTCAAATCTGGACCCCTGAGTGGCACTTCCAGTGGAGTTTTATACTGGGAGGGTTGCAAGAGGACTGATGCAGGGGTTCTTTCTCTTCTGCTGCAGAGCAGATGTCAAGTTAAGCAGGTGAAGTCAGCCTGGATAAGGAAAGAGCAGTGAACTTCCACAGAGCTCACAGGACTAACCCATATCAACAACAATTACTTGTTTATATTGTTAAACTAGTAATGCTGTGCATGTTTCTTAGAGTGGCCAGGCCTCTCTGAGGAAGATGAAGCTATCTTATTATCTGTGAAATGTTCTGTGAACCACAAAGTGACTGAATTCAGTCAGAGCTCTGTGGCCTCACTTGTGGCCTGAGATCAGTACTCAATACCAGCTCTCAAAAATCCCTTCAACTTCCAGAACAGACACTCAGCTCCAGAAACTACACCGATCTCTTCTGTTCAACCGTGCACCTTACTTGACAAACAATGCTGCAAAATTGAGGTGGCACTAACCAATTGTGGGAATCCTTTTCCCTTTTCCTCACTACCTATGCTAAAGAAAAAAAAAGAGAGAGAGAGTTAGTGCCTGTATCTGCATCAAGTGTGATGTCGCTAGTCAGCTGCCTGTTCATTTTCCTCATAGAGGAAAACAGGGTCTGAATTGGGATGACAGACCAAAATGACTGGAGGCACAAAATTTGTCTTTGCATCCTGAATGCATTAAATATCATTACTAATGTTAAGATAAGGAAATCAACTGTGGCATACCAAACACAGTTCTGCCAGACACAGGCTCACCCCTCTCCTGCTGAGACTGTGAAATGCGCAGGGCTGAGTGTGCATGTCTGGCTATGGTGGCAGTGACAGACAAGGGGACAGCAAGGGAGGGGCTGAGTGAATGGCTCAAAATGGCTGGAGCTTCTGTAAATGCAGGAGAACAAAACTTGCTGAACTACTTCTCCGCATTCTGTATCTACATCTAATTCGTGCCACGTGGGACTGACGCTGCCGCAGAGAAGACCTGAAAGGTGCAGAGGTAGATTCAAAGGACCATTTTAAGATGTGATACATCTGCCTAGCGAAATGCATGAACCACATTCCTTGCCATGGAGGAGGTGCCACATCTTTCTGCGGGACACCATGTAACCTTGGAGCTGTGACAGCATCACCACCTCAGCTGCAGGTGTTCTTGGACACACTCAAGCTTTAAGCCAGGGCCATGCCGAGTACTAAACACAGTAAGGGTTCTTTCATTTTCTATGCCTAACTATGTGTACAGTAATAAGGCTTCCCATGTAGCAGCTACACCAGCGTGAAAGGGTTAGCCCTCTCAAATTCCTTGTGCTAAGATTGTGAAGAAAATGGGGAATATGGCATAAACTGGCATCCCCAGTGTCACCTAGAGAATCTCTGACAGACCCAAGAGTCAGATTTGGTTCTTTTCTATCAGAACAGACCCCACTCAGTTCTCTAAATATTCAGAGACAAAGGCCACAAAAGACCAGCACAGAATTTGTGGGGTACGGGTACACAGGTCAGGAAGGACAGCATGGAAAAGGTGACACGTTTGTATTATTTGAACATTAATTGAATAGGTTCATAATCACAGGATGATAAAAAAGGAAGCCAAGAAACAAATGCATCCACCAGCACCCACAAACAAAATTGCAACAATTAAAAAAGTGCTTGTTTTGGTCTGGAGATGTCAGGGCACGGTCATTTGCCCAGAAACAAGCAATCAGTTTGTCCTTTCTGTTCTCTCTAATTTATCAAGCAGAATAAAGTAAGGATTTTTATGGTTTTGGCCCTTAGCCTTTAATTTTCCCACATGCTTCACTGCAGTAAATTCACTTGTCTTGCCTGCAACACCCTTAAAATTACACTTAGAGATGGTATACATACGCTCTTCACACAGACGACCCATCCAGCCCTCCGGACACGAGCAGGCATTTGGTCGCTCACAGATGCCACCATTCTGACACGGGAACCGACAGACGGCTGAAAACAATACAATTTCATGACAAATGCAAGGCATCTAGTTTAGAAGCTTAGTAATTCAGCATCTCACACAGATCTTCACAATTGTAAAGTTTAGAGTAGAACAAACAAATGTAGTGAAATTCAGAAATATAACTTGACTTTGATTGCAAGGGCTACATTGTTTTTCTGGCTCTGTACATCTGAGTAGGTACTATGAGCAAGAGCAAGGGAACAGAGAAGACAATCAATCACCTCTGTGCCTGGGAAGATCATGGAACAGATCCTCCTTGAAGCTATGCAAAGGCACATGGAGGACAGGGAGGTGATTTGAGACAGCTGGCATGGTTTCACCAAGGGCAAGTCCTGCCTGACCAACCTAGTAGCTTTCTATAATGGAGGGACTACATTAGTAGTCAATAAAAGAGTTACAGATGGTGTCTATCTGCACTTCTCTAAGGTCTTTGAGATGGTCACCCTCAACATTGTCCTCTCTAGGTTGGAGAGATGTGGATTTGATGGACTTTTCGGTGGATAAGGAATCAGTTGGATGGTTGTGTCCAAATAAACCCCACCTCAAACAAAAACTGTTATCCCTCTTATTTTTCCCCTCTCTTTTAAATTAACTCTAAAATAAAACCAAACTTTCCTCTAACCTTGGTCTGAAACACCAACATAATGCTGTCTAGCACATAATATAAGGTTTGTTGAAAGTAAGATTAAACACTGTGGTAGAACAAGCAATATTGATTGCACTATCATCCACAGTAATGATCAACAAGGGTGTAGCAGCGGCACAGTGAAGTGTTTACCAGTGGAACCCAAAGTGTGACTACAAGCTTCACTTAGCATCCACACTGGATGGTGCGCCTTGGCTCACACACCTATAAATGACATAAAAGTGAGGAATTTGAAGTGGACTCTACCAGGCTATCCCAGTATGTTACCTGGACTGGACAGGCTTTGGACTTCATTGTTTGTATGACATCACACCATATCTTGGCTAATACATCCAGGGAAACCAGGACTGCTTTACAAAATCAGGTGGCAAGCTCAGTACAAACATTAAATTAGACTTAAGGATGATTGGATGAAGTACAATCCTTGTCATGTTGGTGTAAATACTATATACAGAAGATCTAAAATTGTGGCTTTGAAATGATACTACAGAACAAATAAGTAATCAGACTAACTTCTAATTAGTGGTAGTTATGAACACAGAGCAACCTCAGAAAACTCAGTGCAAACTGTTAATTGCATCCTATCTTTAATTAGTTACTAGGTGAGCAAAATATGGGTTTAGGCTTTGAGTGTTTCAGATCTTGTCCAACGTTAGTATGAAATACAAACAGCGGTTTAGCACACCGAAACACTGTTCAGACCCGAGCTCCACTTTGGAAAGAATGCAAATCTTCCCTTTATAGAGCCAAACTGGAGTCACTCTTGCTGTTAAGCTGTGCTAAGCTGCAAGCTACAGCTTGGAGTCTGTTGAAATGAGGCCAAAGATTTTGACATTTTATTTTTCAGTTTCAAGAGCCTACCCATTAAATGTCTGCTGGTAACAAGAATGGGAAAAGACCTTAGGCCCTGGCAGGTTCTCAGAAGTTGCAGTATTTTAACAGGCATTTTGAACAATTTTTGTTGTAAAACTATCCATGAATACGCGGACAGCCAGTCTCTTGGTGTTGACTGAAGCAGGATAGTGTGCCAACCAGATTTCCTTTGTGTAATGAAAGATTATGGAAGTCAAATCAAAAACTACTTAAAGCTTTGTACAATCCACACTGCTTAACAATGTCTCATGAATATAGTGGGATGGAAGGTAAAAAGTTTGCGTATAAATGGTATCCCATGTTAAATTGAAAGCCCATGAGAAGTGGTCTCTGAAATGTATTTTCTCTCTCCCTGTCAATAGAGAAGATGTGGATATTTCATGAGCTACAAAAATCAATTTGGATGGCAACTCCATCCTGTTCAGCAATTGAGGATCTCAGGCGGAGGTAGGTTTTTCCTGGATTTCTGCCCAGGTCCTGGTTGTGAAACTGAATGAGTAAGAAAGTATCATCCCTAATTGTGCACTTGTTACACACCAATTTAGGCAGGCAGAGACTGTGTGTCTGTAGCTGTGGGGATTATTCTTCCCTCGGCAGGCAAGACGAGAGAAAGGCTTGGGGCAGGAATTTAGGCTGGGATCTCATTCTCTTTTTTTGCCATTGTAAAAGCAAGCAGGGTAAATGCAGTCCTGATGTGCTGGAGAGAGAATGGGAACCATTAACTGTGACCTCGGTTAGTGGTATCAGATCCATGGTATCAATCTTAATCTTTGAGATCCTTTTGTAAATCCATGCCTGATAGTTATTTCCGCAGGACACAAAAGCATTGTACTGCTGCAAGACAAACATGGGCAAGAAGGGGAAAAATAATTTCTGATATCTACTCTCAGCCTTGCCAAAAACCTTTCCTGTGGTTGCAAGTGAACAATTTCCTCCATGTCTCAGCTGCCCTCGCCTAATTCTCTTGTTTGCTGATGGGGTATGAACTGTTTGGTTGGTAGCTCCACACTGACTGCTCCCAGATAGCTGGGTGGGGGCAGAAGGCAAATAGACAAGAGAGATTTTAGAACATTTCAGAGAGAAAAGAATGCGAGTCAGACAAGCAGTGTGTGCGTGTGTGCAGCCTGCCGAGTCCTGCGGGTGTTCACCATCGGCAGATCCGGGCTAATACTTCTCACCCCTGAAACTCAGATCAGAATCTGGCCTGTAACCTCTAACCAGCAGTGATTCAGGCAAGTGCAGCTGTGGTGAGAGCTCTCCCAAAGAAGCTAATGAAGTCTCGCTTTTTAATTATAATATTTGCGTTAACTAACCTGTTCAACCGGGCAAGAACGTTTCAAGCAGGCACAGGACACATTATTAATCTACTCTCAGAGCCAAAAACAAGAAATGCAGCATGAATCACTACAAAGGGTGCTTTCATGTTGCTTCTGATGTAGACCACAAAGGCTTGGGTCCTGTAGGCCTTTTGTTAGGCAAATCCCTCAAATGAATTATAAAGCAGTTTTGAAAGATTATTTTGACATGTGTCACGAAAACACGGGTCAGTCCTCTCAGAAACATCTTTGGTCCTTTTTAATTCCCCTTTTAGGTGAAAAAAGGGGGTGAACACACCAAAAGGCATGTTATTCTTCTTTGTTTTCTTGCCCTACACCTTGATCATCTATCCATCCACCTCATTGCTTTGTTTTTTGAAATAATTTTCCCTAATATTTATTCCTCTGGACAGTCCCAGCAGACTCTGTGGTGCTGCAAACAGCACATGTTTGACAATGATTTGCAGATCAACCCTTCCAGGTTTCTCGTTACCAGTGGCAAGAACCTCTGCTAGCAGAATACATCTTTTGGCATAAAGTAGCATTCTGTGTAAGTAATATAAATGAGAATTAAAAGTATAGCTGGCAATATTAAAGGGGCAGCTGAAGAATCTGAAGTGTTACAATCTGAAGAGATAATATCCAAATAATTTTGCTAAGGTATTCTTTCTTAGGTAAAAGAGCTATTACGCAGAGATGCCTTCATTGTAGTTTAGAAAGAAATTATGAGATACTTGGCAAAATTTTCAGCAATGGCTCCGTGTTTTGGGGAGTGTAAATCTCTAACATGACTTTTGGATACCTCTTAACATATGAAGTAAATCAGAAAGTGCTTTCATTATAAATCTTCTCCATTTGTCTACTTGAGGGGTGACTCTTCATGGCAATGGGAAGCCTTGGTCACATAACCAGGAGAAACCTGCTTTTCAGGAGCAGTCTCTCTGTTCCTGAAACATCCAGGAGTTTTAAGCCCACTTCTTTGGGCTCTGGGTCTCCCTCCTCAAAATGATCTACTGATTCATGATTTTTAGGCAAGGCAATTACAACTATCAGATACAGAATTTTAACAGAGTGTCTGCTTCCATAGAGTAGGCCAACTCAGCTTGTCTAAGTCTTCACATTCATAATATTTTGCTGTTGAAATTCCTATTAAAAAATGATACAAAAAACTGATGAGAGGACCCTGAATAGTCAGGCTGAGCCCACCATAGAATTATCTTTTTCCATAGGCCTTCTGACCTAAATAGAAAATTGCCATGGACGGAGGAAATATTGTTGCTGAACAATATTGGAGCTGAAACTTGCAGAAGAGGCAGACCTGACAATTTGATGATGGCTCCAATGTTCCCAGATGAGCGCTCTGGCACCTTTCGTCTTCTGTGGGAGTTCTTGAGCTGAGGGAATGTGGCTACTGATGTGCCCTCAGGTTTTTAGTTTTTAATACTCACATTTCTAAACAAAACATTTAGGGCTTACTTTGTAGTATGGTTGCTGTGACACCATCTGAGATAAGACTTCAGAGTGCAGCTACCACACTGCTCTAGAGCTACCCAGCAACAGGTGGCTAGTCAGGCTTCTGATGGAAATGGCAGATGGCAAGGTCTCTTCCATCAAGACCCTGTGACCCTGGAACCCTTTTGCTATGCCTCATCCTTGGTTCTAAGTTAGTGTTTGAAGATGCTTATATCTCCTTTCAACTGATTAATTCGTCATCTCTTCAACGTTTTGTGTTGGTTTCCCCCATTTTCTGTTCAAAACTTTTCATTTATTTCAGTCTTCTGTGTAGAATAACTAATTCTGTAATTTAAACGTGAATTTTTCAGCTCAACAAACCAAAAAGTGAGATTTTCCTACTGGTGGAAAGGGTACACTTTGTCTTTGGTATTTTATTAAAACTAGGAATTTTCTGCAGTACTTAGTGTGCATTATTTAGTGAGCTGTATCAACCTATCCTTAAGTATTTTATTGCAAAACAATTTTCAGGGGCTGCCAAGTTCAAAACACAGTGAGAGACAGAAACGCTAAGCACCCATTGGGTCTCATACTCTTGTTTTGTGCTGTACTTGATATTTGACTGTGAAAACATGACTGGCAGTGTTTAAGGGGTAACGGCTTTAAATCAGAAGAGGGGAGGTTTAGATTAGATACCAGAAAGAAATTTCTTTACTGTGAGGGTGGTGAGACACTGTAACAGGTTGCCCAGGGAAGCTGTGGGTGCCCCATCCATGGAGATATTCAAGGCCAGGCTGCATGGGGGTTTGAGCAACCTGGTCTAGTGGGAGGTGTCCCTGCCCATGGCAGGGGTGTTGGAACTAGATGTTCTTTGAAGTCCCTTCCAACTCTAACCATTCTAGAATTCTATGATTCTATGAAGCAGCTGAGCATGTCAGAAAGTTGACTGGTTCTGTAACTTTTTCACAAAATACATGAGGAGAGAGGATCCTGGGTGTGGGATGCAATGTCCTAGGAAAGAAAAACCTGTAAGATTATGAGGGATTAAAGAGAAAAAAATTGTGGAAGCCTTCTCTTTCAATTGGAAATAGAAGGCCTAGTGGCTTCTATGATAAGGTGACTATGTTGGTAGATAAGGAATGACCTATGGTTGTGGTATATCTGGACCTCTGTAAGGCTTTTGACACGGTCCCCCACAACATGCTGCTCACCAAATTGGAGGGATTTGGATTTGATGGGTGGACTGTTTGGTGGATAAGGAACTAGCCAGATGGTCACAGCCAGAGGGTGGTACTCAATGGCTTGAGGTCCAGATGGAGAGCAGTGACAAGTGGTGATCCTCAAGGGTCCATGCTGG
>VXBJ01002478.1:61836-100610 GCA_013400055.1 Nycticryphes semicollaris | reverse complement strand
GAGGACAGGCTGAGGGAGCTGGGGTTGTTCAGCCTGGAGAAGAGGAGGCTCTGGAGAGACCTAACAGCAGCCTTCCAGTACCTGAAAGGGGCCTATAGGAAGGCTGGGGAGGGTCTGTTTACAAAGGCCTCCAGTGACAGGATGAGGGGCAATGGCTTCAAGCTGGAGAAGAGCAGATTTAGATTGGATATTAGGAATAGGTTCTTTACTATGAGGGTGGTTGAACACTGGAACAGGTTGCCCAGGGAGGTGGTTGAGGCCCCTTCCCTTGAGATACTCAAGGAAAGACTTGATGAGACTCTGGGTAACCTGGTATAGTTGGGGGTGTCCCTGCTGACTGCAGGGAGGTCGGACTCCAGTTGACCCTAGAGGTTCCTTCTGGCCTGGACCACTCTATGATTCTATGATAAAGCAATACCCTACACTGTAAATGCCCTGGATGAAACCATGACTGAACTGAAACTAGCAAAAATTTCACTTTCATTTTACTGCAGCTAGGATGACATCTCCATGTTTACAGCAAGTGAAGATGTGTTTCTGTTCATAAAAAAAGACTTACCTTTGCAGGTAGGTGGTGTTGTCCATGTTCCATTTTCTAAGCAAACGCTCCGCAGGGGCCCCTCCAGCATGTACCCGCTGTAGCACGAGTAGGTGATCATGTCTCCATACTGATAGAAGCTACCACGAATCAGAGCGTTTTCTATGTGAGCTGGGGGGCCACAAGATATCTCTAAACAAAAGAAATCACCCAGAGGCTGGTGAGCTGCAATGCCTACATGATAGTTTCCAAACCTGGACACAGCACTTCACACAAAGGACCTGGTAGGTGGCAGACATCAGTCAGTAAGATGTTTTCATGGTGCACACACTCACAGGGAGAACTTATACATACACCCAGTGAGCAAGGAGATGGCCAGGAACAGTAGTTTTAGGTAAGGCAACAGTGGCTATATCCACCAAATAGACCAAAAGCTTTCAGATGGTCCCAGCATATACATAAGACTGGGTTTGTAGAGTGAGGTGATGTCATTGCCTCAACTCAACAATATTGTTTGCCAGAAGCCAAAAAGCTTTCATATATGCCTGCAAAAGGATATTATGCATTCTGTCAATGTCAATAAACACAGCAAAAGGCAGCACTTCACCCTCCAACCCTTGTCTCAGCACTCATAGTTGCACAGGATCATTCTCAGGATATTTAGGGTCTACAACAAATAATCCCAGCTGTACTTCTTGAGAAGAAAATTACAGTAGGGCTTAGTAGACAGTAGGACAAATGCTGTTGGGGCATCAACCCACACAGATGTATACTGGATCCTTTTAAACAACTCTTCTAGAAAGGAAGAAGAAATAGCTCTTCTGTAGGTAACCTTTATGTACCTGAATCTCTCAGAGGCCTTTCACTTCTCCAAATGGCAATAGCAGACAGAAGCTTTTTTCTTCTAGAATAACTGCAGCTAGGTGGAGAGCTGTGCTGACACGCCTGAGCTGTCACACTCCTGCGTGACACAGCTGTGGCCACCAGCCCTCTGGAAAGTACTAAGCCCCTGCGGAACTGTACCTTGTGTACTTACTTTCACACTTAGCTGTTGCTGGAGTCCAGGTCTCATCAGCGTTACAAGTGATCACAGACTGCCCTTTCAGCTGGTAGCCTTCCCTGCACCTGATGGATACGTTCTGACCAACATAAAAATCCACCTCAGACAGAAGGGCGTTCTCTGGGATTATGAAAGGTACAGGACAAGGGTTTGCTGTTCAAAGAAATGGTATGAAGAAAAAGGAGAAGGGAGGAAAAAGGGATGGAAGAAAGAGAATACTTTAGAATAATTTATGCAAATTTAAAAATCAAATAATATGAAAACCAATGGAAATGGATGCTGCACATAAGTCCAATTTATAATTTGATTAAAGTTATCAGATTTGGGTGATAATAATAAAAGGTTTGATTCTCTGCTGTCACATGGCTTGCTACCGTACCCTGCTGATGCCAGTAGAAGATATACTAAGGATTTAAGTTGGGAATATCCTACTTTTTACTATAAAACCATTCTCTCTTCTCCTTCCTGTTTACCATAACCTTACAATAAAAAAGAGCCAAAGCTATCGTAGTTCTTTTTCTGCAGGGCTTGGATCAATAATGAGCAGCAAAAATCCAGATGTTTCTGTAGAGACTTACAATAATATTCGCTAGAGTTTAGAATTTCTCTGGTAACCTTATTTATTGCTGGCTGTAAGCTTGCTGAGCTGTATTTGCATGGTCTATTGATCTCATCATGAATGTGGAAAAGGTTGGAGTCCATATACAGCAGAGATTGATGCCAGTTTCCTGAAATTAAAATCCTGCAAGTCCTTTGTAATACAAAAATTAAATGTCTCAGTTAATCACCCTAAGATAGTAAGTTGCTCTGGGACCTGACCAGCTGAAATTTGAGTGTCTCCAAGACAGAGATTTCATGTCCTCTCTGGGTCCTTGTTCATGCCTTTGACTGCAACGATGGTGAAAAGTTTCTTCAGATCCTTAATTGAAATTTCCTTTGTTGCAACTTGTGTCAATGCCTCTCATCCTTTCACTATGTACCTCTGAGAAGCATTCGGCTTTTTAAATTTACATGCTTCCAATAGTCAATTGTAGACAACACTAAAGTGTCCCTTTTGTCTTTTCCTCCAAACTTTTCTCTCATCTCCCCATATATCAAGTGGTTGACTACAATTGACTCCATTTCATGACAGCTTTCCAACTAAAGGGAGCTATGTGGAACACAGCTGTCACAAGAATACACTCAGACCTAAGTTAATGTTTTCACATGTCTCAGTAACTGCTCCCTTTGTTCCTCTGTAAAAATGGGATACATACCAACAAATCTCCCAATGCAGACCAAACCAATTTTTCAAACGACAAGTGACAAATTTTGCTTATGGACACTTCAGAAGAAAATTACAGCACATTTCAAGAAATATCCACATAAGTTGCTCTCATTTACTGTCAGTTTAAATGAAGAGCAGCCTAGCCTTTAGTGCTACAAATTGAGATCACTTTTTCATTACAAAGCAAACACACACGTTTACAGAGAGGCAAGGGGTTACTCCATCTTCCATCTCTTGTGCACTCCGCTGCAGGTTCCCCTTCCAAGCTGTATCCCTTCTCGCAGAAATACGCTATTGTACTGCCAACTGTATTGTTTTCATAAACCGCCTTCCCGTTGAGCAAGGAAACTGGAACTTTGCATCTGGTCTCTGCAAAGGAAGAGCTCTCATTAATTCAGCTTGATATTAGACCTGAACTTCCAACGCACACATGGTATGTTTAAAGTAGCAGCCACAGACTAATAAATCATGAAGAGCACTGAAGGAGAGTTCAGTAGCCCTGGGAATGAAATATAGGTAAGCTAAGGAAGGAGCTCCTCCCAGTGGTGCAAAAAAGCCACAGCCACATGTTTTTCAGATCAGCAAAATGTGGCAGTGCTGGGGTGGAGAGGACACATTTATGACTTCATACTGGGGTCAGTGGGGCCGACCATGGAAATGGTTCTTTCTTGCCACTAATACGTACCACAGAAACTTACAGCCCTTTCTGCCTTCCTTTACCCTGACAATAAACTCAGAGGAGGTGCAGGATGGGTTTAGTGCAAGATGCTGACACTTGCATTAGTAATTGACCCCCAGTAATTGACTGTAATTCTCAACTGAAGCCAGCAGGTAGATGGTCCAAGCTGGGTTAGCACTGCTACACTGCCACACTGTTGTGTCACGTTTTCTGTTTGATTCTCCTACACAGTCTGTGTAAGCGATGACTGAAGATTAAATTATCAGACAGACACAAGGCCGTCAGGCAAGAGAAAGAGAGGAGCTGGTGAAGTGGCTGCACTCAACCTTGTTCCAGATTGTATTCTTGACATCAGTTCAGCCCTGCTAGTGTGTGATTTTTCTTAGGTGCCTGGCTAGGTACTAGAGACCTCCTCCCTGATGTGAATGTTCTCTACCAACTTCCCAGGGCGCTACTCTGAGGTCTGCAAAGCATTAGTGCACTGATCTCTGCATTGCATGGTAGCTCAACATTCATGCGGTTTTCATGGCTCTGGTGACACAAACCTAACATCTGCTTTAAGTGGAAGATCACTATCTGTCTTCCTTTGGTGAAGCTGTCACAGCATACTGGTTCTCTCTGAATCTGTCTGTAGAGCTGGGGGTGGAGACATCCGCATGTCAGCTCCATGTAAGAATGCCAGCAGCAACTACAAAAAGCGAGGAAGATGCCGGGTATAGAGTATAGCTTGTGAGACCTGGGGTACGTGCAGCAGGGACAGAACACAAGCTGCCCAGAGAGGTGGTGGAGTCTTTGTCTCTGGAGACATTCAAAACCCACCTAGACACATTCCTGTGCAGCCTGCTCTGGGTGACCCTGCTCTGGCAGGGGCGTTGGACTAGATGATCTCCAGACGTCACTTTCAACCCTGTATCATCCTGTGATTCTGTGACAACAATAGCCTGAAAGGAGGTGTGATGGGAGAAAATGAAGTAGTATGTTTCTGAGAAGGAAGAAGAAGTGTGAAGTCCAGACTTTGCATTTTCATGGCAAAGAGGCCAGGCATGGAGAACACACTTAGAAGTTAATGATATTGCAATTTAGTAAGCTTCTGTATGCTTTGCATTTTGAACAGAGTCATCCAACAATACAGGATACCTGTTCAAACTTGGGATCTTAAGTTTTTGTTTTCTTTTTGTGTTGACAGCCTTGCTTCCACCCACTATGGTGCACTCTGTTTGATACAGACATTTCTTGCTCAGCTCTTACTCTGCTTTGTGGCATGAGCAACAGGACCTACTGAGGGAGCACCTGAAAGCAGTGATTCTGCAAAATAGTACACATCGTGCATTCATGGTGTTTGTTCATGTGAGGAGTGTGGAGGTTGAAGGCTGAGCTGTTGAGACTGTTCTTGGGGCAAAATGTTCAGAAAAAGAACATCAACTTAATAATTGACTTCCGAAGGCCGCTGGGAGAAAAGTCACTTTTCCTCACAGACCATCACCATTTGTTAGGGTTTTGATTTTCTGAGATGGCAAGTAATCTCATCGCTCATTAAACTTGTTAATCTGGAGATTAAAACCTTAGGAAAAATGATGCCTAAACTCCTTCTGGTTTGTAACAGGCAGTGCTCCTAGTGATGCATTTCATTTTTCAGGCACCATTTTTAATGCATGTTACAGAATTGTTTCCCCAAAGCAGCTCTGTCCCTGGATCATATGATACGCAATGCATACGGAAGCAGCTATTGGTTATCCCAGGTCAGAATGTGCCAGGCCATGAAACTGAAGAGTTACCTTCACACGTGGGCAAGGGTTTACTCCAGCTCCCACTGGCAAGACATGTGATATTCTGGGGCCCAACAAGATGGTATCCAGGGTTGCACACAAAGGTTACATTACTTCTGTATGTGCTTCCTGTAGAAATGGCCTCTGCTTTTTCTATTGAGGGATGCATTCCACAAGTAATTCCTAGGAGAGGAGAAAACTTTTTGGTTTTATACAGACAAGAAAGTCCATTCTATCTGGTACATGCTGTCTTACACCTCTGTTCACACACTGAATTAATGGAAAAATGGGAAGAAAGAAGCTGTGAAGTATTAGACTTTTAAGATCATCTAGTCCAGCCATCAACCTCTGATAAAAAAAAAAACAACCCATCACTAAACCACATCACTGAGCACTCTGTCAACCTGTATTTTAAATACCTCCAGGGATGGTGCCTCAGCCACCTCCCTGGGGAGCCCACTCCAATGCTTCATAACCCTTTCAGTGTAAAGATTTTTCCTAATATCCAACCTGAGCCTTCTCTGGCGCAACTTAAGGCTGTTTCCTCTTGTCCTGTTGTCTGTGACGTGGGAGAAGGGACCAACCTCTCTACAAACTCCTTTCAGGTATTTGCAGAGAGCAATAAGGTCTCCCCTCAGCCTCCTTTCCTCTAGGCTGAACAACCNTTGAACCTCATCCCATTGGTCTCGGCCCATCCATCCAGCTTGTCCAGATCCCTCTGCAAAGCTTTTCTATCCTCAAGCAGATCTATGCTCCCACTGATCTTGGCATTGTCTGCAAACTGACTGAGGGTGCACTCGATCCCCTTGTCCAGATCATTGATAAAGATGTTAAAGGGAACTGGCCCCAATACTGAGCCCTGTGGGACTCCACTCGTGAATGGCTGCCAACTGGATTTAACTCCATTTACCACCACTCCCTGGGCCCAGCCCTCCAGCCAGTTTTTAATCCAGCAGAGAGTACTCCCATCCAAGCCATGCGCAGCCAGTTTCTCCAGGACACTGTGGGAGACTATCAAAGGCCTTATTAAACTGTGGGTAGACAACACCCACAGCCTTTTCCTCATCCACCAAGTGGGTCATTTTGTCATAGAAGGAGATCAGTTTTGTCAAGCAGGACCTGCCGCCTCTCATGAACCCGTGAATTAATCCTCCTTCTGCTGCACAGAGAGCCAAGGTTTGGTCCTACAGAGCAGAACTTTGATGCCCAGATACATACAGATCTAGAGTGGCCAGGATTTATTAGCCTTGACATGATGTCATATCAAGGCTAATAAATGAGATGAATCATCCAGCACGTGATGTCCAAGGGCCTGCATACCACAATGCAAGGAAAATCAAATACAGCAGGCCATGCTCCTCCCCTGCTGACCTGAGCACGACTCTATGCTTGTGCCAATTTAGTGTGCAAAAGGAGCTCCCTTCAGATCAGTGAGGAACTACCAATGAGAGCTCCTTCTGTTACAGCCCTCCAGCTGGAGGGGGAGACTGGGAGGGAGCCAGTAAAAGCATGCTCTCGGTTTGTTCCCCGGCTCTCCTGGACAACTGCCACTGTGTTGTTCCCTTGCAACTTACGCGTGCATGAAGGGGCGGAGGGACTCCACTTCTTGTCAACGTGGCAAATCCTTCGGCTTGGTCCCTGTAGCTCAAAGCCAGGGTCACAGCTGTAAAAAACTTCACTGCCAAACAGGAATTCCTCCCCCTCAACAGATCCATTTTCTATCATGTCTGGGGGTCCACAAGATACTCCTGTAACATAAGGAATATATTCCAATCAGACATAATGTATACGGCCTCTCCTATTCGCAGCTCCTCCACAAACTTCACCCTGAGAAAATAGGAAAGAACGGAGCATTTAGCTGGGTATTCACAGATATTTGTCCCTGAGGAGCAGAACAGCATCATGCTTGGTGCTTTCAGTTCCTGCAAAAAGACAAAATCTATTGTGGCTGTGCTAGCAGGGAGCCTCAGGAAATTCCACTGCTGCCACTTACAGCCAATAGCTGAAGTTCATGTAAGTATTTATATGTAGACATCTCCTATTTTGGCACTGCAGCCAGGTGCAGCAGACACCTCGCCAAAGTGTAGTACCTTTGAGAGCAAGTGACCATATAGTTATATTTGAGGATGATAACTGCTGACTACCTGTGACTCCTGGCAACTAGAAGCAATGTGTTCAGAGGTCCTCAGTAACCCCAGAAATTGTGACCTCAGCTACCAGAACTATTTAAAGTTGGAAGATATCTACTCAGCTTTCTGAGGGATACAAGAGCAAGGCAGAAAAGTGTAGTGACTTCATTCACACTACTACCTGCATACTCAGCAACTCTTCCAGGCTGTTATCAGAGGTACTTACCAAAAAAGTTTAGGCAAATGCAGACAGTATGTATTTTAAAGCAAAAAGAACATGAATGTGTTCTATTGTGTAAAATCAATCCCAACCAACATTAAGTGAGAAACTCAAGTGCAACATACTTCTGCATGTTGGCACTGTGCCATTCCAAAGCTTGTCTTCTTGGCAAGTTCGTTCTGCATCACCCTGTGAAACAAGAGAAAATGTTCAAAGAGCAACTTCACTTAGTCAACTCTTTTCTCTCATCATCTCCAGTATTCTGCAAGGCCAGGATGTTTCCACTCTATGTGCATCCCGTGTAAATGGATAGTTAGATGCTACAGCCCAAGTCTACTGGCAGAGTTTAGGGCAGAACTCTTTTCTGCAAAGTGATGGGTATTATTTATACACCAAAAATTCGTGGGGTCAGGTAACCAGTTCTCCTGTCCTTCTCCCTGGAGTATCATCTTTCTTGTCAGGTTTACCACTTATGTTCCCAGGAATGTGCTTTGATGACAAATTTTCTCCTTCCAGGACTGATTCACAGAAAATCTAACTTGCATTTTTTTCAACAAGAGTACAAGCTTGTGTTTTATAAACATAACATACTGATTTTGACCACATCCCAAAGACTCATGCTTTAAAGTGCTTATAAATAATTTTACATCTTTCTTATATATAGGCTTTATAGCCAGCTTAATAACCCGTGATTTATTTCTTACTTCATTCTAGGACGTGGAGAACAACATCTAAATTTGTCTCTTGAAGTAATGTACTTCAAAAGCAAACCCACTGACAAGGGCAGCTGTTTGATGTGAGTGTTGTATGGCATCGTACCCAACAGTCTTTGCTTCCAAAAGGAAAAAAAGCAGCACTTCTCTTCAACAGCAGGGAGACAGACTGGTGCTAGATTGCAAAGCTGGAATACAATGCTTGGAAGGACCCTTTACTGTATGAAAGCACTGGCTTATTACTTCCAAAAATTACTTGAAACAGTATTCTGCCCGTCTAAATACCGACACACCCCCTCCATCCCCAGTCATATTACATACATGGTAAAATGCAAATTAAATTTATTGTTACCTAAGCATTCTCTAAACTCTCCTTCTGACTGAGCGAATTCACGTGTGAAGTTTTTAATTAATTTGGACTGGTGTTATGACAGTCCAAAGGAAACACAATACTGCATTCTGTTTGGTACTCATAAAACACAGCATTAAGAGCCAGCCTGTTCTGGAGACACCTCACCATCTCATATCTCCAGACACACCTGTGCCCTGCTCTGCCATCATCTGGATCTGGTGAAGGCCACACTGTGCCACAGCAATGTACTTTCCTTTCTGAATTCACTGCAGCTTTTGAAAACACACCTGAAGCAGCTCTGAATTGGCTAGCCTGGATCCTGATAACTGGACAGTGGTGCAGCTCCAGAGAGGTCAGGTGAGGATAAAAGCACAGTGCTCATAATAAAAACAATGGACAGGCAAGAACTTTGTTCCCTTCTCCATCAGGAAATAAAGCTGCCTTTGAAAAAACTAGAATCTCTTTGCCTTACTAAAACAAGATATATAACTTTCATACCATCAGCAATATCATAGAACTGAGGGCAATGGAGTTTATCAGGAGTTTTGAGGGTAAGCTTCCAATCTGAAAGGCACTGAATTGCTGTATTTGCAGAGGACTGAAACGACCTTCAGTTAAAAAAAAGCCACAAAACCCCCAGCACCGAAAGGTATTTGTTGAACATATATCCCTGAACAGGTTGCTTGTATTTGTTTCAGTTATACCCTTAAGTCATTCAAGGGCTATCTCAAACATACCAGGAGCATTCTACAGACAATTCCACCAACAGCAGCAACAGATATCCAACTTCTGTGGCAGTTAAGGGAATATATAAATATGGCCCAGACTTAATGGATTCTCACAGTCATCATGTAAGAACTGAAAATGACTAAACTAAAGGTTATGAGTGCTGGAGATTTGAGATCACTTACTTGTAATTCATAGCCAGAATCACATTTATATAGAACCACATCTTTATAATTGTATTTAGTGCCAACCACAAATCCATGCTCTGGAGAATCTGGGGTCCCACAAGACACAGGAATGCAGATGTCATCAGAAAACGGTGGCACCCAAATGCCACTCTCCTGAAAAATAAATGTCATTAGAAGTGTGAAGACACCACTTTATATACTTAATTCATATCTACATGAAAAAGCTAGGAAAATCACAGTACAAGTATCCAATGGCTGTGGGTGTACAGATGTGGTTAATGTAATATTATCTGTGCAATCCTTAATAAAGCTCAGTAATTTAAGTAACATTTTTAAGATGTCAACATAGACTGGAACTCAGCTTTGGCAGGAATGTTCAGCTTAGACTTACAAGACTGAAGGAACAAAAAGTAAATGGGAAAAACCATCTTCAAAAAGCCAGTTATCTTGTACAGGTCACCTAATAGCTGAGGGAACCCATCGGGAAAATAATACAAACTACTGCTGCCTGATTCCATGCTCTGTATTTCTCTCCTGGCTGAATGTCTAACACCAAGACTAGGAGCTTCAGCTGCCTTCCAAGACTCTCTAAGAGAAGTCTGATATTGAAAGAGACACTCATCAAACACACCTACTCCTACTTCCACACATCTCTGAAGCAGGAACATAAAGGCAAACACTTTCCTTATGAAGTGCTACTTCTGCAAAAACATGCATTCTCAGCTCTTCTCATATGAGCAGAACTTACCAACTTTAAAGAGTCTATTTACAAGCTTAAATCAAGGTTGTCCACAGCTAATGCAACAAGAGTTTACTAGCAGAACCGATGAGGACGTTTGCTCTTTAACTTACTGGTTCATGTTTCTACAGCTACATGTGTGTTGCCTTTTATTCAGGAGAAAAAGAGCCCTGCACACAGACCACAAAGTACATTAGGAATTGTGGACATAATTTTTTAAATCTCAGACATGATTTTTTTCTCTGAAATGAGACGTAGGGAATTAGCATGAGTTTTTAATGGAAGAAGAAACCATTAATTTCTAGTTATGGAAGTCTACACGTGGAAAACTAATAATTGCTCTTACCAGGCAACAAGGAAACATTATATTTTGCAGGATATGCCTTCATTTTTTTTCTTGTGTGCAATTAAGGGCCATAAGCTAACAAAGGCATAAGGAAGACTACTGAATTCAACAAAGCTGGCAAAATAAAACAGTGCAAATAACACCATACCTTGCACGTAGATGTGCTTGCTCCTACTAGAGTATAGCCTTCTACACACGACAAAGTGATGTTTGAGTTCACAGTGAAGTTGTCCCCAAGTATGATTATATGGGTGGTATTTCCTGGGAGGGGACACTTTCTGGGGCAACAGGAAACACTTTGAGGAGACCACTGTCCATCTTCCTGGCAAATGCATACATCCACCTCTGTCGCCATTGTGTAGCCCTCCAGGCATCTGCAACACAGCATGAAGACCTGACCACAGAGACACAGCTAACCCATAAATTCCAAAGTCAGACCGTGAATGTACTGCAGCAATAGAAAGCGAGTCGGTGTCTTTAGTGCTTGGAGGGCACTAAACACCTTGGTGCAGCTCCTTCACTGCTCCCGCCTTTGCAAGGAGGGCTCTTCATGAGGTATACAGTGTGCGAGTGCAAGGCAATTCTGAAGCTGATCTCACTTTCTTCCAAGAACAAACCAAGCCTTAAGCTGACCTCAAGCCATTTACTTAGACATTTAAGGCTGATTTGTTCTGTTCCACATGGTGCTTCATCTAGAGCAACTCAACTGGCTTGCACAAGTGGGTTCACCAGTAGAAAGGCAGACTCAAGCACCCCTTCACCTTTTTAAAGATACATGGAAATTACTGATGTAGTTAAAGTCATCCACATACAATCTCCCAGTTCCATCCCAGTTCCATTATCTGCTTTTACTGCCAAAGACCACCTCCCCTTCTGCCAAGGAGTTCCTCACCTTGGAGAAAGATCAGCAGCGTGAACACATCAGGAAATTAACAAAAACCTCTTTCTTATCTGATAAAGGAGTAACTTTGCATCAGCAAAACTTGCTGACAGTGCAGTGTTGCAGTATAAAAATGGGATAAAAGAGAGATCAGCCCTTCTGTATTACAACAGCAAACCTTAGGGACTACTGACTGAGATTCCTGCTACCTGGTAGGGTTCTTGTGGGTTTTCGATAGATGTTTCTGAAAGGCGAGGAGGATGGTCAGTAATTTCCATGTGGCTTTTTCAGGGCTGTAGGCATGAAATACCTGTGGCTCCTATCCTCTTTTGACTGTAATGATAGGAAACTCCTAAAACAGGAGGAAGACATAAATGGGGTGCCAAGAGGGGAGAAAACTTGCACACCCTGCTGACTGTTGCTGCCACCTGCTAACAAAACCTGTCCAGACCACTTTTTCAGAGCAGGAATGTAAAGGGGAATGGGAAATGAAAGGTGGGGGAAGAGTGCAGCCCAAGTGGCTGAAATACCATGCCAGAATTTCGACTGTGGTCCAAATAATAACAAGTTTGTATGTGCATGGGAACATGGGCTTTGTCAGTCTGAGTATGTGAAAGGGCACAACTTTTATTCCAGGTCTTTTATAAACTTGCACTAACCGAGGGTGCATAAACCTGCCATCTTCATTCCTTCAGAGATTTTATGGAAACAGAGTGGCAGCAGCATTCTTACCTGTACTGGACCTTACTCCCATACGTGTAAGTGTTCCCAAGAACTTCTGCATTTGGAACAGAAGGTGGTGGGCCACAGCTTAACAGCTCACAGCTTGGGTATGGTTCCTTCCAGACACCAGTCTCCACACAAGTCAGTTCTGGACTCCCTGACATGACAAAACCTGTCAAGCAGGTATAGATGATGGTATTCTCATCTGTAGCGCTGCTCCCATTGATAAATGTGTTGGGGATGATGGGTGGAGAGCCGCAGGAAATCTGCCCGCAGCGAGGAAACCCAGAACTCCACTTGCCAGCTGCCTCACAGGTGACTTCAGAAGGCCCCAGCAGCTTGAAGCCGTCCAGGCATTGAAACTGGACACTTTTCCCACAGCTGAAATCTGTACCAAGAACGACCCCATTCAGAATCTGTGGTGCAGGACACAGACAGAGTAGGCAAGATGGAAGGCTTCCACTCCAGGAACCATTGGCCAAACATTGTCGCAGAGGACTGCCGCGCAGCTCATAACCAGGGAAGCACACATACTCGGCAAATTCGCCATAGGTAAAGCCTGAGCCATTCAGAAAGCCATGTGAGATGTCTTCAGGAGGTCCACAAATAACTGGCTCACAGCGTGGAGCTTCTGAATCCCAGGTACCATCACTCTGACAGGTAAGTGTAGACACTCCTTGCAGGTTATATCCTTTGTTGCACTGGTAGTGCACTTCTTTCTTAAAGCCAAAATCTGAGCCACCAACTCTCCCATTGGGAAGAGGCAGCGGCACAGGGCAGGTCACTGGTTTACAAACTGGAGCAATTCCACTCCAGCTTCCGTTTGCAAGGCAGACTCTACTGCTGTCCCCATCTAACAGGAAACCTTCATTGCAGCTATACTCCGTACGTCTCTGGAACGTGTACTCCTCTCCAGTCACCCAACCATTCTCCAAAACTGGTGGTGGGCTGCAGGAAACAGGAATGCAGATCGGTTCACTGCCATCCCATTTCTGGTTATCTTGGCATCTCCTCTCTGTGGGGCCATTTAACTGGTATCCAGGATCACACTCATAGTAGACAACACTCCCATATGTGTAGTTTTCTCCTCTTATGTTCCCATTTATAAGCTGGGCAGGAGAGTTGCATGTTACTGCTTTGCAGTACGGAGCAGTGCTACTCCACTGCCGACTTGGCAAACACAGTCGTGTGTCAGAGCCAACAAGTGTGAACCCTGGCTTGCAGGTGTACTGCACCACGCTGCCGAGTGTGTTCTCGGTGAAGTGTAAAAAACCGTTCTCTGGGGGTGACAGCAAGGTGCACTCTATTGAAATGCAGGCCGGGGCAGTGCCGTTCCAAGCCCCGTCTTCTTGGCAAGCTAGAACAGGGTTTCCCAGCAGCTCATAGCCAGAGTAACATGTGTATAAAATGACAGTCCCAAACAAGAAAGTGGTGAGCTGCATTGCACTGTCCTTCTTCAAGGAACTTTTGAACTCTTTCAAATTGTCAGCCAGTAATGTATGCAAATGGGAAGGACTCTCTGTAACACTCTCCTGGTCAGAACATCTTTCCCCATGTCTCACTTGCACGTACTCCCCAAAGTCAATGTGAGGAGGCAGGCCACAGTCTGCTGGGAGGCAGGTTGGTGTGGAGCTAGACCAGCCCGATTCTTCACAGGTCTGCATGGCAAGGCCAGACAGCTGGAAGCCTGGCACGCAGCTGTAAATGACCATGGCCCCATAGCTATAATCTGCACCCTCCACAAAGCCATTCTCGATGGGCTGAGGGGGTTGGCAATTTATGGCTTTGCAGGAGGGAACCTCTGTACTCCACTCCCCTGTCTCTAGGCATCTCAGAGTTTCCTCCCCTTGGAGCTGGAAACCCCTGTCACAGGAATACCTAACAGTCTGCCCATAATGGAAGTTTGTGAATGAGTATTTGCCATTGAGGATCTTCTTGGGCCTTGGGCATTGAATAGGTTTGCAAGCTGGCCTTCCTCCAAGCCACTGGCCATCTTCTCCACAGAGGATTGTTGTGTTTCCCACAAGTTCAAAGCCTGGTTTACATGTATAGAGGGCTGTGCTAAGGAAGGTGAGGCCCTGCACATCAACAATGCCATTCTGAATTTCTTCTGGTTGGGGGCATTCCACAGGAATACATTCTGGCAAAGGTAAGCTCCATAAGCCATCAGCCTGGCATCTGATGGTGGACTCACCCTTCAGTAAAAACCCATCTACGCAGATGTATTTCACAGTGCTACCAAAATGAAGGGATGATGTCAAGGGGTCACCAAAAGGGATGTATGGAGGTGCAGAACACTGTACAACCTTGCAGAAAGGAAAGGAATCATTCCACTGTTGGGAGGGCAAGCATTTCAGCACAGAGGAGCCATGTAAAACATAACCCTCCTTGCAGGAGAACTCTACAACACCGACTTGGTAAGTCACTTCCCTCAAGACCAGCTGGTTTTCTGTCAAGGGTGGTTCTGGACATTTTGTTGGCACACACTTTGGGCTTAGCTTTTTGCTCCACTTCCCAGACTTCTGACATGTCCAAAAAACGTCTCCAATCAGCTCATAGCCTTCATCACAGAAAAACTCAACTTTGGAGCCCATATCAAAAGTTTCTCCCTTGGAGTAGCCGTGCTGGATGGGTGGTGGTTTTCCACAGCTGAGGGGAACACAGGAAGGAGGTGATGCACTGTACCATTGCCGATTGGCTTGGCAGATAAACACGGAGCTCCCAACCAGCTGGTAGCCAGACTCACACTGATAATTTGCCTGATTCTCAAAGAAGCGTCCCGTTGTTTCCTGCAAAACAGGTTAGATGGACACGTGTTTGGAATGAAGATGCATGACTGGGGCAACAGAAGGCTGACTTAATTTCTTGTGTTCTCTTGGTCTACCTTCTAGCTGAATCCCTGACAGCAGTAAAGGCCATGTGCAAAGGAATGAATGCAAATAACTGACATAGAATATCTTGCTTTAAATGATGCACTCTGCTGTCAGGAAATCTGAGAGCATCATCCAAAGAAAACAGAAAAATCAAGGCTTAAGGGGTAAATGCTACAAAATATTTCCTCTGCTTTTCTGCTTCCTGACCCAGGAAGCCAAAAATTTTGTAGACAGGAAGACAGAAAAGAAATGGGTCACGAGACGCTGCCATGAAATGGCCTATTGTTGTTATGATCCTTTAGCATTCAGGCATATTCAGGGCTGGAGCCTTCAGATGTACTGTGACTAGGAGACATTTATAAGTCCCCCATATGCAGCTGCAGGGTCTTGAGCTGGCTGAGCTCTGGCTGAGGTAATAAAAAATGTCTCTAACTGGAACGAATATCTGGATGAGTGATCCTACCTAAGGAAGACAAAACAGAGTGACATGTAGTAATTAAAGGATGCATCTGTGTGGAAGTCCAAACAGAAATTGTTGCTATTAGGAACTGGGATGCAATCCCCTCCCAATTTTACCAAATCTAGCCTGGTGGCTAGATTTAAGGAAGGAGGGGGTATATTCAGACAAAAAAGTCTTTAAAAATTCAAAATAAAAAAATAAAAATTCAAAGTTGAATCTTTACAATAGTGTTTTTGATCTTCCTTACCACAACATTACCCTTGTGCATCAAAGCACAACACAGGTTAAGTAATTCTTACAAGGAGATTTTTAACTTCAGGTATTGTTGCGGTGTAATTTGATCAGAGAAGTTCTGACTTCATAAAGAAGTGTGTTTGCATTGAAAAGAAATAATTTACGCCAAGGTGACTTATCTATTCCAAACTGGATATTTTTTCATAGCAGTGAAAAGACCAAGGCTTGTAAACTGGCAACAGTGCTTTGAATGTCTTGAGGTGTCTCTGGAAAACCACCCATGGACCAAACAAATGAGGAGCAAGACACTAAGGAAATCAATGGATTGCCATATGGCATCTTGAGTCTCTTAAATGAAAACCTGCTTTAAGATAGGAAATTGCATGAAAGTGTCTATGCTTTTTAAGACATGATTCTGATGCAAATCCATCTGTTTTTCCCTTTAATTATTCCATCCAGACATTTGCTTCCTTAATTTTAACAGGAGAGCAAAGCAGAAAAAAGAAACCCCCGACAGCAGCAATTGTAAAGACATACTCAATTTGCGATGGTACAAGGCAGATCAGAAAACCCATTCTGTACCTTGATGAAGCCATTCTCAAGCTGCGGTGGTTCTCCACAGGACACTGGGTGGCATGTGGGCAAACTGCCACTCCAGTTGCCAGTGGCCTCACAGGTCCGCTTCTTCTCTCCCTTGATGTAGAACCCCTTGTTGCAGCTGTAAGCCACCACTGCTCCAAAGCTGTAGTTGGCCCCACTGGCGTAGCCATTTCTAATGCGGGGAGGCTCTCCGCAGCGAACCGGGATGCACTGGATGCTCAGAGGAGAAGGGTTCCACTGTCCCCCTCGGAGGCACTCAATCTTGGCTGACGTGTTCAGAACAAAACCTTCCATGCACTTGAAGGTCACGATGGAGCCAGCTGCAAACCTGGCTTTACTAACGGACTCCAGGATGCTGTATGAGACAGTGGATGGCTTTTCACAGAAATCAGCTATGCAGTGGGGCATCTCCCTGCCCTCGGGAGGCACCCACTTCCCTTCTGCGTTACAAAGCAGCTGAGAGTTATCAGCCAGGCTGTAGCCATCTGAGCAGAAGTAATAAGCTATGTCACCAAAGAGGCGGTGGGCATTCTGTGGGGATGCATTTTCCACATGGGGTGGTTCATCACAGGATACTGCCAGGCACTGCTGGTGGCTCACACTCCACTCACCGCTGGCTAAGCACTCTATGGTGGCAGGGCTATCTAATGTGTAACTGTGGAAAAGGAAACCACATAAGAAGTGAAAAAGAGAAGCACTGTCAATTACCATCTACAGTTTCTTGAAGCCCCTGCAGTACAAGCTTGCTTACTAGTACCCTAGAAGAATAGGATCCTTTACCAAAGCTACGATCAACTTCAAAAGGGAAATCTTGAAGCCTACATGTTCACAAGTGAGGTATCACAATGAAGGATATCCTAGTACACCCTGTATATATCACTCTTCTCCCACATGTCCATCTGATGACCGTTCCTGCACTTCCATTTTGGTTGAAACTACTACAACAGACCTAGTGTTGTGCTGCAATCCTCACAGAAACCGTCCCACCTAGAAATTCTCCTCCTTTAGCGGAACTGAATGGAGAAGAAAGAGATAAAAAGCCCATAAAGACCTTTTGGGTCCCTCTGTCAGCCCTATCAATCTATTGTCCCATTTGCAAGCGATGAGAAACTCCTTAGTGGGTAACCCTAAGACGCTCTTGCCAGTAATGCACACAGCAATTTTGTTACAAATTCTTCCTAAAAAAATGCTGTACAATCATTATGAAAGCCCATAAGAAAAATTAATGATCAGCAGAAAAAACCCATCATCTTTTACAATAAAATTCTACCACATGATTACCAGTGGTGTAGTTTTACTTCTCTATTCTGTCTCTGGGATGCAGTGATTAGCATTACTCCATGCTGCTCATCACCCCACTTAAAACCCTGCTTTTTAAACGTGTAGTTAAACAGAATAGTTTCAAGAAATTCAATGGGATTTCTCATGGACTGTAAAGATAAGCATGTACAAAGGTTCTTGCAGGATCAGAGTCCAGCATTACATTCATGCTCAACACCATCAAAATGGAGCCCCATCTTTGATGAAATTTGGTATAGTGTACTCTACACTGAGTAGATGGAAATCAAAGAAAAATAATGCACCTCAATAAACAAGGAGCCGAGAGCTGTAAGGAAGAAGAATTTAGAACACCAGAACAGATAATTCTCAAAACACAACACATAGCTTTCTTGTAGCCTGAAGAGTCACAGGGAATTATTCATGATGAGGGCCTTGAGCTTACCACAGAAGTACTAGTTCTGTGGTAACTCCAAGGGAGAAGGCTTCACATTGAATTAGTCTATCACTCCCTATGCCATGACTCCTCTCTGTTCTCCTCTTCCAGAGTGTATTCAGGTGCTGTGAAACTTTTTAAATAAATGCCTCTGTGTCTTGTACTAACTTCACAGCTCACAAAAAATTCTCCATCACATTTGATTTCCAGAGCTAAGACAAAAGCAGTAAAAACGAAGTATTGTGCAGTTAAGGATTTGCAAAGCAGTACACCAAACTTGCTTGTCCTGACTATTAGTCCAGTAATGCTAATCTACATACCCTTCCTTACACGTGTAAGAGACCGTGTTTCCAAAAGTAAAGTTATTTCCATTGATGACTGCATCTTTAATGGCAGGAGGGGATCCACAAGAGACGATATTGCAAGTTGGAGGTGTGCTGTTCCAGTTCCCTGAAGATGCACAGACAAGTACAGAAGGTCCCTGAAGGCTGAGACACAAAGACCGTTATTAAAGCTGCCATTTCAGTCCAGGTGATGAACAGAGAGGGACAGAGGTGCTTTGCTTCTCACTGACTTCTGTGCCCCAGTGAAACCAAGGGGAGTCTCTTACTGACTTCAGAAGAAGACAGAATCTCACCCTCTGTTCACAAAAAAAGCACTCTGATGCTGTCAAAAAAGCAGGCCTTGATATTATTCTGAAGGGAGAGCTGGTGGCATTCATGCGGGTCCTCAATGCGCTGTGCAGACGCACCCGTGAATTCTGCTGTAGCTTTCCCCATCTTTGAGCCACAAAAGAAAGTTGGCTTGCTAATATATTTATTTAAGCTTAAAGATTTACTTGTTGCCAATAATACACCATGCCAACCTTGAGACCTGCATCTAGGTCTCAATCCGAAACCAGATTCTCTCAAGGACTGAAATACTACCTTCACTCAGAAACCTGAAGGAAATTCTCCAGTTCAGGTTTGTTTACAAAATGGCATTCAGGTCCTTCAAGAGGTAAGGGAATTTGCTTGAGTGAATGGCCACATACATCTGAAGCTGATGGCATGTTTTGGTTTCCTTAGCTGAGGAAACAGCAGTGCATTGATACAAAAGGTGTGACTCAGCTCTCTAAGCAGAGGTATTCAACACCACCCTGAGATGCCCTAACATGGGTAAAAACACCAGTTTAGTGGGGATCCATGACTTAATGTTGCACTGGACTGCAGCTGAGGTATCCATTTGTATTAACATGATTAAAACATTCACCAGATGAGCACATCTCACCTACCTGCCTGCATCTGGACAAGGGAATGCTTGTAGCAGGAAAATACAGAAAGAATTCAGACCTAAACAGGCCCATATGAGACTGTTTATGTCAGAGTACATCTGCTAGAGGTACAAGCAGGTATCAGGAGAGGCAGAAGAATGTCTGTCACCAAAGGCATTGTAACACAATAGCAAAAATAGTATTGGGTATGCACTAAAGATGTAGGAATATGACAATGTCTGAAGACAGATAAGAACTTTCAAAAATAGTAACAACTATTTTTCCGAATACTCAAGCCTTTGAGTTTGATGGCAAAATGAAAGCATTAAACATATTATAGGAAATCCTGAATGACCTTCTTGAACTGCTCCAATTTAGTATGAAATACAGAAATTACCTTCTAGACATAAAGATGTCTTTTAAAATTCTATTTTAGTATTTTAACTTCCTGAGCAATGATCCCAGCTTTGTCTCTGTCAGATATAAGTTAGACTTTCTAGCGAGGCTGCTACCTGTATATGACTCAGGAGCATTCCTACACTTACCTATATCCATTGTCACAGGTGTATGACACGGAGGAAAGGTAGGTTGTGCCAGTGAGTGTGTATTTGCCATTGCTGATATCCTGTGGGCTAGGACAAGTCACTAATTCACAGGTTGGGGGAGGATGATTCCAAACGCCACTAGCCAGACATAGAATTTCTTTTTCACCCACTAAGTTGTATCCATCATTGCACCTGAGTTAGAGGAAAAGAAGTGCTATCAAACACAGAGCCTTTTATGCATGTCATCAGCCATTCCTTTTCTCTCTTCACCCATACTCGCATACCCCATCTTTCTCTGCAGGGCATGGAAAGGCAGTACTGAGTGAACATTCTGCGCTGCTAGTGAATAGCCACAGCTATAACCACAGGTCTTTCCGTTACTTTAATCCCATCTTGGTCCTCTCCTTCATTTCAACCACTCTCTCAATTCAACCATACTCTCATCTGTTGCCAGATTCTCAACCAATTATCAAGACAGCACTTCAAGCATAATGAATTCCTACCTGTACACCACCTTACTGTGGTATGTAAAATTTGAGCCCAAAATGGCACTGTTCTCTGGAACAACTGGACCGCCACAGGATATAGCTTTAAAAAGACAGGATGACAAGATAGGTTGATACAACACAAATAAAAAAGAACAGAAAATCAGGATTTGCTCTGTTTTCTCTAAATAGATTTGAAGAGGTAAAGCCCTAGGCAATACTGGGTTCTTAACTAAGCTATAACTTGATATTTAGGGCTCTTTATCTGACTTCGCCTTTCTGAGAAATTGGACTAACTGGAAATAGGTAGTTGGAACTGTTCTACAAACCACACAATGACAGTCAAGAGGACTCCATATCCACCCCTCCCTGTGGACAAAGTAATTGCTTTTTTGATGTTGTCTTTGTCACCCCTTCATTTTATCCTGTTGCTTCATCTCAGTAGTTCTGGTTTTCTTAAAAAAAAAAATAATTATGCCACGTATATGTACATGCACCAGCCTGTCCTCTTTTGTTGCTTTTTATCCACTGAAACACAGTTAATGATCTTTAATACATTAGACTCCCAAAAGCTCCTTGAAAATAGAAGGCTGGGTGGAGAAGAAAGACACTTTTAATGTTTGCAGTAAAATGAGATGAATCTCTGCCTTTGACACTTTGGAGAATCTGCTTAAGAGAGTAACACTATGACTGTGATAACTGTTGGAAAATATTCAGCTGGTGTTTACATCTCTTAAGACAACAGAGACTCCAACACTGAGACTCAGGTCTGCTAGGACAAGGTTTAACTAGCTGCCATGGTCTCTAATGGCTCTACATTACTACTTTCCCCCGTCCATCTCTCTAAGAACACACATTACAATATGCATTCTCCCCAGGAGCCACACCTTCACAGTATGGTGTTGGGTGACTCCAGTCTCCAGACTCCATGCATGTAAGTTTAGTCACTCCCATCAGCTGAAAGCCTTCTTCACAGGAAAACTTTACTTCACTGCCAACACTGTAGCTGTCCCCATATAAATGGCCGTGCTCTGGATTTCCTGGATTGCGGCACTTCACAGGTTCTGAGGAGGAAGAGAGAAACTATAAATAAGAGAGCTAAGTACCAAGTTTTATAAACAAGTTGCAGGAGACATCCTTGAGAATTTTTGAAAGCAGGAAGGCAGAGCACGTGGAAACCACTCATAAGTATATTCAGCCTTAACATCTTTTCTCTGTTCTGTTTGCAAGTGACAGGAGCTGAAGACTTGTGGAAGTAAGCTGATCTTGGTATGGAAGAGCCTTCTGTAACTGAGTTTGCATTCATTGTCAGAGGCAACACACCTCGCTGTCATTTTTTCCTCTGTGAGGGAAAGCCCACTCCTGCATGTCCAGCCCTGAACATGAAATCAGCTCAGGTACCTTTTATCCCAGCTTATGCCACTGTCTTGTCATTTTCACACAAAATTACCTTGCTCAGTGTTTCCACAGGCAGCTGAAGTCCTACTGGAATGACTGCAATTAAGTATTTCTTCACCGCATAGCTCTGCTGTGAGAAGTGACACATTGTGGCCTGTGGCTTTCCCAGGTTTTCAGCACACTTCCTCCATGTGCAAGAGGAATTTGAATATTTGTATGTCTTGGAGCAGAACCCCAAGAACAGTTGTCTCCATAGGGAGAGGTGAGTTACCAAGCCACAAAAGGAGACACTTCACCACAGCCTCATTCAGGCCTGGGGGTGAGAGTGTGCCTGCCCTGTACCTCCCTAGATACCAGTTAATGGCACCTGTCTTCCACAGCATGCAGACAACCTTGGAAAGGCTTGCCTGATGTTTTTCTTTCCCATACCTGCACATTTTTTACCATCTCCAGCGTAAGGAGGGATGCAAGTGCAAATGTAGGATCCATTTGTGTTGAGACAAGACGCATGCTCACTGCAGTCTGATCCAACAGCGCATTCATCAACATCTACAAAAAAAGATACACAAGAAGAGATGTCTCTAGCGTGGTATTTGTAATAAGCATCTGCAATAAATTTCTGTCTCACTAACTACCAAGAGGAATCACTTTAATTAGTATAATTAAAAATCACTCTTACTTCATTTTGACACACTAGTAAAAGTAATTAATATTTACGCTTTCTATATAATTTACTATACCATATTGTGAAATGTGTGAAAATCAGAGACAAAGCCTGTTAACCTTCAGTCAATACTTCCACAAAAAATATCTAGTATCCAAGTAGTAAAAGAGCAGACATCTTAACTCATGTGCTGTTACTACTAGTTTGGACAAACACTGTAAGGGAGGACTTTACATTAAACAGTTGTTTGCAAAATCTACTGTATTTCAAACTTACCACCTGTAAGACAGGAGAACTTAGCCAAGAGGGGAAACACTCTCAACCTAATATTATTATTATTATATTAAATATTATTAAAGCCCCTCATCCCCCTCATTGAACTAGAAATGAGAAATGCTTGTAATTGCCAGAAAAGTGGAAATGAGTTAAAAATATATTAGTTATTATGGTTAACTATTTATATAATAGTACTACCTAGAAAGCCTAGTTCATGATTTATACTCCATGTGACTTGGTACTGTATAACAACAACAAACAAAACCAAATTCCTTGCTTCAGAATACTTCCTTTCAGCTTTCAAATCCTGTGTTCTTGGTATGTAAACGAGTCACAAATTGCAAAGGGTCTATTTCAATGTTATCAGACATTATTCCTCATATAAATCAGAATGTTAGGGATAGATAGAACAATTCTTCATTTAAGAACCCTCCTACAGGACAGGTGTTGAACTAGGTATACCATGCAAACACACAGCAGGAGTTCTTTGCCAATCTCCAGGCGAAAAAAACCCAGCCATTTGGTTAAAAAAGCAACAAAATGTACTGAATTGGTGTGTTTGTTCTTCACTGCTGAACGAGTCTGGACAGCAAGAAAAGAACCCAACAATGTTCTGAAAAGAAAAAGGAGTTTCTTTCTGGCATGCAGGACTGAAAGTGCACATTAAAATCAAAAGGTTGCCAATTGCACATGCATCAGGGGAATGCAAAGTGCTACAACAGCAGAACTGGAATGACTGGTCCTCCTGGAATGACTGGCAAGGCAAGGAAGAGTGGAAGGACACTATTAATCAGATCCATAACAGCAAAAGGAATGCCCCAGGGCATAAGTGTACCAGGCTTTGTTAGCACCTGCCCAGACCATGAATCAGAAAGGTAAAGGGTGGGTCAGGGTGCCAAAGCCACGCTGATTTTAATTTTCTCCTTAGTCTACTCCGCTTTATGACAGACAAGGCAAGCTAAAGGGCAGGGCACAGGGCTTTTCTTTCTCAACATCATGCTGCCTACTGCACCAACATCAAGCTACTTGGACAGCCTTGTAGCATGTGCTCTGAGCCTGTTGATCTTTAGGCCTTGATATAAAGTGCAAAGGAGAAAAGCAAAGGGAGGAACAACAGACTGGATGGCCTGTTGGAGGTTCTGAAGGAGTGCTGGTAGACAGGATGCTATGAAACCAGACGGATCCTACTCCAAAGTGAATTTTGTCACAACTAAAAGCCTGTTGGCTTTGCTTTTATTTATTTTGACTAAAAAAATATACGCCACACCTATATAAAATAAAAAGTCAAATCAAACACAAATCTTGCCAAGTTGCCCATGCAGCTCAGGGAATAACTGGGGTGACTGACCCCTGCTGTTACAGAGAAGCTGACTCAGAACAAGGGGACAGGAAGGTGGCCTTTGTTCAAGGTTAACAGTGATCAACAGTTGAGTGGATCAGCTGGTGGTGTAACTGTCTTATTAAAGGCTGAGTTAGCCAGACCAGCACGGAAGGCAAGTGAATTTGTGGCTCAGGCCAACATAGAGTATAAAAACCAGATATAAGTGGTAATGGACTTGAGCTGGCTTCAACCCATGTAGTCATTCCTGGAGACTGGGGATGCCCAGTGTCATGATGGCGAGCATACTACAGCGACTGGTAATGGGAAACACTTTTGTACTGTAATTGAACTGTGCACTGCAATATTTTGCTAAGAGTACTCACATTTTTTGTATTGCATTATGAGGTACATTTTGTATTCCTCTGCTAAATTAGAAATCATGTGCAGCACCAATTACCTTCACATAAGTAAATATGACACTAAACGTTACAATCTTCAAACACAGAACATCTAAAACAATCTGATTGACAGCACGCTGAAGCACAGGGAAGCACACAGGTCAGAAGCAGAGAATGCAAGGACTCCAGCGCTAAGTAAACCTGGAAGGATGGAGGCTGGTTAGCGCAGTGCAGGCTTAGAGGGTGTGGGGCCCAGAGGACTGACAGGTAAAGGTGTCAAGATGTAGTTTTGGTTTCACATAAAGCTGAGCATGGTATTTCAGAAATGTGAGTATTTTGGAGTAAGAATTCTGAGACTCTGATTGGCTTTCACTGTTTCAGAATGAAATCCAATCCAAACCCAAGGATAGATGCAAAATCGCCAGCCCGTGCAGCCACATATAGGGCACATCTCACCAAGGCAAGATGGTGAAATGCTGTTCCAGCTCCCATTGTCCTGGCACAACATCCTGGAGTCGCCTAACAAATAGTAGCCATTGTTGCAGTGATAGGTAACGGTACTGCCAGCAAAGAAGTCCTCAGCTGAATAAAATCCATTTTCTAAAGGTGGAGGCACTCCACAGCTGATTCCTGCAACAGGAGTGAAAAGAGAGCACAGACATGAGCAGACCAGACACAGATCAACTTCAGAATAATTCCACGTGAGAACGACCACTGTAGATTTTTTCTCTGCAACTGTGGANATATATATATATATTTTCTGAGGTAGATAAGTGATTCCAGTTCTGGCAGAGGGTCTCGTTTTATATGCACAGGGAGAGAGAGAGTGCATGAATGATGGAGAGGTTGGAACTGACCTCACACACAACTGTGGGCATCACTTTGACTATTAGTAAATAAGCCCTTTTGATCCCACCTGTGCCACCAGAAGGCATCGCTGTACTTGCCTGCCAGAGGTTACTATTTATTCCAGCAGGGCCACTTCTCTGCGTCTTCATTTCAGTCAAGATGACATGAACTTATTCCAACAGCTACACACAGCTCATCTTTCTAACTACATGGACTGTAGCAACTCCTTGCTCGGCAGCCACGTGCAAGGACCACACAGTAAGACTGCAAAGTGTTTAGAGCTCATGGCTATAGAGGGATAGAACTGAAAAGCCTGTAACAAAGACAGGCTTTCAGGGCGTGGGCACCTGTGGTTTGGGGGTTCTTTGGCAGCTTGAAGAGGAAAAGGATCCTGGTGGGTGGAGGTGGTGACTAAAATGAGCTTGATTCAGTCAGTGAAAAAACCTTTTCTGCACCACAGCTTTCACTGTAAACCCTGTCATTCTTTATACAGGAAACACCTATCTTCAACACACTTTAATTCATGAGGTACTCGTGGAACAGGCTGAGACAGGCCAGTGGGAAAGCCTGGCCCTCATTCTTTCAGAGTATTTGTGGCAGATCAACCCTGGTCTGTCTGAGCTCTGTGCTCAACAGGTAAAACTGCCCAGCCCAATAGAGATAAATCAGGTGACAATGCTAACAGGATTCTGGTGGCTCGTCAGTGATAACACAGCAAGAAAGAGAAAAGCTTTCTGTCAGTGAAGGTCTCTGCCCAGCAGGACTTGCTTTTGGCAGGCCTATTCTTTAGGCAGAAGAGGAGACAGAACTTGCATTTATGCTATGAACAACTGAATAAATAGAAACACATTGAAAATCACATCAAATCTAGATTAAACTATTTTTAAGGTATTCTTAACAAAGGTGATGATTTTCTCCAAACTGCTGATCAACTTTGGGATTGTGCAATACCTGCTTCTGGAGTTAATTTAGTATGCTGCTGAAATGTAAAATATAGTTGGCTCTAACACACACAATTGCAGTTACATGTGCAGTCACAGCAGAGGAGAATCAAAGGAAAGGAGAAGTCAGGGGCAGGAAGGCAGGAATCAAGGTCACATGAATGTATACAACCCCATTTCTTAGAAGAAGTTCTGTAAGTCTTGGAGCACTTCTAAGTCCTGACAGAAATATCTGTGGCCTTTAAAGAAATTATAAAATACTAATGCCAGGGCTTTTACTTCATACCAGATGTTCTCAGTGATGCCTAAAAATCACAGAGATGTTCTAGCATTTCGTATACATCTTCCACTCTCCTAGTGCCACTGTGGAGGAAAGTCTTAAGTACCAGATGGCTGATCCAAATAGGCTCATTTCTAATGAATCTAATGCCACAGGCATTTGAAACTGAATTAAAAAGGCAGCAGAATCCAACTGTGGTGTAGTTCCTTCTCAGTAAAAAGAAGAAATTTAGTTTCAGGCATATATGTATGTCCTGTAATATGGATGGATGGATTCATGTGCATCATAGCTGCAGGGATAAACAAGCCATGAATAATGATAGGGTCCCAATAAAAGCTGGGGTTTCCTAATCCTGTTAGCCCACTGAGACAACTCACTTTCACAGCGGGGAAAAGGCCGTGTCCACTGTCCCAGGTTAAGGCAGTGCTGAACAGAGTTCCCCACTATCTGGAAGCCTGGGTCACAGGAAAGGCTCACTTTTGACCCTGGCTTTAAATCAGCAGAAGAGGCTCGCAGATGTGGTACGGATCCTTGCAAAGATGGACAGTCTGTGAACAAAATATATGCATACAGTAAGAGTTACAGCTATGTGCTGGAACAAATACATTTTTTATCTAATAGTTTGATCCTGTATAAGTATATCCAAGAAAAAGCTTTGGGAGGTGTTAGATATGCTACATCCTGCTCAGGTTCTAAGGTTTCTGAGAACCATTGACATCTAACATCAGAAAAGAAAACCGTGGGAAAAGATGAGAGAAGGCAGTAGGTATTTTAATACCATAAAATTATTTTTAGAGTAAAATACAAAAAAACCTTTGTTATGACCCAACACCATCTTCACTCTTTCCCCATCTCAATTCAGGAAGCAATAAATCTCTGTCAGAGATTCCAATGAACTTTTGTTACAAAACCCTGGAATTCAAGGAATGAAGGACTGAATGTTCTAACTGTCAAATTATCAAAATAATTTATTCAAGGTTAGTAGGGCAAAGGCTGCAAGCTAGCATATTTGACCTCACAAAAGAGTCTTATAATATTGTTCAGAAGAAAGGGGTTCTAGGAAATAAAGTTCTAACCAGCACAAAATATACTCTTGTAATCTATCTTCACTCTTCCAACAACTCCTGGCAGGAAATCTGGCCAGGCTAGTACATTTCCTTTTTGGAGTTCTTCTGGACAGGATGTAGCCAGAGATTTTACCTATGGATTTAAAACAGTTGATTAGGTGCTGTTGGAGGACTGTGTAGGAAAAGAATGTAAAAAAATATTCCTTCCATGCTGCATGCAACAGTAGAACAATTCACTGAATAAGCGATGTTCACCCTTTCTAGCACAAGAGGCTTCTGGCTGAACGACTTGCTATACTGCACTTGGAAGCCAGGTAGCTGTGGACAGGAATGTACCAAGGCAATACCTGAAGGAGTATCTGTCATACAAGCAAAGTATAAAACACAGTTCTTGAAACACAACTGAGTTTGTTAGCGTGAAATAAAAGTGTATTTATGGCACAGAAAAAAGACAGAAAGGAGAATGCAACCTAAAGAGAAAACTTGATGTATTTGCAGAAAAATGTCAAATAGGAGCCAAAAGGTACTTAGTGTTGAAGATCTGCATTGCTCAAACTCTGCTAGCACTGTACCATGTTTAAGGAAAAGGTTTGTTGTTTCCAGGACAAGAGTTTTGTGAATTCAATGCAGTGGTCTATTGTGTGGCTTTTCAAAACACTGCAGGCAAGGCCTACCCATACCAATATTAACATTGGCATTGACGTCAACCAAAGCGGGACAGGGCCATAACTAATCATGTAGTGAAACAGTACTACACAGGCAACTAAGGATAGGAGAAAGAAAGGAACACACCGTCAGGTCCAACAGCAGATTAATATCTTGAGAGCAGATCTAGTCAAGTACCTTTGACGGAAAAATTTTTCATTTAAAACACAACTCCTTTAATGGCAGCACTTTTTTTGCATTCTTACTAGAAGAAACTGAAATACCAATGGGAACCCTTTATCTGTTTCAGTGCTATATTTTAATGTAAAAAAATTATTTCAATAAGGTAAAAAATCACAGAATCACAGTATATCAGGGATTGGAAGGGACCTCGAAAGATCATCTAGTCCAATCCCCCTGCCAGAGCAGGAACACCTAGATCAGGTCACACAGGAATATTTCTACTTCTTCACTATGAACCTGTGACCCCATGGTAAGATTATATTTCTATCTGGCTGTGAATAGAAGGAACTTTGGGAATACAGTCCCAGCTGACACAGCACTTTTAAACTATTCACACACCAGTGTAAATTATATAAACACTAAGAGTATGCAGACAGACCCTTTATGATGGGGTGTCATGTAAATTCCATAAAGGTCCCTTGGAAGGAGCTCAGATGCCCTGACCACAAAATTTATGAAAAAGATGACCATATAGTTCCATTGGATGCTCAGGGAAGTTTCTACTACATCAAAACGTTTTTAAACTGCAGATGAAAGACCAGGGCTTGGAATCACTCTGCACTGCCTTAGTTCACTATAACTCCAGGAACAGAAAGGAAACACAGTCCCAGAAGGTGCCTGGGACTTAGGTGTATTATTGGCACAGTACTTCCCATTATATTTCTCCCTATCAGGGCAGACACAATCATGTATTAGCCACTGAATTTCTGAAAAAAAACCATATGTGCCCTGGGAAGGATAAATGTGCAGTAAAGGGATAATTAGGACTTCCTCTTCTTTGAAGATATCAGAGAGGGAAGTAGTCTATGGAGAAGAGGTTGTTATTCAATTAAGAGAACATGTTAGTAATTAGGCTACTGAGACTACTTTCTACTCTTTGATTTTTCTGTGCTGGAGGGTCATTCCAGTTACTACTTGGCGGCCAGAAAGGAGTATTTCCTGTAGCACTGTGAAAAAATGAATTAAGAAGAGCAAAAATGAGCAGGCCAGGGGGCTGTGTAGATCTCAGCACAACCACCTTACCTATACAATTCATGCACCATGGCTTCAGGGCACAGCTAGTTGTTTAGAAAGCATAGCTGCACCCAGTTCATTCCCAGCAGTTGCAAAATTGCCTTTCTCAGAAAGGTGACTGGCCTCATCCAGTGGATGAAATCCACTACCAAGAATATTGTACTAAACTGTCTTTGTGAGAGAGGAAGGTGTGCCATGAATCTCAGGCTCAATTACTGTCACATTCTCCCTGTCTTGAACTCCAGTGAGGCAGATCAGACTCTTCTAGAGTCAGCTTAGCTGAAGAAGACAGCAATCTGCTCTGTTTATTCTGAGGCCATTCCGAAGATCTCACTTCAACAGTGTGTGCTGATGGAAACTGCTTAGGCCAAGGGCTGCAAAAGAGGTGAAAGGAATCTGCAGGCAAAAATTTCCAGTGTGGGAAAGGCAGGTTTGGGACTCAGCCCTTTCATGCCATACGATGGAGAATGGAAAGCTGGAAAGGAACTCACACCCTATATAGATAACTCACATTTCTACTGCTGTCTATTCAGCCACAAAAGAACCAGACTGCTGGTTTACTTACACAAAACTAATGTGCAAGTGGATGAACAATTAAAGCACACGTTTCTCTACGAAAAAACTTAGAAAGTAGACTTTGCGCTACTTTCCTTTATGGCTGAGAATAGGAAGGTAAAACTTACTGAATAGTTCCAGCTGGCCACAACAACAAAACAGATAGTAGCAGATTAATGATAGTGATTTACTATCCCAAGCTCTGAAATGAATGAGGTAAAAATTTTATAGGAAGCTTACTTGGCTCAGCTCCCTGTCTGGTCTCACATCTGTCTTTTCATATGAGTAATACAGATACCAAAAATGAAGGGCAGGATTTTCTTTCTCATCCTAAATGCATTGCATTGCATTTGGGAATTTAATCAAGCCTGTCATTAAAGACCAGCAACTATTGAAAAAGACTCAGAAAATTGCACGTAGCCTCTTCAACCAGTATGTCCTGTAAAATCACAGGTTACTTGTCAGCTTCAAAACTGATAGCGAACAAATGCCTGAAGATCTGACCTGGCAATGCAACAATTGGTGACTCCAGAAACCAAGAATGGTAACAGAGTGCTGGGCAGTTCAAACCTTGCAGAAAGCCACATTAGCAACGAAATGGAAAAATACCCACAGGAGATGTAGATGCTGGATACAAAGATTCTGCTTCACTTCTATTTTCTAGTAATTTCATTATTTCTTATTTGGATTATGGGTAACAAACAGTGACAAAACACTAAATAGTCGTAAAACCTTAAAAAAAAACCCATCAGAAGAGCAAAACCTTTTAATCCAAAGACTCTTCCCCTAAGATCTGCTTCTAACTTTGAACACTATCCCTTGATGTTCAAGCGTTACCAACAGTTTCATCATTTTGGACCTTCACAATTGAAATACTAATGTCCAGGAAATGGTGATGGAGCACACTGTCATCAGGTTTGCAGATAATATCAAACTGGGAGGCCCAGTCAGTATGGTCAAAGACAGAGCTATATCCCTAGGGACTTTGACAGGCTGGAGGAATGGGCCAACACATGAAACTTAAGAACAAATGGGAAGGAAAAACTCCTGAATGGACCAGGCTGGGGAAAGCCTGCAGAGGGAGCATCTGTGTGGAAAAGCACCTAGGGCCACAACCAGAAGACCAAGGAAGGGATTATTCCCTCGTCTCAGTGCTTATTAGATCATATCTAGAGTATTGTATTCCATTTTGGCCTCCTCAGTACAAGAAAGACATTGACGGGCTGGAGCAAGTTCAGGTGAGGGGATCAAAAAGGTGATGGGCTGGAGCATTTGCCCTGTGAGAAGAGGCTGTGGGACCAAAACTGGTTCAGCCTGTGTTGGAGCCAGCTTTGGGGACACCTAACAGCAGCCCCTGGTAACTACAGGGAGATAATGAAGAACATAGAGTCTGTCTCTTCACAGCGGTGCACGATGGAAGACAGAAACAGTACTCACAAACTGAAGTGGGGGGTCCCAACTAGATATAACTAAATAGCTCAAATTTTTCTTTATCAACAGAAATTCTGATCAATCTCCTCCGAAGTTTTACCAGTGAAGGAATCATAAACTCGAAAATAAGCCCTGAGCTTGTTCCATTAGGTTTTCTCCCTCTTCTGACAGGACTGCTAGATTTATGTGTATGCCTTCTTTTCTCTTTCAAAACTACATAATACAAAAAGGCTCAGTCAAAACAGAAGGTAACTTCAGTGTTGATTTTACCACATCTAGTGTTGCTTAAAGCTACTCTACTTACTATGCTAAACTTATTACCCTAAGCCAGAGCTTCATCTGGTCCCCAGTGACTTCCGTGGGAACAGAGGTCTACGCACCATGCTAAGTTGGAATGTCTTTTCAAATATTCATCCTATGCTCAGAGCCCTGTGCTCAAACTCTGCCATAACGACTTACCTGCTGTGGAGAGAGGACATGGTCCCAAATGTTGAGCTGGCTGATGGAGCCCACGAAAGATTCAGCTGGGTTGAATCCTTCTCCTTTCTGATCTTGCTCTTGACCCAGTACAAGTGCACCACCACCTACGCTCAGAGAGAATTAGAACAGGCACAGGTAACAGAGTCTTATGGCAGGGTTCCCCAAAGGAAGACTAAAAAACTACGCAAAACAAAACTTTTGCTTCATTATGTTAGTAAGATTTTGTAGTGCAGGAGATCAGCCACCTTCTACAAATTCTTTCAGCAAACCTCTGGGAAGCATTATGCTAGACCAAGGTAAGTCAGCATAACAATTTGGAAGTGACTCTCAAATACACATTAATGCTAAACCCATGCTGATGAGAGCAGAAACTACATGGCTGCTTCACGAACAGTATTGACTCCAAGGAGCCACTTCTAGCTCAGTATCTCAAGCATATTACAGAGCAATGCAAAATGCAGTTTTGAGCAGGTGGGGCATATTTTATAGTGCTAGCTTGCACTTCTTGCTTAAACAAAAGCGTAGAAAGTCTGATAGAATAAATCTGATTCAAAACCCTCAGCAGCACATTGGTGGTCAGTCAACAATATGACAGGCCATGCAAGTTAAATTTTCTCAACAATAACACAGATGACTTGGGCATGCATTTTGTATGTCACATGGTGTGTAGACAAAGGTTAAAGTAATGGAAGACTAAAACTTCCTTAGATCTTGTCTCTGAAGACAACTGCAATGTAAGTGGGAAAGACAGGGGCAAGCATAAAGAACACAGACTAAAATGCTTCACTACTCTTTTATCTTAATATGGGCAGTTTTTGAAACTCTATGTAAATTCAGACAGTGGTGGTATGAAAACACTATCAAAAAAAGTATATTTGGAGCAATCTAACATCAGGCTTTTCACAGCCCTTAAATGTTGATGATACTCCTTTTCATGTCTTCTGACACTACTGTAAAGACACTGATTACAAGAAACAATGAAATTGCAACACCTACTTTGTTCGGAATAAATGCAAACATAACTTAAAAAATGTTTCAAAGTAACAGGAGAAGGCTAATTCAATCAACTGAGCACATATTTGTGGGAAAATGTGATTTGAACTTAAGTTTGTTGTATGAGAAACCCATTTCCCATTCCAAAATCAGCTCAGCACAGGCTCCTTTTTGGACTAAAGTCTGTCACCCTCAAAACAAGTTACCTACTGATTTGTCTTAGAAATGTGCACTTTGTCTTCAGTGAGGCTAAGTAAGGGAACTGTCTTCATGAACAAGAATAGCAAACATGAGCCCTACATAAATGTTGAAAAATGTGAAAACATCCTAAACCCACCAAAATAAACATTTCCTTGCAGGCACAGCAAATTCTGCAATAAAAACAGAATTAAGGCAACAGATCTGGTGTAATATAAATAAAGCATACCAGGGATTTTTGAGCCAACAGAAAGCCCGCTGCCTCCATCAGACAGTTTTCCATCGATGTACACTTTCCATGCCCCATCTGTGCATGTCCACGTGACCGCGATGTGATGCCAGTTCCCATCATTCACTGAAGGACAGTCTGTGATCCTCTCTTTCCCATTTACATAAAGAACCCAGCTGCATGGAAGGAAGACGAAGGCATGCTCATTTGCATGAAGCAACTTTAAAAGCATAGACTATCCCGTGTTACTCAAAGACATGTTATTTTTCAAAGGAGGTAACCGTGTCTACATCATACAAGAAATCTCTCTTAAAAGATCATCGTGCAAGATACTTCACTTTCTCTCTCAGACAACTTGGAAGTCACGGTTATGATATGCAAAACATAGTGAAATTAATGATGTGCTTTTATATCAAAACATGAAGACTCAGATCATGGGTGATGATCTTTAAGAAGATTCTTAAACTTGCCTCTTGGATCTATCCCTGCTTTTGAAGTAACATTAAAAATACTCTGAGTGCTGAACTTCGTTTTATCCAATCATTGTCTTAATGCATCATTTAAATATGATGTAAATGTAATCCAGACAGAAATACTCCACCTTCTGAACTTCACTGCTTTCTTGCCTTTACTCTTCTACTTGGCAGAAAGCGGAGGAAACACACAAGGACAAGAATAAATCAAAGAAGCAACTTCAGCTACTGAGTTTGGATGCAGATTTTTCTACCCCGAAGTAGATAAAGCTGATACTTGGACTTCTGGTCTATACTTTATCAATTCAAGACATCCGTAAGCTACAGAAAAGTAGAACTGTGATTTACCCATTGTAATCAGTCAGAAGGAATGCATTATCACTTCCATTCTCCACTGCATAAGAAATGGGAGTCCCATAGTTCGTGGTGTCAGTGGATTTCATCCAGAATGTACAGGTAATGTCACCAAGAGATGGGAAGATACCATCAAGCATGACATATCCATAGATACCAGAGACTTCAAAATCAAGATTGAAACCAGAGGACTGTTCTGCAACAATGACAAAGGATTTTCAGAGCTACATTCCTGAAAACCCAGAAAAATAATCAAGTACAATCTAATCAAATGCAGTAATACAGAACACAATCCATCTACAAAAATTATTCCCTTTAAATTGATCACAGTTAGAAAGAATGTATAGCGGTCTAACATCAGCCAACATATAGAGCTTTCCAAGGCTAGAAAACACACAAGATTTGGAAAAAAAATGATGGGAAAATAAACTGATTATCTAACAAACAATGAACAAGAACCTTGCTTGTCAGTCCTCTGTCAATGAAATGACATATTCATCTGCCATCCAGCAACCCAAAGAAGTGTGGTCAGCTGCTTCCATTTTATTCACAAGAGTCAAGATTTTTTTTCCTGTTCTGGACTTACTGAAATACACTTCACTCACATGTAACAGCACTTCTGTGCTGCTCTTCAATGCAGACTGACATGCCTTGCAAGCATACTGCATGTATCCACTTGGTAGTGGAGCTCTCCTGAAAGCTGGGTGTTACTAAATTCTACATGACCTGTATGCCCTCTACTGTCTCTGCAAAACCAACACGGGTTCTTTAGTTTCTGTTTAAAGATTCACCAGTTATTTGTATAACACGTCATAATTTTCATGGAGTGGCTAAAAGACAAATGGATTTGAGGCCCATTGTTTGTGTGGCCCAACTCCAGTATCATGCACGATGTGTGACCCATTTTGCCTGAACAGGTAGAACTTAAAGCCCTTTTGCCCATAGGGAACTTGACGCCTTTAGGAGTTCCTAAAGCTGAGACTACCACAGACTAATATCTACCTCTGTGATGCAAAACCCTACATGAAATACAAGAAAGAGAAAGAACTAATTAACTCAGACACACAAAGCAAATACAAATTAAAATCAATAGACTGACAAGGTACTAAAAAGATAGAACTGTGCCTTAGCAAAGAGAAATTAATATAAATATGACATAGCACACATGCTGTTACTTGCCTGCAATTACACCTATTAACACTGCAGTCACACAGGCTCTACTCAGCCTCTCAGAGACCCACCACCCTAGCTGCTTTCTGGGGAAGCTGTGTGAAATTAGCCCACCCAGTGCAAATCTTGCCCAGAAGCTTAGTCAAGCCACCTTTTTCTGACACTTGGTCCTGTGTACCTGTTTCACACCTGCTGCCTGTAAAGCCAGGGGGACATTTACAAACGTACGAGTTCAAGGCATCCACACAGGTGGCTTGGTTTAAGCAGGGACTGGAGTCACACTCATTGATGTTCACGTCACAGTTTCGTCCTGTGTACCCTGTCACACACAGACACCTGCAGAGGAAAAGAGAAGCACACTTCAAAGGTGGCCGCTGTCATGACAAAGAATCCCAGCCATGAGACCAGGTCCACCAAAAAAACTCCCAAAAAATCTACAGAAGAGGTACTGCAGGATTAATGGAGTTTTAGTTTGGTTATTCCTCTAAGTATGCTTGAATTCTATTGCCTGCATAATATTTCTTAGTGCTAGTGACAATACACTATTTAAACATAGTGTCTGCATTTCTTCATATGAAATTGGGAGAAGTAATCACTGCATTCCTGTGAGTGAAGCATGCCTTCCAGAGTCCACAGAATTATAGACGAGAGGAACTCGACTTTTCAGGCAGGCATGCTTACGCAGAGGCAAAAACAAGGAAGTAGAAAGGCACCAAAACCTCTGGTACTTGAAAAACTGAGGCATTTAAAAGGCACCAAAATTTCCAGGGCTTTGAGGAGGGAAAGAGTTACTAAATGCAGACAGTAACAGCTGGTCTATCTCTCCACAGTGATCTCGGATATGACACTGTTATTTATTTTTAACTTCTGATCTAAGTTCAGATACCCTAAGGTATAAAAATATATATTTGGAAGATTCTATCAGTGTTTGTATTTTAATCCCTATGTTCTTAATATGTGCCGCTATCTGTATCGTCCAGGCTATAGAAATGTAGTATTATCATGTACTTAACCGGTCATCACTGTTCTAGCGGAAAGCAAGATAAGCTTTGAAGCTTGGGAAAGTGGATTCCTTTTGTTAAGATCAGTATTAAAACCATGCAATTTTTGCTTCCGTGTCAAACTCTGCGTATTTTCTTTGTTGTCTACTTTGGAATTTTTTAAGAGTGAGGACACTAAGATTTATTTTCTTGTCTTTTCAAATCTACTTTAGTGTGCATACGGGACAATTTATATTGCATCAGGCTGTCAAATGCCTTGCTGAAATCTAAGATGGCTGAAGCACTATGTATCTGACTTTCCACATTGTATTACATCAAATATCTCTTTTTCACCTGAAGCTGTTGATGCCATCTCTGCATGTAGCTCCATTTCTACAGGGTCTGCTGAGACACTCATCGATGTTTCTTTCACACAAGACACCAGTAAAACCTGGGAGGCACTTGCAGGAGAAACCACCAACTCGATCTTCACAAAAAGCCCTATTAAGACACGGGTTTGAAAGGCATTCATTGACCTCCGTTTCACAGTGAGCACCTGAGAAGAAAAGAACAGAGTCACAGCTTCACTTTGAATTAACCTAAGAAAGAAGATTACTAACCCATCTCTGCTTTTTAAGGACTGTTGCAAATCTGCCAGCAAATGGCAAACACTGGGGTAGCTGTGGGGTAGCTGCACAGGATTTACTCCATTTGGGATTTCCTCCATTGACTGAGGCTAAGTGGTCATAGAAGGATTCAGGGATCATCTTTGCAGTTGCACAAATTAACACTCAGAAACTGTGGGGAAATTATGTGGATATTGCCCACTACGTGAGTAAGGTAGGCTAAATCAGGAAATCACCCGAGATACTATTCTGAACAACTAATGAAAGGACACTAAAAAAGAAATTTAGCTGGAACCTTAACTCTAAAGAGAAACATGACTGGGATTTCTGCTGTGAAAGAGGCTCTATGTTGCAAGCACTGAAGAATGAAGAAACTGCATGTGATTTTACACTGAAGCTCTTTGGCAAAATGATTATATCACGTAATCGGTCCTATCATTATGTCAACAGATAGGCCCACTCGTTACAGAATCTACAAAAGCAGTAGAGATCTGAGCATGGGGATGGGAAGTAGTTTCAATATATATCATCTTGGCTACTGTTATAATACTTTTCTTTTATAAATAAAATTAAAAATAACAATTAGCACCCAGGTGAATGCCGTTATTCCTTCCTCAACATCACACAGTAAGTTCGTGGCAAAATCAGGAATGGAACACCAATCACTTACTAAATCCTCCTGAAGCCACACGTACACTACAGGGACTCTGAGAGATTACATGGACCTAGAGAATCTAGTACATCTATGTCAACATATAATACATGTAATACATAGAAATGAGATTGAAATATAGTGGACAGGGTAGGAAGACATCCTTTTTTGGTCAGGAAGAGTGAAGGGTGATTTAAACAGAAAAAGGTGTACCTGTGAACCCTTTTGCACAAGTGCAACGGTACCCATTCTTGCCATCAACACAGTGGGCTCCATTCAAACATGGACTGGAGCGACACTCATTTATGTCTTCCTCACACAAGAGACCTTAAAACAGCAAGGGTTACAAAGCATAATCAAAACACAGTCAAGGTCTGCATGCTGCAGTGACTGAAAGGGGAAGACAACAGCAACATATTGCTTGCGTAACAAAAGGCTACTGAGCTCAGTTGATAAAATTCCATGTTTGACTGCACTACTGTAAACACCTATAGAGATCATGTACATTATTTAGATGCCAGGATGTGAAAGATGTGAAGTCCCTGGTTTGTCTTTATGAAGTTTAAAAAATTGCCAGCAAGTGTTGCTGTTGATAAATGTATAGCCATAAATACGAAAAATGAGGCACACCACTTCTGGAGGAAAACATCAGGCCTTTTTTTTCAATCATACAAAATTCCTTCTTCAGTAGCTTATTTCAATATTTAGAAATTAGGTGCTGGTTTGGCAAACTACTCAAGCATGCCAGTTTCCCCACAGATTTCAATACATTCAACATGAAAAAGTCTGAGAAGGAAGAAATGAATAGCCTACTCTCTTACTCATAGGGTTGGAGTAAAGCAACTGCATAAATGCTTTGTACAGTTTAGACTATATTCAGTCTCACAAAAATTTTCCCTGTAAGTATTTATTAATTCCCTAAACTTTATAGCTTTTATTGTTTTTTTTCAAGCCAGACGTGTCACAAAACAGAAGCATACATGCACACAGGCTGTCTTCGAGTGCTCATTCTTTTATTTCAAGACCTATTAATGTACAGTAGAACCTT